>CAJQZJ010004856.1:9970412-10008169 GCA_907164525.1 Lophiomys imhausi | reverse complement strand
TAAACTGCTGGAGAAGAGCTTTTGTGAGTTGCGTCATCCTTGCTGGTTGAGGGGGACGCGACATATAATGTTTAGAGTTTCTATAGAAATTCTAAAACTATATTTTAATTTATTGTTATTGTGAAGGATCATAAGCTTGTACCATGCACTTGTGGAGGTCAGAGAACAAACAATGGCAGTTGTCTCTCCCATGTAGAAGTCTTTGGGTCCTAACAATCAAACGAAGGTGGGGATTGCTTAGATAAGCAGCTTTGGTAGCTAACCATCTCTTAAGCTCATGTACAGTTAATCAATAAATGAATCACTGATTTTAATTTCTTGAAAAAATATAATTGAATGAGTAAATTACTAATCCTGCTTAACTTATTTGGATGGAAGATGAAAATAGGAGGGTTTTTAATCTGTATAAATGTAGCAAAATATTATAAACTGGTTCATTTTAACTCAATTATAAGTGTGAAAAGCAATCTGTCTACAGTGGAATTCACAGAAAACCTAAAACACACTATTTGTTCAAGAAGATTCACCCCATAGAATTTAGGACATGGTTATTGATGGGCACAAGAACTTTACTGTGGAGAAGGGGGGTTCTACATGCATCTGTGTACATACAGAGGGCATATGTATACACATAAACTGAACTTACAAAGAATGTGTTATTCTATTTGCAAAAAGATGGCAATTTTAAAAGCTCATTGTGTCTCAGATAACAATATTTTTCCATTGTCAATGTGGTACTGGTTTCCTGAATCTAAAAGTTTCCATTCTATGGTGGTGACAGGGAGTCATTCAATTGTGGCAAAATACCTGGGAAATAGAAGCTAGATTTAATTTTGACACATGGTTTCACTACTGCCTGCCTACGATTGCTTGGCTCTCCTACTTCTGGTTTGGTGGTAAGGAACAGTATCATGGAGTGATAGAGTTGTAGGAGAAAGCTATTCACATGACAATAAGCAGCAGAGAGAGCAGAATTAGAGAAAGATGAAGTTCTGAAGCGTATGCTCTCAGTGACCTACTTCATCCTTCTTGTCTCCAGGGGAGGGACTGGGTGGAGGGGAGGGATGGGAGACTGCAGTCAGGGTGTAATATCTGAGAGAAAAATAAAGTAAAAAGAAAAACACCTATTTGATTTTTACTGGGGATTAGGCCCAGCACTTCACATAGATAGGCAAGGGCTCTGCCACTGAACTACACCTCCAACTCACAGCCTAGCCCCACATCAGGTTCTATCATGTGCCATTCATACTAGGGATTAAGACCTTCAGCATTTAAGATTTCAGAGACATTTAAGATGCAAATCATAACACAAAATAGTATTGTGCCTGTTCATCACTAAGTTGGTAGCTGTTGTTCTTGCAGCATGAATTTGGAAGGTTCTCAACTAATCTCTCATCTTAAGACTATGTGAGTCACTCTATGCTCTGTAATGGCTTCCTCTGTGCTTAAGTGGCCAAATGTGGGCGTCTCTCTCTTTCTTTCCTTCTTACAGTGCAATGACCAAGAGTTCTGTTGCAAGAATGTAAGTGAGAACCTAGTGCAATTTTCTTAATAAAAAATCTGGGAAATAATCAGTTTTCAACAAAGGTAATTACTGAGAAATTTGCAAACAATAGCCCATGTGGTATATAAGCACCAGAAGATGAAACCTCTGGAAATGACAAGATACCAGTCACCGTCTCAAATCGTCCTCATTGTAAAGCGTTATTGACCCAACAGTGTTATACTGACCTTATTTTCACCTTGTATCTGAAGTTCTACCTCACTTATGATTCTGAGACTATCAAACCTCATTTATGACTTCAAGGAGAGCATGGATTTCTCTTTAGAAGTGCTCATGGTGATTTTCCTAGGTTTGGGCCTAAACAGTGAAAGCTAATAATGTTATTCCATCTGACGTAAGGAAAGAAGTGTAAAATGTTCATAAAGGGTGAGGATAGCTCAGTGTAGTTCTTCACAGTTAAGGGAAAGCCTCCCAAAGCAGGAATGACAGCGACAGCATGTGAAGTCTGTAGAGCAGACATTTCTCATTCAGAACTGAACATCTCTGTCCTAATGTACAGACTCCTGGGGTAACATGTAGCTGACACCAACACAGAAGCAGAAGGACTCACCAGTACTGCCACTAACTTTGTCATTTTTAAAGTTGGTTATAACAAAACTAGCTTGACATAAAATATCACAGATCCACCTTATCCAGGGGTTGCTGATAATCAAAGATTCATTACAAGTACAAAGTAAGTACTGAAGCTAGACAATGAACAGAGCTTAGGTAAAACAAACAAAAACAATCTTAATGATCAGGAATTTTTTTTCAGTGCGATTGTTTACATCTTATACCTATTTATTATTATTTTTTGCATTTGTTTAATCCTCTACTTTTCTGCCAATGATTGAGCAGGATTTTGTACATGTGGGGCATGGTTCGACTGCCAAACTACAGCCTCGGCCGTGAAATACTGTTTCACTGTGACTTCCCAGAGGTATAACTTTACAGCTTCCCAAACATCATGTTCATCACTTGAGCAAAGGAGAAGTCTTTACCCTTTGAACACAGCTTATATAGGGCCAATTAAATTGTCTCCTTATGGGCTCTATTCTGGACTCGGATGATGTTGCCTCAATCAGGAGCTCATGGTCTTGGCAAAGCTATCTTGTCTTGCCCTGATGGAGGAGGATACTTTGTCCTGTTATGGCTTGGTATACCAGGGTGGGTTGGTGTTGGCGGGGCGGGGGGGGGGGGTGGGTAGGGAGAGTGGGACTGAAGAGAGGATGGAGGAGGATGGGGATTGGAATGTAAAAAAAAAAAAAAAAGAAAATCTTAAATAAAAAATTCAAAAAAGAAAACTACCTCAGAATAGCAAAGTATTAGCACTAGTGTCTTAGTTATTCCATGTTTTATGTTTTTTCTTTAATAAAATGTGCGTTATATGTGTGGAAATATAGTACTTTTTAGTTATTGTTCATTTTGAGCTGGGCAATTTAACCAAGACATTCTCATTTGTTAAGCCCTTGATTTATCACAGAACTACACCATCAGCCTCTATCTCTTTATTTTGAAAGGTAAATCCAACTTTTCTAACATCAGTTATTATAGAATACATCTGATCCAGCTCTACATAATTTAAATTAACCTCACTTTTAATATTTTCCTTACTGTTTGGTTGATTGATTTTGTTTAACATTTATTTATTAATTCAAGTTATATCGCCATTACCACCCCCTCTTTTCATCCCCTCCTGGTCCCACCCTGCCACCCTCTACCTGCTCTCCCACCCATACTACCACCCCAGTGTGGAGTGCTTCCATATATCAGCTCCACCCAGTTTATTAGTCACATGAGGTCTGTGAGCTTCCTCTTGCACAAGGGGCATAAATGGCAGTTTCACTAGGGTGGAGTGTCACACTAATACATAACCAAGCCTGTGTTCCTGTTCTTTTGGGTCTATTGATTGTTGGATGGTTATCCTGTACTATATGGCTAAAATCCAGTTATAAATGAATATATTCCATGTGTATCTGTCTGAGTCTGAATGAGCTCACTCATAATGAGCTTTTCTAATTCCATCCATTTGGTTGCAAATTGCATGATTTCTTTGTTTCTGATGGCTGAGTAGTATTCCACTGTGTAAATGTACCACATATTTTTTTATCCATTCTTTGGCTGAATTATAGGCATAGATGAAAGAGAAGACTCCAGATTCCAAGGACCAGGAAATATTTTCAACAAAATTATGGAAGAAAAATTCCCAAACCTAAAGAAAGAGATGCCAGTAAAAATCCAAGAAGCATACAGAACACCAAATAGATTGGATCAGAAAAGAAATTCCTCCTTCCACATAATAGTTGAAACTCCAAATATAGATAAAAAGGAAAGAATATTAAAAGTTGTAAGAGAAAAAGACCAAGTAACATACAATGGCAGACCTATTAGAATTACACCTGACTTTTCCTCAGCCAGAAGGGCATGGTCAGATGTCCTACAAGCCCTAAGAGAACACAGGTGCCAGCCCAGACTACTGTACCCAGAAAAACTTTCAATCACCATAGATAGAGAAAGAAAGATATTCTCAACAAAATCAAATTCAAACAATATTTACCCACAAATCCAGCTCTACAGAAGGCCCTAGAAGGAAAATTCCAACCAAGAGAAGAGAAAAGGTAACTACAGCCAAGAAAACACATGAAACAAATAACTCTACTACAACTAAACCAAAAGAAATACCCAATCACACCACCTACATCAAAATACCAGGAAATAAAAAACTTGAATCATTAATGTCTCTTAACTCACCAAAATAAAAAAGACACAGGCTTAGAGAATGGATCTATAAATAAGACCCATCATTTTACTGCATACAAGAGATGCACCTCACCAGCAAAGATAGACTCTACCTCAGAGGAAAGGGTTGGGAAAAGGTTTTCAAGCAAATGGTCCAAGAAAGCAGGCTGGAGTAGCCATCCTAATATTCACTAACACAGACTTTCAACCAAAATTAATAAAAAAAAGATAGGGAAGGACACTACATACTTGTCAAAGGAAAAATTCATCAAGATGACATCACAATATTGAATATCAATGCCCCAAATACAAAGGCACCCACTTTTGCAAAAGAGACAGTACAAAAGCCCAAACTACACATTGATCCCCATACACTAATAGTGGGAGACTTCAACACCCCACTCACACCAATGGACAGGTCATCGAGACAGAAGCCAAACAGAGAAATAATCAGACTAATGGAGGTCATGGATCAAGTGGACCTAACAGATATCTATAGAACATTTCACCCAAACTCAAAAGAATATACCTTATAATCAGCACCTCATGGAACCTTCTCCAAAGTTGACCATATATATAGGTGGCCACAAAGCAAGCCTCAACAGATACAGAAAACTGAAATAACCCCTTGTAACTTATCAGACCACCATGGATTAAAGCTGGACTTCAACAAAAACAGAAATGACAAAAAGCCTATATATTCATAGAAAATGCAAAACTCTACTCAATGACTACTGGGTCAGGGAAGAAATAAAGAAGGAAATCAAAGACTTCCTAAAATCCAATGAAAACAAAGATACAACATACCCAAACCTCTGGGACACATTGAAAGCTGTGCTATGAGGAAAGTTCATAGCACTCACTAAGTGCCTTCAAAAAGAAAACTGTGACAGCTCATATTAGCAACTTAACAGCTGAACTGGCAGCGCTACAAAAGAAAGAAGCAAACACTCCCAAGAGGAGCAGATGGCAGGAAATCATCAAACACAGGGCTGAAATCAACAACTTAGAAACAAAAAGAACAATACAAAGAATTGAGGAAACCAAGAGTTGGTTCTTTGAGAAAATCAACAAAATAGACAGACCCTTAGCCAAACTAACTAAAAGGCAGAGGGAAAACACCCAGATCAACAAAATCAGAAATGAAAAGGGAGAAATAACAACAGATATCGAGGAAATCCAAAAAATCTTTAGGCCTTACTTAAAAAACCTGTACACCACAAAATTTGTAAACCTAAGTGACATTGATTGATTTTTTTATATAGATATACTAGTATATTTTGCTTATATTATTTGAGCTTTTTGTCTTGGTTTTGAGACAGAGTATCTCTATGTAGCCCTGCCCATCCAAGACCTCATTATGTAGATATAGACAAGACTCAGATAGATTCACCTGCCTGTAACCGACTTTTAAATTATTATTTAAGTCTTATTTATTGATTACTAAATTCACTTATAACAAACACCAACAATTTCTTAACTATTAATCCTATAAATTCCTACAACCCCTTTAACCTATCCACTAAACCTACTGATAATTATAACAACTACTTTCATAACCTTTTAGAATGATACAGTCTCTGGGGCAGGTCCTCAGTCATCAGGAACACAGTCTTTGTTGTAGATTCTTTTACACACTTAGCAGTCCTTTTTCTGGATCTCTCAGATGCAGGTTCGTCAGGGTAAGTTGGTTATTGCAGTCTCACCTTAAATAAGGCTTCATGCTTTCTTCTCTGTGGGAGACCCCAGCCATCTGCAGGCCAACTTACTTCTTTTGAATCAGGAACTCAGCTGCTCTGCCTCAGTCCTTAAAGCCAGGCACAGTTTTCCCTAGGCCACTGATCGACAGATCAAACCCCTCCAGGCAAAAGCTGAGCCACAGGATCCAGTCCTTGGCCTTTTGGTGTCTTGTTCAGGCTTTCTTTGCTCACCGGCTTCTTTCTGCTTCAGGGAGAGAACTGGCTATCAATGGTCAGCCCTTTTTTCAGCAGGACTCTTGGAGCTCTCTAGCATCAGGGGCCTCTTCCCTTTCTGGGCTCCATGCACTGTCCTTAAATAGGAGGAACTCTGTTTCAGCTTAATTTGGGCTCCACCCACTTAGCAGCTGAAAACAATGTCAGGCCAGATACTTTGTTTCTTCAAGTCCATTAAGTCTTTCCTCTTTTTCCTGACTTCAAACTTGTTTTTCAGTCTAGTAAGTGTTTCCTGGTTTTCCTTACTTCATGCTGATAATGCTCTTCAGGCCCCGAATTAAGAGACAGTATCAGAAACTACTATATATTTTCTAAATCTAATTTATCTAACCCCTACACCTGCCTCTACCTCCTAAGTCCTGAAGACTTATGTCACCCACCGTGTCCAATTTATTTTATTTAAATCTGGTATATTGTGGGCCTTACACTCACATGCAAGTACCTCCACACAGACACACAGATAAACACATAATTTAAAAATGAAATAAAATATTTTCAAAAAATAAAGTTTCTCCTTTGTATTGAATTAAAATAAATAATACTAAAATTATTTACAGAATGTGCTGCTTGGAGCTAAATTTATCTCTGTGACTAAATTAAGCAATTCTGTTTACAAAAGTCCACTCTATTAACGTATGGTGCACTGCCAAAGGCAGATTTTTTTTTTTTAACACTCATATTGTAAATCCTACAAGGGAAAAAGGAGAAATATTTGATGTTTCGTTTCTTCTAAACATTAAAATATAAAAGGATTTTTTAAGTCTAGTGTATTTCAAAAATATCTATTGTATGCCTATAAATTTACTACACAGGATTTGCTGGTTTTTCAAAGAACTCACGTCATTTCATTAAAGATAATTAAGTCACACCATGAACACACAATTACAAAGACTTGGAAAGCTGTCTAGATATCCGTTCTGCTCCAAAGTCAATTTGTCTCTGCTTTTATAGCATGCCAGGAAAAAATTGCATTACTTCTAGGATTAATATAGAGCATCAACCAGCACTGATCAGCTTCATTCACAAATCCCTTCAACTTATATTAATCTCAAGAATTCTAAACACTGGCATACTACTAAACTCTTGGGATGAAAAAAAACTGAATCTTTATAGTTCCTGATATTGAGAACATTGCTGTCAGAATAAATGCTGGTAATAGAAAATCTTTTCTTGCTTATTCAGATGAAAAATGAAAAAAAGTTCTCAAAATATGGTGTTTTTGAATGTTTCAAAAAGTCTACTTTCATTTGGAGCATAACTTATACATATGATAGAGCTTGTACAGTTAACAGGAAAATGAATTCTTCTTACAGAAAATTTTATTCATCTATGTTATTCTTTTATATTAATTTTAATTCATGAAGATATTACTTTCTTATCTGTACATCATCAAACAACATATAATGAAGTCTCTAACTAACACCTTTGATAAGGGCCTCCAACTTACTTCTCAAGTATCACAGAAATTTTCAACTCAAAACAAATGGTTTCATTTGTATATTGTAATCTCTGCTTAATATATATCCCATAAATAAAAGCTAAAAACTGTACCCAGGTTTCTCCCATACTTTTAAGCATGTCTCAAACAAATGTAATCATCTTGTCTTCCTTATTCCTATGTATAATGAGTAAGGCTTTAAGATGTTTCCAGAAAACAAACATCATAGATATCAAAGTATCTCTTAGATTCATCTTTTGCTCAGCATAGTTCTAATAGAAGAGAAGGAAGATCAAGTAAAGGTCTGTAGACATCTACCTATGGATCTTAAATACGTAAAGAATCCAGCATATGAGCCTCTGAGAAGTGAAGAGGGAAAATTGCTTCTTCAGATGAAAAGGTGGCAGAATTATTCCACACTAAATAATATCAGATTCATGGGGCAAAGGAGCTGAGGAAAATACACTTCAAGACTTCAAGGTTCTAAGTCTAATATTTTGACTTAAAAGAGAAATAGGAGGTAAACTCAGAGGTCAGACTATGAAGTGGGACAGTTGGGATTTAATCCAGTAAGAGGGTGGCACTCAATTTCTTTCTGAAAGTAAAGATCTTTCAAAATATTATTTGATGCTCCACATAGAAGAGATGAAAAAAGAGGGACAGTGTCACAAGCTCTACCCCATGAGTGGGCTTTGTGTTTTTTTATTTAAAGACAGTACATTATTTTCCTGCAGTGAGTCATTCCTGCTCATGCAAGTCATGTGTGCCATATACAGGAGGTGCTGTCTCATTTGAGGTAGAAATGAAGCTTTGGGGTAACTTAAAATGGCTCTAAGAACTTTATTTATGACTTTGCTGAATCTGTGGGCAATAAAAATGTTAGATGGTACAGTACTACCCAGCAATCAGGGGATGATCAGTAAGAGCCTAAGAAGAATTTCAGTTTCAAAGATACCTTGATATTTGGATTGAAATATAGGTTATAAATGAAAACACACCCATTTGCATGAGTTAGGACTTAGTATGGCAAGTGGGAGAAATCCTATGACAGTGAACTTTGATAATATTGAAGGCTGGGTTTTCAGCTTAGGACACATTGGATACAATTATGAACCGAGGAAACAAGAACCTTGGAAAGGATTAAGGAGAGAAAGTGTGAATTGTGGAAGCAAAGTGCCCAAAGAGATAGTCAGGAAGAAATGAAATTTAAAACATAGATGCATAGATGGGATTTAAGAATGAGGTATCTCCCTTGCATTCTTAAATACACTCATTCAGGTGCCCAAGTTCAATTTCAAACCTGTTAAGGTATGTGTTTTGATATTTTTTTCATGCTAATGAAAGCATCTTGAGTAATAAAAACATGACAGGATTTATGTGTTCCAAATTATTTCTCTGAACCTGAATATTGTTCCTGGAAGGAATGGATGAAGCAAGCCTTCATTTGGGGGTTGAGAAAACATTAGTGATCTAGGTATTACCTGGGAGAGGGTTCCTTAGGTATTTCTCTGAGGAGATTATCTTGATTGATTAGTTGATGTGAGAAGACCTGTCACTGCGTGAGTTGCCATTTTCTGTCTGGGATCCCACACCATAGTAGTAGCAGTAAGCAACAGGAGCTGAGCAGAACACATTCACTGCTCTCTCTGCTTCCTTGATTGTGGCTCCTTTCTCACAGCTGCTTCACCTTCCTGTCATCTTGAATTCACTGACAGATAGATTACACCAAGAAACTGTGAGCTGAAATAAATGCTTTATTCCTTAAGTGGCTTTTCTTGGGGTGTTTTATCACAATAGAAAAAGAGACTAAGAGAAACAAAAGGACATGTAGCATTGTAGAAAAGATTCTTTCAACACTGGTTTGTTGGAAGGTAGAATGATGTAAATTTAAAAAATGATGCTTAGACTTCTTGACAAGAGATAGGGCACAAGTTAACTAAAAAGACAATCTCAATAAGACTATTGCATTTCTTTAAATCAATTTCTACCAGAAATGTTTATTTTTAGCAATCTATTTTCCATTGGCTTCATATCCATTGTTGATTGAATTGGGAATACACATAATAACTCTGTGTGTGTGTGTGTGTAGTTGAAAACGTTATTATACGATTTATATTATTATATACTTTAAATATCAATCAGCTAAATCATATTCAACCTGCTTACAGGTTTTCTTGGGAATAGGTAAAAAGGAAAAATACCTATAAAAAGACTTTTGTCAGTGTGTGTGTGTGTGTGTGTGTGTAGAAAAAAGTAATGGCTAATTGAACTATTTAACCAGTATTTATATTATATCTAATTGATTCGTGGTGTAAATCCTTAACCCACTACTATAAATGAATACACATAGACACCGGGTGGATCTTAACAAGTCTAGGCCTGGGTTGTGCAATCCTAGCCCATCTAAGCTAGCTCATAATTCTATTACTCCAATATAACCCCATATATACATATTAATTATTCTTTATATATTAATTAATGTAGAAAAGCAATCTTGTCTGCTTCCATGCCAAAAATCGCCATAATGCATGCATATCTTCCATTTGGACCACTTGCTCCATCAGACCAGTCATCAGGGCAAGATGCCCTTGGCTAGGTGCACAGAATCCATGCTACCCCATGGCGACAATTCCTTGCTTCTCTCTCTGTCTGTGGTCTTCTCTGACATCCACCACCCATTTCCAAGTCTTGCCTTCCTATTCCCTCTCCATGAAGTTACAACCTGTCAGCAACTTTTACTAGCCAATCAAGGAGAATTGGGGAATAATCCTTACATCACATGGATACAGGAGACGGTTCAACACTCATAACAATATCCATGTCAGGGCAATAACCAGATATCAGGGCACTGAAATCAGCATCTGAAAACTCAGTGCACAAGATCCTCCTTCAATATATTGTTTTCTTTGTTTCTATTCTATCGATTTCAGCCCTGAGTTTATTTCTTGCCTAGTACTCCTCTTGGGTATGATTATTTCTTTTTGTTCTAGAACTTTCAGGTATGCTATAAAGTTGCTAGAGTTTTCTTTCTTTCTTTCTTTCTTTCTTTCTTTCTTTCTTTCTTTCTTTCTTTCTTTCCTTTCTTTCCTTTCTTTCTTTCTTTTCTCATGTTGGAAATTAATGGTATGAACTTTCTTTTAGCACCACTTTTATTGTGTTCAATAAGTTTGGCTGTGCTGTGTATTTATTTTCACTGAATTCCGAAGTGTTTTGCTTTTCAATTTCTCTGTTGACCAATTTTTCATGTAGTAGTGAGTTGTTCAGTTTCCATGAGTTTGTAAACTTTCTGTTATTTCTATCATTGTTGATATCCAGGATTAATCCATGGTAGTCTTATAGGATGAAGGGGGGTTATTTCTTTTCTTTTCTTTTCTTTTTTTTAATCTGTTAAGGCTTGCTTTGCATCCAATTATGTGGAAAAATTTCCATGAGTAGCAGAGAAGAAGGTATATTCTTTTGTGTTGAGGTGAAATATTCTGTAAATATTTGTTAAATCCATTTGGTTAACCATCTGCTAGCTGCAGCATTTCTCTGTTTAGTTTTGCTTTGGATGGCCTGTCCTTTGGTGAGAGTGGGATATTGAAGTCTTCTACTATCAGGTGTGAGGGTCAATATGTGGTGTAAACTGTAGTAATGTTCTTTTACAAACTTGGTTAGCCTTATATGTGGGACTTAGAAGTTATGTATTGAGATGATATCTTGGTGGACATTTTGCCCATCTATTTTGATTAGTTTTACTTTGAAGTCTATTTTGTTAGATATTAAAATGGTTATATCAGTTTGCTTATTAGGTCTATTTGCTTGGTATATCTTTGCCCAACCCTTAACCCTGAGGTAATGTGTATCCTTGAGTACAATTAAACTATCTTTGAGGTGTGATTCTTGGGTACAGAAGAAGGAAGGAAGGATTCTGCTTTTACATTCATTCTACTACTCTGTGTATTTTTATTAGGGCATTGAGACCATTGATATTGAGATATATCAATGACCTATAATTATTCATTCCTGTTACTTTTTTTGTGACTGTGGTTGGTGTTGGTGGTGATGTGTATATATGAATGTGTTTATGTGTGTGTGGGGGCCATGGGGGGGGGCGGGGGGGGGGGAGAAGATGTTTCCTTTCTTTTGATATTGCTGCTCTGTGATTATTTTGCCCCTATATTTTCATGGGTGTAGTTAACCTTCTGAGGCTGGTGTTTTTCTTCTAAGATCTTCTGTAGGATTCAATTTGTAGAAACATATTGTTAAACTTTGACATTATCATGGAATATCTTATTTTATCCATTTATGGTGACAAGCTTTTGTTGGGTTAATTATCTGGGCTGGCATATGTGGTCTCATAGAGTCTGTAGAATATCTGCCCAGGCCCTTTTGACTTTTAGAGTCTCCATTGAAAAATCAAATATAATCTAACAGTTCTGCCTCTATATGTTACTTGTTCTTTTCCCCGTGCAGCTTTTAATATACTTTCTCTGTTCTTTATGTTTAGTCTCAACAGATACAAACAAAAAAAAATTGAAATAACTCTTTGTCTCCTAGAAGACTACTAGAGATTAATCCTGGATAATAACCATATTTTGATTATTACCTGTTGACGGTAACTTTCTTTTCTGATCAAATTTATTTGGTATTCTGCAAGCTTCTTTAACATTTATAGGCATCATCTTTAGGTTAGGAAAAGAAAAAATGTCCTTCTATGATTTTATTGAAAACTATTCTTGGGCTTTGAGCTAGGATTCTTTTCCTTCCTTTGTACCTACTATGCTTATTTTTGTCATTTTCATAGTGTCCCAGATCTCCTGGGTGTTTTGTGTCAGGAGTTCTTTAGGTTTAACATATTTTTACTGATGTATCAATTTCTTTTATCATATCTTCAATGCCTGAGACTCCTTTTTTTCCATTTCTTATATTCTGTTGATGAAGCTTTCCTCTAGGACAAAGCAACATGTGGAGGGATGAAGATCCACAGGTGATGGGACCAGGAAGGCTTCCAAGAGTGTTCTGCTGCAGAGCTGGGTGTGAGACTGGGGGACTGAATCTGGGGCAACAGAAAGAGAGGTTTGTGGACAGTGCATCTGTTCTTTTGGCAGATGCACTCTTGTGGTTTGACAGGGTGTGCTTGATGGAGTTAGATGCTGGGAAACAGTGATGAGTGTGGGAGAAAGGTTAGAAGAGGATGATTTTGGGACCCACAAGAGATGTGGGTCCAGGGAAAGGAATGATGCAATTCATGTTCTGTTGCAGTGCTAAAGGTGAGAATGAGGGATTGGGTCTGAGCTAAGCTTAAGTTTATTTTCATTGGAAATTTACAAAACAGTGTTAAAAATCATAATTAGTAACAGTCATCAATTTGCAAGTAATTTCCTTACTAAATGTCAATGTATAAGATGGAATTTTAAAATGTGTTTTTTATTTTTCTATAAGCATAATGTCACAAATGTGTTCTCATGTTTCTTCACCACCACATAAAGATAGTTTGTTCTGTAAACCGTCCTCGAATATATGGGTGTTGGGTAATCTAAAGACATGGAACTCATTCACAGAAATATGCTCAGGTATTATAGTAAACATGGACTCTAATAGGTGAAGATTACTTGTAATTTTTTCTAAAAGAAGACCAGCTGTATATTTAAATTAGAATTCCCTTCTTCAGTACTTACTATTAAGTTGCTAACCCATTCAGAAAGACTTAAAAGTCCACTTGCTTTTCCTTTTTATTATTGTACAAAGTCATTTCAAATATGAAATAAAATAGAAATCACAACCTGTAGAAATTATTGTGTTATGTGACTCTTGTCAATCACAAGTCATTTCTGAGTGTGGTAATAAGCTCTAAAAATGTGTTTGTAACTACTTAGTAAGTTACAATGTAGAAAGACACACTCACAGTCCTTCAGTATTGTTTTAAGTGTGATGGTTGATACATGGATGTTTGTGAACCATTGTCCTAATTTCATTTATTTTTCCGTGATAAAAAGCAAAATACGGAAGGAAAGGGTTTATTCATCTTGTAGTTCCAGGTTACAGTCCATCAAGTTAGGGAAGTCAAGGCATACCCTTAAGTAGTCATATGACATCACAGTTAAGAACAGAGAAAATGGACCCCCAGTCAGCCTGCTTGCTTCTCTCAGTTAGATCTTTCCTGCCTTACATAGCTTAGGATCCCTTAAAGGATATGGTGCTGACCACAAGGATCTGGATCAATTAACAGTCAAGATAATCCCACAGAAATGCTCATAGACAAAGACAACTTGGTCTAGATAATTGCTCAATTGTTACTCTTTTTCCAGGTAATTCTAGGTTAAAGCAAGTTGACATTGGAAACCCAACATATCAATGGGTGACACATGATTTAATTCACACTTTTAGATCTCATATGTGCCACCATTGAAAGAAACTATTTCTCATAAAAGAGAAGCAGTCTGACTTCTGTACTGGCATAATGTTTGCATTTTGTAAGGTGATGCCTCAAGGAGATTCACAACAACAATCCCACTAAACCAGTGTTTATAAATCTCAGGAAAATTAGAGGGACAAATATGGTCACCTCTTGTGATAATTCTTCTCATCTCTTGTTCTTCTAAGCATACTTAATGTAATACAGGAAAAATAATAGTTATATTATTTGACATATATGTGACAAATAATATATAAATTTTATATGAAATAACCCATGAATTGTGTCAATGAATAATCCAATGAGGGGAATTCAAGTATTAGTCATAAATTATGAAAATATAAGAAAGAGGAGAAGGAAGAAAATAAAGAAAGAAAGGAAAGAAGAAAGGAAAGAAGGAAGAAAGAAAGAAAGGAAAGAATGCCAAAGCACAATTAGTTACTTCTAATTGCATATATGTGTGTTTGTTCATGTATGAATGTGTAGACACACAAGCACATGTGAGCAAGTGCATAGATACCTGAAGTTGACCTTGGGTACCCTGTTTGTTTATTTTTTGTTTGTTTCTTTTTGAAATACGGTCGGTCTCTCTACATATCCCTAGTTGTCTTGCCACTCACTATGTAGACCAGGTTGGTCTACACAGAAATCCACTTGTTTCTAACTCCAAGTATTAATATTAAAAGTAGGTGCCATCATACTTTACTTGGATGCCCTTCACCTGTGGAGGCACTGCTTCTTACTGAACTCAGAAGTTACCAAATCTAGATAGTATAAGTACCCGGCTTAATTCAAGGATCCTCTATACATATATGTGCCTTCCAAGGGCTGGAATTGCTAGTGACTGCCATACAAATCCAGATTTTGGTATGGATTTGGGGATCAGAACTCTGTTCCTCACATTTGCATAGCAAATACTTTATTCACTGAGTCAACTGCCCAGCCCCATAATATGCTTTCTTACAAAGTTATGACCCAGACAAAAAGAACATAAAAATTGAATGGGTAGGGAAGTTGGAAGTAATTAGAATTAGGAGAGAGAAAAAATAATCAAAATATATTGCATGAAATGGTTTTTTCAATAAAAGAAAAATAACCAGAATAAAGAACTCAGCCTAGGCCATATAAAAATTCCATACCCTAGGTCTGACATGCAAAAATTTACAAATTGCTTCATTCTTGCATATCAGCTCCAAATTTGTCACACAACTTCAAGCCACATTCCTCAGAGCCCAATTTTCTTTATCTGTGAAGAAAGTGGAATGGTAAATCAACATTTCCTAAAATACTGACTTCATAACTCTCATTTTGGAATGCTAATTTTGTACAAAAATATTGCTATGGTCAGTGGTTTCAAATATGAGACTAAAATGGTGTTAAACAAGATTGTTTTTATTGAAAAACTCCTAAAAGACTGTTAACATGGCAAAGAATTAAAAATCTATCAGAAACTGGTATAACATACAATGAAACATACTTTTGAAAATGAAATTTCCTAATTTTCTCCTTGAGTTTTTTTCCCATCCTAAGTTAGTGGAAGTGAGGCTTTAGTAACCTACATGTCATAAAGTTTAAGCAAGGAGATCTCCAAATTCCTTCTTATTCCTATATATTTAACTATTAATTTTTCTCTAGGAGGAATAAATATCTGCTCACTTTACATAGGACACTGAAAATTGCCAAAGAGTTAATTCCACCAGAGTAGAGTTGAGTAAACCAATGTATTTATTGGAGTTACTTACATGCAGGTGGATAATCCAGGGCCAAGTATCATGGAAATGACTACCACAGCAGGTGAATGAGAAACTTGTATCCCTGGAGCTTATTATCCAGTTTCCAGGTAGATACTTTGGAGAGTCTCCTTTCCCTAGTAATTTCTTAATACTTTCATAACCTTTAGAAGTAACATTGTGAATTTTGTCACTTTCTTAGCTTTTTGATTCTTATAAGTTTCATGAACCACCTGAACTATTCTAAGTCTTCCTTTCCCTTGAAGAAATGATCATGTCAGTTTAGAAAAAAGAAAATAGCTACATATGGATAGTACTATTAGCTACAAAAAATAGCTACATATCTTTCTATACTGTTTTATTAGATTCTAACATTTTGACAAAATGTAGAAATCTACCTATGTAACAAAAGTATCAATATAGAAGGACTTTCTATCATGGCTATAATAAAAGGTTATAATTTAATTTAACCCTTAAATGTTTCCCATCATTCTTATTAGTAGTACCACAAGTTCGGAATAAATTACACAGCTCTACAGTTATAGTATAGGGATTTATACCTCTAAAGAAGATTCTCATTAAAATTCAGAATAATTATTTTTGACCATTCAAATAAAAAAATTACTTAGTGAAGTGCTCCATTCTATCTTCATTTTTAATCTCAGAAAATGACAGGAGGTGGTGCATGCAGGTCACTTACAAGCTCCAATGTTCACTATCCTTATCATTAAGAAACAAGTTTACATGTCCCAGCTTGTGTTGATGTCTGAATGAGATCCCTTTCATGTAAGTGATGGGACAAAGAGCACACTCTTTGTCCCAGAGTGCCTACTCAGACACCAAAGCTTTCTCAATAACTTCATAATTATTTTTGGTTTGTTTTCAAGTCTACTGTGACAGGATTTGTTTGGTTTTATGCTATACTATAGAATTATATAGAAACCCACAGAGATTTATATAGAGATTTGGATTTTGTTCATATTTTAACAAAATACTATCAATTGTAATATTTATCAGAAGAATTAGAAGAGATGATTCTTCAGATAATAATTGTAAACATTTTATTGGGTTATTAGGAGGGTTGTAGGGTTTTTTTGTTTTTGTTTGTTTGTTTTCGAGACAGGATTTCTTTGTATAGCTACACTGGCTGACCTGGAATTGGCTTTGTAGAAAGGCTAACCTTGAACTCACAGAGAACTCTCTTCCTCTACCTCCCAAGTGTTGCTAGTAAAGGCATGTTCCATGATCCAGGTGTTTTAGCTTTTGCTGTTGCTTTCGGTTTTGTTTCATGTCATTATTTCTACCCAGAATGCCTATTCAACAAGAATCCTAAATGAATTCATGAGAGGTTCCAGTCACAGAATATAAAATTATTAGGTATCAGAACTGATCTGAGTCTCTGAATTAACCATAAAAGTGAATATGGTTTTCACACAGTACAGATACTGATTCAGAAATCTTAGTGTCATTATAGGTTGTCTATTTCCTATTTCTTCAGTTAGTTTTCAAGGGTGGTTCTAATATTTACATGCATTAATTTGTTAGTGCATGCC
Source organism: Lophiomys imhausi (assembly GCA_907164525.1). Lineage (NCBI taxonomy): Eukaryota > Metazoa > Chordata > Mammalia > Rodentia > Muridae > Lophiomys > Lophiomys imhausi. The sequence goes on along the minus strand of CAJQZJ010004856.1, from coordinate 9,990,796 downwards.
TGAATTATTTGAATTTTCAATTTTTTTGCCATTTTTCCTAGAAAAAAAAAGACATTTTAGAATGCTGTATCTTCAAAATGACAGCTTCAGAGTAAATTGACAATTATGTTTTCCTCAAATGGAACTTGAATTATCATTTATGAATTATCGTTTCCTTCCATTCATATTTTGAAGATTAATAAGTGGCACTTTTTGTAAGCTGTCAGAAAGGGGAAAACTCTCTAGCCTAAATTGAAAACATAACTATCACCATCCATTGCCTCCTCAGTTCTCTGTGCATTGCCATTGCTTTCTAAGTATTTTTATTACAAATGTTTACCCTCTATCTTTGATTTCAATTGCAGATACTACGTATTTCTGAATTCTGGAGACCCCAGAATGTAGAGCATTTTGGCTTAAATTTAAATTTTTCTTTTGTTAACTAGTTTAGGTAATTTTTTTTTCATTCATTTATATAAGATACAATTTTATGAGAAGGCATACCCTTTACACAAAAAAAGAAAAAAAATTATGCATATCTAATTCAAAAAGACTAATTATGAAATACACTTAACTGAAAGCAGTCCTGATAATTACAGATATTAAAAGTTAAGAGCACACATTCTTAAAATAACATTAGTTCCATGCAATCTGCTCTTAATGAGTTAAGTGTTGATGGCAAGTTTTGACTTTAAACAGACACACTGAGGTTCTTTTACTTTCCAATGGTTGGCAATGAAGAACGAAAGTCGTTTAAACACTCTTCTTAAAAATGACTTCTTATTTAAAATTTTGCGTATGTGTGTTTTGTGTGTGTACATGTATGTGCACTGTGTGAGAACCTCATGACTGGGGATACCAGGAGGAGGTATGTGATCCCTTGGACGATGAATTATGGAAAGTTGTAATCTTCCATATGTCCATTGGGTACTAAATTCCAGTTCTGCACAATAGTGGCCAGTGCTCTAAATAGCTATGACATCTCTCCAACCCTCTACTTTTAAAGACTTTGGATGTGCCTGTACTGGCCCTTTGAACATGCTTCCATGCAGACAGAACCCCTTGTTTGTTCCTGGAATCTGGAAAGGTTCGCTGTCACCATGTGAATTTTCTGTTGACTTCATGAAATGTTATGTCTATCATCTCTGAGTGACAGATTGGGTAGATAATTCTTTCCTTACAACATTCTGTTTTATGATGGATTGTTCTGGAAAGGAAGTAAGGCTTTTTTTACACTAGGTCTCTTGTTTCACTTCACAAGCATCACACTTGGGTACTAAAAGAATAACAAGTATGAATGGATGAAGCCATTCCCTGGCAGGATTCTCCTGCTAGGGCAGGCAGTTTCTGCACTTAAAGATTCAATAATCTGTCAGAAACCGGCAGCACTGTGTAGGGCTGTTCATTCCTATATCTCATTTTGGATTGATGTACACACATTTTTATATCCTTCAGTTCGCTGTAACGTTTGGCCTTTCATGTTCTCAGTTTAAGCTACAGGGAATTCAAAGATATTTCAAAGTGTAATTATATCAATCTGCATATAAAAGGCTATATGTCCTACAGAGGGTTTTATGAAAAAGCAAACGGTTTCAAAGAAGAAAATTAGAAGTAATTCCAACAACTGAAAGTCACCAAAGTTAATGCATATTTCATTTGATGAGAGCATTTTATTTTTTAAGCCAATATATTAATACAGAAAATGGAAGGGGGTTGTGTGTGTGTTGTGTGTGAGCGAAGTGATGAGGAGTCGAGTGGGAGTGAAAATTAAAGAGCAAAGGAAAGAAACAGCAAGTGCACGTTATATATGTTGTTTGGAAAAATAGCCACATCACATCGAAAAAGTCAATGCTCATATTACTGTAACAGACAATGAATTTCTCAGCTATCTATTGTATTAGCTATCTATTGTTGCTAAACAAGACTCCCAAGAAGAGAGCAGTGTAATCTTCCCATATTTATCTCACAGTTTGTATGGTTTGGAATTAGTGCAGCTCAGTTAGTGCCTGGCTGAAGTCTCACGGTGTTGGCTGGGATGCGGTCTTATCTGAAAGCTCAAGTTGAGAGTTGGATTCCAAGCTCAGTCATGTGGTTGTTTGCTCGTCTCCATCTTTCCTCAAATGAGCCTCTCCACGCAGCTGCATCCACAGCATTTCTGAAAACAGCACAAAAAAACAAGGAAATACAAGGAGGTTCTCAGAGGGAAACTATAGATGCTGTTGTACCCTGATATCACAGGGATGTCCCCTGCCTCCTCCCACGGTGATTTCTTAGAGCTGGTTTGTTATATTGTGCCTCCATTCAAGAGAAAGCTTTGAATAGCAGAGGCTTTCCGGCTTCATATGCATGTTCATGCAAAGTTATTTTCAGCTTATTTTGCGTTACTTTTTATTGGTGTGTGTGTGTATTTCACGTCATGGACTCTGATCCAATTCATCTCTCACCTCCTCCTCAGACCCACCCTCCACCCTTGCATCCTGTCCAAACAGAGAAAAAAAATCTCATTGTGAAAGCTGTACTGTGTCACAATATGTCCCACAATATTCCTTTTTGTTTAGACCTTTTTGCTTGGCCCTGGATGTGGGAGGTTGCAGGCCCAGAATCTGGGCTTTGAATTGGCCCTACCCAACATCTATCCCATAGATGAACGCCTGGAGTGCATGAAGAGGCCAGTGCTACAGACCCAAAACAACAGGATCTCCATGACAAAGAACAACAGGATATTTGAGAGGAGTCCCAGTGAGAATTCTGTATTGACAAAATGTCAAAAGCCAGAGTCCTCATACCAGACCCAGGAGTCACTGTAATGAACATTTTTAGCCTTCTTTGAAAATGCAAATGACCTTTTAAGACGGAATTACTATAAAGATTTTTAAATTGAGGTAACATAGTTTTTAAACAAACTCTTCAGCCTTATTTTCAAACATATTGCCCTTCAAATTAAACTTTTTGAATTCAGAAAGTTTTTATACATAAAAGGATGAGAAAGTGACATGATTTAAATATACATATATACATACATAAATACATATAGTAATATATGTATTTCCTTTGAGGGAGAAATTAGCGTTTAAGAAACCTCACACACATAATTGTATGATTCTAAACCTAACGAAGTACTTAGCAGAGACTTGAGCAGCATATGGTTATCCTAGTCCCAAACAGTATACTGTGTCTGTATGTGCCAATTCTTAATTACCAGCTCATTAACATGCAGGTGTCAATTGCTGGTGGCAAAGGCAATACCCACATGGCCTAGTTTCTGTCATGCACAGTGTAATTAAATTGACCTCCAGTGCTGAAGCTTGCTAGGTTGCTGTTACTATTTAGATACTAATTCAGGTCCTAATCAAATCAGAACAATATGTCAAACAAAACAATATAATAAAATAAAAAATGCTGTTTTATGGTATTTTAAAAAACGTAAACTTCATATGGAAGCATAACCTTTAAAAAGTGTTCTCTAAGTAATCACCAGTGCTATTTATAACAAACAACAAACAGCAATGTACATCACACATACTGTGTAAAGGGTAAACTTTATGGAAAAGAAAAGGAAAAAATAAATTATTTTAAAAGTGACATTCAAGTCACTTTTTTAATGATTTAATTGTTGATAATGTAATGAAGAAAATATATTGTTCATTTTTACATTCTATTAATGTGATTCCATCTCAAACATATTAGCACTTTCAAATGATATCATAGCAATAAGCTTATATTAACATAGATATTATATCGAAGGCTTCAAAGCAATGAGGAGTTAGTTATCTCTTGATGGTCTTCTGAGTGTCACAGGACTTTGCTCACTATGTGGAAAGTTCATTTGCAAACATCTGGTTAAAGAAACAGAGGATATAAATTTTTGTATTAACCTTTCTTCCTCTTAAACTTTTTCTAATGGAAAAATATCAACCCACAAGCAATAAATGGAATGTGAGAAAGCACGTCTTACATTTGGGGAACTTTAAAGCATAATTGGGTGTGCCTGACATAACAATATTGACAAGATTTAATTCTTTGTGACAAAAAGAGTAAGAAGAAAATATCAGATCAATTCCACAGAAAATTCAAAGGCTTAGAAACTGATCCAGCAAATTAGCTGAGGAATGAGAGTGAAACTAAGCCACAAGCATGATCAAAAATGTCATTAAGAAGTCATTAGATCTCGCAGATGCCCTCATCTACCTGCACGTAGGTGATCACATGTGCACTCTACGTGGAAGAAAGATCTATCCTCTTAGAGGTTAACAAAAACAGTGCCTAGATTGGAAGACAGCAGGTAGAACTTAATAACTGATCATCATACTAGAAAAATCTGGGTTTTTAATCCCCATGTTTCTTTTCCCAATTACCTTTCAAATTCCAAGCACTCAGGATTATGCCTTTAGGTAGAAGAGCTGAAAAATTTTCTTTCAGACATCTAACTTACTTAAGGAAAGCACACCTACACATAGCAGCATGAATTTTCTAATTAAATGATTTGACTAAATGAATCTATATACCTACACACTCAATAAACACTTCTCACCAACAGTTTACCATTCAAATTTTGTAAAGATAGTCAAATGATGTATCCCTATCTCTTTTGATAGAATTATTTCCGATATCTTATATGTACAAGGAAAATCTGTACCATTGTGTCACTTTCATTTTCATAAGAGTTTTGTCCATAATTCCAAGACAAAGACATTATTCATTGAGATATCTCTCATCCATATATTCAGTTCAAATTTTATTATGAGGATAGTCAAGTGATACATTTCTAATCTTTTTTTATTGGAATTATATCCAAAATCTTATATGTTCCAGAAAAATCTGTTCCATTGTGTTACCTACATTTATGTAACTTTTTTTCATAATTTCTAGAAAGAAACACTGTTAATTGAGATGGCTTTCATTTGTACTTTCAAGGGAATAGGAAAAGACATTAAATATAGGAAAAGAGTTCAAATACCTGTATTAAGGAATATAAAGGAAAACTTCTTAGAATTAACATTTTAAACATAGCAATAAACTTTTAAGTACAATGGAAGTTTGGCCTATAAACATCTTAGAAGATGAAAATCTCAATTAAAAGATAAATATGTAATACACAAATCCAGAGTTATCTTAGAAAGTAGGTGTTGAAAATAGGTTTTAAAGAGCCAGGAGTTAGTAGAGAAAGTTCAAACTCTAAGTAACAAGGTATCTGGAATGAAAGAAAGTAAGGAAAGATGGTGAAATAATAATTTAAGAAAAATTTCAAAGTTTAAAAGGTTCACTTGACAGTTCAAAGAATTTACCAAGTGCCTTCAGCATAAATTAAAATAGACATATGTATCAGATTATATGATATAACAAGATTTCAAAAATTTATAATAGAGAGATCATTCTATACTTTTATGAAAAGTCTGGGACTTTCTGAAAGACATGATTTATGAAAACATTCTTCTTTGAAAAACAGCTTTTTGACCCTTCTCAACCAATCTAGTAATAGAGAGTTAAGCATGGCAGGGTTCTTAGAAAGCCTGAGGACTGGTTGCTCAGGCCAACTTAATGGCTCTGTCTTTATGCCATTGGATTCAAATGGTTCTGACTCCCGAGGATTTTACTCTAGTTACCATTGACTCTAACCTTACACAGCCAAGAGTTACAGGAGAAGAGAATCTCAATTAAGGTATTACCTATATCAGATTGAACTATGTGTGCGTCTGTGGGGATTGTCTTGAGAATTATTGATATAAAATGGCAAAGCCCATTGTGGAAGACACCATCCCTAGACAGGCATTCCTAGGATTTATGAATAAGCTATCTCAGCTGAGTGTACAAGCCAGCAAGCTGCATTCCCCCAGGCTATTGCCTTCAAGCTCTGGTTTGAGTTCTTGCCCTAACTTCTCTCAGTGACAGACTGTGGCCCGAAAGTGTAAGCCAAATCAACCCTTTCCTCCACTAATTTGTTTTTGATCAGGGAAATTTATCACTGTTACAGTAATAAAACTAGGACAGGTAGCAGAAGTCCACACCCAAGGCCACCCCTAGTCTAGCCCTACATGTCTATGAATGTCAATCATATGTCTGAATAAACCACTCTTAAGTAACATTACAGACAAAATGGACTGTGGACAACTGTTCTCCAATTTCTCAAACAACTAAAATTTTCTAAGACATGACTGAGTCTGTGAGTGAGGGTTGAACCTATGCACAAACTGTTGACATATTCCTCGGCATTATGCATGATTATCATTCACCTTATGACTGACCTACATCCCCTGCCCATTCAACCATCTTTTCAAAGAAAGTTTTCTTCCTTACCACGGTCTCATGTATCTCAAATTAGTTGACCTTTCATTCTGCTAAAAGCTGGATTTGATTCTTGTAATAACAATAACAACAACAACAACAAAACATCTGGACTTGTATATAATAATAGTGAACAGCTTGGTCTTGGTTTGTCCACAATTCAATAATATAAGACAATGGTTATCACTACAAGTGCCATACAGAACGCTTTTCAATCACTTTATGTATCAAGGTATTATTGAGAGTGATTATAACATTTACTGCATTTCTCAAAATAAGCAATGTTGTGTGTTTGCACTAACAGGTATGTGCAGGTCTATGTGCACATGTATGAATGTAGGAGCTTTAAGTCAGCATGCATTATCTTCTATCACTTTTCAACATGTTTATTGAGATAAAGTCTCTGACTAAACCTATAACTTCTAAATTCAGCTAGACTGACTGGACAGTAAGCCCTAAGGATTTTTCTATTACTTCTTCCACAATATTAGGCTTACAGCTGTGCCCAATTCTCTTTTTTTAGTGCCATGGATCAAATGTTGGTTCTCATGTTTGTGTCACAAGCATAACAGACTGAACTCATCTCCTTAGACTTAAAAATATTGAGCTCTTGAAAGGAGAATCAATCAAATGCCCCTCTAGATGCTGGACAGACAGCTTAAATGGGACAAATTATGACTTCCTAAGAGAATGTTTATTTACGTTTTGGAGTGGAAAACAAAGTAAATCTTTTATTAGTTAGAGTTGTGAAGTGATATAAATCCCCATTTCCCATGGCTTCCATTGGCTACACCAATGGCACTCATATCTCTTGGTTTTCTTTGTTGTCAATGCCAGAGAACACCTCCTAAATGCATGTTTTTGAAGATTGTATCTCAAAGTGACCTTCTTCTTCCTGGTATGTCCCTTTTCATCCTAGTAAGATATTGCTGCTTTCTAAAAAATCTCAGTTCATCTTGATGTTATAAATTCATGCCAATGTTTCAGAGAGCTTGCTATGATATTACAGTCAAGAGCCTTTATAACTAGTAAGGTCAAGAGGGCTTCCAAAAGTACTGTGCTCTGCTATTGTTTACCTTCTCTTGATAACTAGAATCTAGCAAAATAGGTTGTATTTGTTTTTGTTTATTTTGTTTTGGGTTTTGTTGTTGTTTTGTTTTGCTTCCATCAGAAGGGACTGGACATAACTGTTTCTTCTTGCTCAGAAATAGAATTGACAACCAATGTCCTACTCATCTGAGTTTCAGGAAGTCTGTTTTGCTATGTTCCTGAATGCAACCACATTGACATACTGTGTGGTGTTTTGTGTCTGTCCATATGTCATCACAATATATGACTGACACCTTTCTTTTTTTCTCATCTCTCTATCTAACATCAGGCTATCTGTTCCCATAATCTGAGGGTAGGACATCTTCATTGACTAACAGTGTGAATAGTTGAGAATTTAACAACCCTTTCCATCCCTTCTTATTTTTCGTTATTTAACTAAATGTATTTAACTATGCTAAGCTCTGTTGCAAAGAGGTTACCTCCAATATTAAAACCTTCTATCTTGGAGAGTTCATTGAGACACAGCATATTTACAAAGAAATGAAATGAAAAGATGTTTTAAGGTAGTGGTTTTCAACCTGTAGGTTGTGACCCATACCAGGATCACATATCATATATTTACATTGTGATACATAACAGTAGCAAAATGGCAGTTATGAAGCAGCAATGAAGAAATTTCATGGTTGATGGTCACCCCAACATGAGGATCTATATTAAAGGGTTGCAGCATTAGGAAGGTTGAGAAGCACTGTTACAGTACAGAAAGGTAAAACACTCCATCTTGTAAAGAAGATTCTTAAGTCTAGTTACTAAACAACTCAAAATAGCTTCAGAGTTCCCTAAACTGAAAAAATTCAAAGGGTCCCTCTTTCCCTAAGATTTCATAAGCAGCTGAGAATCATTCTTAGGCAAACTGAGCTTCCTGGAAGAAGCAGAGACCCACTCCCGTTAGTCCCAAAAAGGCCTGGAGGAAACAAGAAACCAATGGAACTGCATGGTAGCTATTCAGAGCAACTGAGTCTATTGAAGAAACCTTCCAACTTTTTGAGCTGCCTGCAGGGTGTGCAGTACACTCTATAATTCCCACTTTCATGGGCTATCACCCATGCTGAGATGGGCTTTGGTGATGTAATTGTTTTTGATCATTTCTGTTCTATAATTCCTCACTCACATTCCTGTAAATGTCCCCAATAAAACTCATTCACTCATCAAGTAGGACTTTAGTATTATCTGAATTTTTATCTGTTAATTCTCTATCTGAAGTGAGTTGACATTTGTTCATATCTCCCCAGAAATATTGTCACCTACCAATCTCTGTTGTCAGGGTGCATTAGGCACAGTAGTGATTTTTTTTTTTTGTTTGTTTGTTTTGAAGACAGACTCTAAGACTTGGTAGAGCAGCAGTTGCTTGGTATGATTCCTCTGGGAGAGGGATTCTCATTTATTTAACTGTAGATTTATTTATTCAACAGCCATGGTATGTGACACTTAAAACAATAAAAATATGTACATGAGAATGTTCCATTTTAATGTAAACCCATATATCCAATATGGAGTACTTGTTGTAACAGACAAGCTTGTGGTTCAGAAAAAAAATAATAGAAAAGTTTAAACTGTAAATATAAGTGTTGATGCTGTAACTTACTTGCTTATTAGCAAATATAGTTGCTTTTGAATTTAAATGTGGAACAGGGACAGAATAGATAACTAGCTTGGAACAAGTTGAGAATTCAGAGGGAAGACAATGCACTAGGTTAGGTGTGAAAGTTATGGTCAGATTCATTGATGAGTTGCACAACACTTATCATGTCTTTTTACTCAAAATATTAGGACATGGATAGCAACAAGGCCCTGTTCTATGCTAAAATACTGTTTCTGGGAAGAACTCACTTAGAAGGAAAACACACAGAAATGGTATCAATTTCTACTAAAGGCTACCATAGGTGTAATGAGCATAGATTCAAAACTATGAATAATTGATACTATTAAAATATTTAATGAGAACAGTTTGAACTCAGGTTAAAAGGAAAGATGAATAAGTTTTACAACTGTTATTTCTTTCATTTTTACTGTTCTTATATTAGTTATGTGGTGTTTTGTGTATATCTCCCAAAAGATGACAGAGGAGTTAGTTGATTTAATCTGTGTTTTTTTCTTTTAAACTGGCCATCAGTGCTTTTTATTATATACCCCAGATAAATTTTCCAGATTTTAAAAATTTAAAATATTAGACATATGGGATATCCAAAGTCATTTCCAAGCAAATATGGTTCATGAAAACAATGTTCACAGAACAAAAATTTAAATAATAACCACCAAATATTATACAAAGAATTATCACAATGTAGGCTAACTACTAGCATTTGCTCCTAGGATAAAATTATGAAATTATGCTGTACTGTTCATATATTTTGCCTTTCTGAATTTCTTGAGTAGCTAGCACAGTAAAATTTAAATGCAAAAGGGAAAACTGTCAATCACTTTTACAAACAAGATTACATTCCTCCAGATACACTTTCTTTTAACTATGTCTTTTAAAGGAAGCCTGATTTAAATAAGAAAAGCAAAACCTCAGCTTTTATTCTGTTTTACCCTTTATCAGTTGTCAGGCAGATGACCATCTACCAATGTGGTGCTAAATGTCTTTACATTCTCACTTTTCTCTCTATTTTCATCAGTCCTATCTGAAAGAAAAGTTTGTTATATTGCTGCCCAGCTATAACGTCACAATCAGCTTATAATAGCCAATGTTTTATGTTATTTTATTTTATTTTATTAAAGCAAAATTGAATGGTGATTAGCTATCTTCAGTGTCTGTTTCCATGACTATGATTGCACGTGATAGTGTGATATACTCTTTTCTACAGAAGAATTGTTGGGAATGGTTTCTTTCTTTGGGATGAGAAAGCGGGTCACTGAGTACAGTGCTTTCTGAATAGGTACATGGACCTAAGTGATAATGCCCAGCACTCATGAAAAAGCCAACACAACACATCAGGCCTTAACTGCAGCACTAGCAGTAGGAGGTAAAGGGACACAGATAGATCCTTGAAGCTCATTGGTGAGCCAGCATAACTGAGAGGGAAGCTTGACCTTCAATGAGGGACCTTGTTTAAAGAAATAAGACACAGAGTGAGGGAAATATCTTATGTTGACTCTAACTTCTACACATGTGTTCTAACACACAAATGTGCACACCATGAGGACAAAAATGTACACCACACACAAATACACCAGCATTATTTTATACAATAACAGATTATATATTATACTAAATCTGTGCTGACACCTAAAGTTCCTAATCCTCCTAATGTCCCTGTTTGACACCAGGATGTTATTTGTATATGGGAATTCACTTCCATCATAGAAGCAATACACTTCCATCATAAAAGCAATACAATTTTTGACAATGTCAGATGACTTTATCAAGTACTACAGAGTGTTTTGTGTATCTACATAGTCTGCTGTCAGTGTCTCTCAGTTTTCCTTCAAATTGTTTTTTAAAATTGTAAATACATTGTAATTTAGAGTCATTGTTGTATCTTTGATGTGAGTAATGTTTGCAGACTTTTATATTTGAGATGTTGGGAATTTGGTCACAAGCAGCCTTCATACTCGACAAGTGCTTTACAAGTACACTAACTTCCTACCCTGTATATACTTCTGTGAATTTATAGATCCATGTTGACCAATGGTAAAAAGGTGAGAAATCTATGAAAATATTCTGACGAGATCATTTAATATTATTTATACTTTAAAATACAATGTAAATCTTCTCTTTATAAATGTTTTACTGAGGCATACCACATCCTTAAACATAACTTTTGTTAGATTTGAACTAAAATCACCAAATTAATACCTATTTTCATTAACTTTACATTTTCAATTCATCTCTCTCTGTTTCTCTCTCTCTCTCTCACACACACACACATACACACACTCTTATCTGATTTAAAGTTATTTGGTATGTTGTAATGTCTGTTATCTTCCTATGGTCTTTGTAAATCCTTTTATAAATAATAGTTTTCAAATAATGTCAGAATAAATCATTAGTCTTGGAGTTATTTTATGGTTTTGTAAACCCTAAGCCGTCTTAGTGATAATGAAAAGCTATTCAATACCATGATAATTTGATGCTCTAAAGACTAACTTTGTGCTTGCTAACCACCGCCTTCACAAGCTACACACACTTTTAAGAGAAATAGAATGATGGAGAAGTTTAACTTTGACTATTTTTACATTATTAAATTGTATTTTTAAAAAATAAGGACAAGAAATCTTTCACTGGTCTTGAAAGATGGCTCAGAGGTTTAGATTGCTTGCTATTCAAACTTGATTACCACTATACAAGTGGAAAAATCACAACTGCCTGTAACTACAGCTCCGTGGGATCCAGAACTCTCTTCTGGTCTTCTCAGACCCCCAAAGATACATGGCATACCTTCATACAAAACACACATGCATGCACATGAATAAAATAAAAATCAATCATTAAAAAAAGGAGAGAATTTTCACTCATTTTAGAACATAGGTTACTTTCTGTCTTCTGTAATCTCCCACATGAATTCCCCTGTCTGTTTTTGTCCTATCTCTCATGGTACAGAGAAAAGTTGCTTACAAAAAGGGAAAGGAAAAGGAAAGAATAAGGATTCCTGTGCACACAAACAGGCTGCAGTGTTAATACAGCATCCTTTGTCTCCACGGAGACTGGGTAAAAATTTTAGAATAATCATCAAAGGAAAATAAAGGGGCAAACTATCATATACTTATCATCATCCACATGATAGTCTAACTTAAATTTCTACATGAATTAACAAATCCTTTAAAAATGGAAATGCTCTTTTCAAAGCATCAATTTGATTACTGATTACTATGGCTTGCATTCTTTTAAGTGGGAAATATAAAGGAATTTACTAAATTCAAAGGAAGAAGAGAATTCTAGAAATCTTTTAAACAACAAATGGCAAAAAAAGCAGGCTCTTACCAGGGATTGGCCTCCAGTTAGAACTACTGAGGAGTCTAACTGCATCAAGCCAATACCAGAGACTGCCTTAAGTGATTTCCAAAGTGAATAGAGGACATGCAAAAATGATCATCGTATACAAGAATGATCCCATCGAATGTGCAGTATTCCCAATAAATATACAGAAAGCCCATTGGTATCAAAGGAGTAACACTGGTATATTCAGATTGCTTTTTTCAATTTTAGAAATAAATTATCATGTGAGAATTTCTGAGGAAGATGAAGGAGTTACTGGTCCTCAGGTAGGGGTGAGTTTACTTCTTTCTCTGCATTCTTCTGACAAATGGAGAGGCAGAGCTGATGAACGGACACACAAAAAAGTGTAGACTCCCTTTTATATTTTGAAATTATCCTGGCTTAACGGCAACTCTCCAGAAGGCTGAGATGTTTTCCATTTGTAGATTGTGGTCTACGGTGTTTAAAATCAATGATGGTGATAAAGTAATTAAAATAAATAATAATAATAATAATAAAACTGATGATAATATTAACACCCTACCTGTAGTTTAGCACTATGCTGTTAATTTCTTATAAAGGAGTTAACTTGATTCTTAGAGAAGTCCAACAGTTCATACTTATTCATATAGGGCAAAGATAGTACAACGAGATACTCTCAGAAGTGATGCATCTTTTCAAAATATCTTCACTCACTTTTTACTGCATGAAACAGTTTAAATTTGAAATTGAGGTCGTATGGCTCAGTGTGTTGCAAACATTTGGGGGAATGATTTGTAGCAAAAAATATTATTTCACACTGCACCCTCTTTCACCCGTACATCTGAAAAATTTTAAAATGAACTATTGTCTTTTATATGAACAACGTGCTTTGGTACTCTAATAACTATATTTTCTTTCTATAATTATTTTGCTTTGTATATTTTCATGATAATATTTATTATACATTATCAGGATCCACTGATAATTACTTTGATCCCTTAATTTTCATCATTTCACCATTGTACACTTTTGTAATTTGTTTCGTTTCTTAAGCAAATTTAATTTTTTGTGAAAAATATGTTATGACAGATACTTATGACTTGTGATGACCAGGACTAGGACAGTAAATAAAAATTTTTACTTCTAAGATGTATTTTCTTAATTTAATGGTCTTCAGAAAGAATGTCAATAGAGGTAAGAAGGAACATGCCACCTATCATTACTGTTGACATTTCAGGGAGAATTATCATTCCAATTCATTCTTCTTACAGTAAAGAAGATCAAAGATGAACAAATGCCTAGTCCTTTACTTGTTGTCTGATAAAATGAAGTTTTTTTTGTTGAGTGTGTGGGTGTTCAATGAATGAAAATTAGTTATACAAATCACACATGAGAATAAGAAGCACCTTCTTTCTACCTTTGGCTTCTTGAGACCTAAGTTTCTATGGAGCTCATTTATATTATTTTAACATTATATAAAATGGACCTCTACTGTCATTCATATTTTCTTCTCTGAAAATGATACCCATATGTTTTTCTTATGTTTCCATGAACTTTGATTATGAAGTGATAGGTTTCTCTCATTTTAAAAAAAGTGTTTACTTTATTGCTTGAAGACACCCGCATTTTATGTAAAATTTATACACTAATCTTTGTGGACACTTGATATTACCTGAAAAGTTTTAAGTGAAAATAATCCAGCACTAATTAGAAAAATGTTGATGTAGTAGGTCTGTTGGGGTAATCCTGAGATTCACATGGAATTGAATGCCTATACTCAACCTGCAAATATGACAAAATTCTTCAAGGTCTAGCATATGCTGTTTCAAGTGATACACAATTTTCAGCTGAAATCTGTCCCTTAGACCTATGATATTAAGACTGAAGTTACTCAGCAGCAGTCATCTTTTTACATAGGGTCACGTTTTGCCACTGATGGTTTTGTTCAAAGTTCCCATGACGTCAGTGGAAGATTCATGCATGGAAAGATGCTGTGATATGTGTCCTAGTTTTATTTATTTTGTATGTATACAGCAGTATAAAATATTACATTTACACACATATTACTTATGTATGATTATAGCATTCACAGTAACAACACTGCAATTAAGACTGAAACTCATATGTTATAATACCCTGTTTTCACTCACAGATAATTGTCTTAGACATGTCTGCAGAACTGAAGCTCCCTGCTTACATTCAGCTCAAGGACATATGGATGTTTGGAAAGTGCAAGTTCTATCTTCCAGAATTTTTTAAGCTGGATGTGAAAATGTAATATTTTCTGCATACGGAATGCAGTATTTTCACAGTCCTCAAAAACATCTGGAGAGAAAAACCTCAAACTAAGCATCTGATGAGTTTTCAAGAAATATTTTTTTCTAATTTTACAAATACTTTAAAAATAACAGTGATTAGAAACACATGCATGTACACTAAAAGTATAAGAATCAAAGTCATATTATTGCCTGCTATACTCTGGCGGCACACAGCTACCAGCATTCTGACAGAATGCTAAGATCTAAAACCTAAGCCAAGTGTTTGCAGAAAAATGTCTCTACTGAACAGTTTTCCAGATTACTGAATAATGGTTTTGCTGACTTCTCAGAGGGATATTTCTTGAAGTACTAACAATATACAAAATAATTTTACTACTTCAATGTAAAAAGTATTGAATTTAGCAATTTTCTGGTTTTCCTTGCTAGAAACGGAACATAAAAAATGCTAATACAAAGCCTTTACCACTACAAAATTAGAAGTGAGAAAGATTAAGAACACAAAAAGTTGCAGTATGAAAAAATATATGATTCCAGCAAAGTCGTTGAGTTTGCCAATATTAAAGTATTTGTGAGTTTCATGGGTATTTATGCTACACACAGATATGAGGTGGGAAAGTACACAATGAGAAAAACAATGCCATTATCCTTCAATACCATAAATACCTTACTTATCTTGGAAAACATTCACCACATTCAATTTGATCAACTGAACTCCATACACAACTTTGCAAGATTCTACACTAATATCAATGCCTTCTTCTGAGAGCCAATATGTCAAGAAATGGATGGAATAATTTCTCTTCCCATTCATGGAAAAGTAAAAGGACTTCAACCTTTCAGAGCATCTGAGGACAAATTATAGCACAACTAAGAAACAAAAGAGAATGAATAATGAAAATATTTATATCTTCTATATAATTTCTAAATCACAATGTTTGATAAAGGCATTGCATTTAATAGTTTCCGAAAATTAAATGTACATAATTCCTAAAAAAAAGGGGGTGACACATCTATGTCATTGACATTGTTATATCATTGAATTATTTATGGCACAATATTTATATACTTGACTTCAGGTGATTTTACAAAATTATGCTCACAGACTAAAATTGTAAACTTACATGTGGATGAAATATTCCTAAAAATTGTCATTTGACATACCATTGAAACCGTACAACACTCTTTCCACAGGAAAATTTTTGAGTTTTACTGCTCTAAAACTAATGAGACTAAATAAGGAGTAAATTCCATTTTTTTGGAAGTGTTTTATGGATGAAACACTGTCTAATACTATTGTTTTCTTTGGACATGTACACAATAATAGCAGACTGTATATTAAAATGATCAGATTAAATGTAAAGTCTACACTAACTTTCCTTGATGTCCTTGGTGAAGTTACTTGTAGTATTTCATTAATTTCTTGTTTCACTGTTTTTTGTTATATGTTATGTTATGTCATTGAAACATAATATCTTACCCAATTTACTGAAAATGTATCTCCACTGTAGCTTCTGATTTACCTTGCATGCAGTAATTGATAAATGATACTAGAATTAAGTATTTTGTGTTTAAATAATTTGTTTCCTCATTATTATGTATGTTTTGTAGAATGATGATACAATTTAAAACTACAATACAAATTACTCTAGAGAGTTGTTATTATGTATAAAAATAACTAACATACAACTATATGTCAGAAAAGGATGTATAAGGTATATTTCATATGACATGAAAGACTTAGAAAAAATATTTTAAATCAAATGAATTGGTATGTTAAGTGAGCATGAAAAGATGAATTTGTATCTTAAGCCATGATTGTAAATTGAAGCAAAAAGGGTTTTTTAATTACTGATAAGTGATTCAATAAGAAAACCATTTTCTTGATTTAAAAGCAATTAGAAAAAAACAAAACTTTTTCCAGTTAAATTATATATAACATTTTCTTACTAAAATAGTCTATCATGTAGTATGTCATATATTTGAGAAAAGATTGCTACGGCACCCAGTGAGTGTATGTGTTTTGAATCACACTTGAACAACTGGTTTCTTTCCCAAATGGTCCCCAGAGATGGGATTATGTTTACATTATGTTGCTATAAGCTAATTGGCATTATGATACATTATTATGTAATTTGATAGTATCAAAAGGACACTAGATATAACTCTAGACCGATATAGAAAGGGCCAAGGACTGCACATATGTATTTTAAAGATTAATCTTAATTAAAAGTCCATTTTAAATCGTATGAAATTAGATGGAGGTGTTTGTAAAGTGTTAAATTTTAGTTTATTTTTTTATCATTGTGTAAATCAAATTACCAGTGAGCACATAACCAGATAAAAATAAAGGTTACCATTTCACAATGAGCCTATAATTTGGGCTTGGTAAATATCTTGATGTCATTCTGAATTCTTTTTGGAGGACAGTGAAATTTATTCCATGATTTGCTTGCATGAATCTCTCACATTCTCTGATTCTTATCCCTCCCCTCTTTCAATGAGCAACAGAAAACAGCAAAAAAAAAAAATGAACTAAAGGAAATACATCTTTCTGAATTTAATAATTAACCTTGTTGACATGAAGGGACAAGAAAAAATTAAGTTTTCAAGGCTGACCAAGGAAGAATAGTCTCATTAATAAAACACTGACTACATTTAAGCTATAAAATTTTCACATATAATATTGAAACAGTAATGTATCATGTTTCTGTCTCTAAATTTGTTTAACTTTTTTAAATTTAGAGATTTTAAAATATTTTATTGTTAATACGTACCAGCTCTGATAATTATTTTTCTATATCTCTATATATTTACATATAGAGTTATAGATTTTTATTCATGTTCACTTAAGTCACAAAACTATGTAAAATTATGTAAAATAAAATTCTATGAATTATATGATGAGAACGTCTTAAAATAGTAATCTTCAGTTACATATTTTACACCACAAAATGTACAGACACCCAGAATTTTTCCTAACAACAAATACAGATGAAATTATAGTTTCTTTATAAAAGCTTTAAGTGATGCTAAATTCAAAGCCAAGGGAATAGAATAGGAATCATGTAGACTGCTCGGTGTTTTGAAACTATATTTTCTGTGCTCCGCCTGACAATATTAACAGCTACATCTTTGGCATTGAAAATTCACAATGAGTTCTTGACAAAATTTTGCAGCTTAGAACTTCACTTTCTTTTAAAGAAATAAAAATACAGGGTTGAGCAAGGTAGGAAAATTAGGACAAACTACTGATAGTGTTTCTCAGTTAATCTTAGGGACCCTGAATTGCCTTCTATTTTATTGTATGGTGAGGGCTATATGAATCCATTTAAAAAACCAACTAATCTGTACCACATCTTAGGAAAATTATATAATATAATATATATATTTTATATTTATTTAGAAGCTTTGAAATAGTACAGTAAACACTTTGCAACACGGTGTATAAACTACAGAATATCTTTGATATTTTGTGGGTCTTTAGAATACAACATTTTTTTTTAATAGCCCACAAATGAAAAGAACATAATCACATCTCTCTTGTAAAGTTGGATAGATTGGGGAACACTCGATCACACAAAAATAATATAAAACAGTCAAGTTTAAAACAGTGATATTGCATTTATAATGCACAAATTTCTTTTATCTTGATGACTGGCTTCTCATGGTGAATATAAACATCTAAAGGGCTCAGTGACATTTGGAGAGAGAAGGATAGATAGTGCTGTAAACAGGCACACACTGATCGGAGAGGCAACACCAGTTGCCCATGGAGTTTCTACAGTCTGCACATTTCAACTCATTTCTCAGGCCTGCTGAGAGCAAATAGGTTCTACACCGTGGCCACGATGACTCCGCTGGAAATCTAACACTCAGCTACACGCAACTAACTGGTTGGCCAAGATAATGAAGTTGAAAAGTTGATGCTTTTGTTGGTCGACTCTGTGCAAATCATACTGCTTCGGGTAAGCTGCAGAATTGACTAGCATATCCTTTTCCGTGCTGTGAAAAAGAAAGAAAAATACTCTAAGAAAAAGTGGTTGACGTTTGGTGTTTAGAACTGCACATTTCTCCACATGAAATCATACAAGAGGAAATTCGGGGTAACCCTCTGTTGGACCCACGTTCTGTCACATAGCTGCAGGAACATTCCTGTTTGTAGTAGTCACTGCAGGTCAACTGTTTGGCATTCTGAAATTTACACTTTTGACATTTGGGAAATCCACTGTGAATGCAAACTACATATTTAACATAGAAATCACAAATTACACAAAGATTAACTTTTTAATTATCTATACAGAAATTCATGGTTCACTGTTTGTGTATACATAATCAATTGGAGTTTAGAAAAATATATATAAACATATTGTTAGAACAGTCTTTTAAAAATCTATCAATAATTTATATATAATTTATTTAATAAACCTTAAGATTATGAATGTTTTCATCTAAAACTGTAGGGAAATATTTATGGTGTTCAAAAACTTAATGATGACTCACACTTTTTAGATTTATTTTATCTCATTTTTTAACACTTATAACAGCTGTATTGATATGATTATCTAAAATCTTTCCATGGCATATAATTTTTAGGCAGCTTTGTCTATAATGAGAATAAGTTTTTCTCATAAGAATTCCAACAGCAAAATGAGGGAAAATATATTATCTCATGTCTCCAGACCTATAAAATATGTGTTAAAAAGAACGCTCCCTAGATTTATTTGTATAGATTTATGGTGTTATATATTTTGCTTAGTAGTCATATTAAAACATATTTCTTCTCCTTTATACATAACTTTAAGAATTTTTGACCTTGAAAAACATCAGAACAGAAATTATATCCCTTAATTAAGGGTCTAGTCTGAAAAAAACATAGCTATAAAAATGTACCAAATGTTAAATAATTTAGTTGAAATAAAATCAAGCATATGTATATTTCATTAGAAACCAAGGAATATAGCAGTAATGTAAAGGAATTATTTTAGTCTAGTGAAACGTCCTTTCTTTTAAACAAAGTTTAACATGTTGATCAGCGTAGTTCCCTGATATTTTTGCTACTTTCAAGTAAATGTTCTATTTTTTTTTTTTTTTAGTTAATTTGCCCTGATTCTCATACATATTCTTCCTCAAAAACTCAGTTTCTGATCAGTGAAACAATTTGCACCTTTTCAACAGTCAGCACACATGCCTCCTGGAACTGTAAATATGAGGGATGCCTGTGGACAGAAATTAATTTCAAAGTGAGGATATAAACATACTCCATAGTAACAATGCTGGAAATTGCCTAAAAAATGAATTTTTTTAAATACTGTGATTCCCTGCATCTCATGATACAGTGAAATACATGTAACATTGGACCACAAAGTAGCTGTTATTACATGTGCTGTTAGAGTGCCCCAGAGAGTGTTCTCTAAGCAAATAGACTTGAGTCTTTTAATGGATTTAAATCCCGATTTGTTATTCTTGACTTTAAATCACTGTTTTGTGATACATGGGAATTTAAGTAATTATGATATGGTTTGTTTATAACAATCAGAACTGAAAATCATTTAGGAGGTTAGACTTCTACAGCTAGAGAAATTCAATTTACAAAGTGAATTTGAGCAAACTATTACAGTGACCAGAATCATCATTTGTCTGAACTGGACATAACAGTGCATGATCCAGAGAATTATCAAGAACTTTGTCGATATCTTTTAATTTTTCACATGTCCCCAAACATTATTCTGACTACAAAACTGTTACTAAATTTTTCAAAATAATTTTCCATTGCAGTTGTCTCCCTTTCTTCCTTCCTTCCTTCCTTCCTTCCTTCCTTCCTTCCTTCCTTCCTT
>CAJQZJ010004856.1:9926715-9970402 GCA_907164525.1 Lophiomys imhausi | reverse complement strand
CTTCCTTCCTTCCTTCCTTCCTTCCTTCCTTCCTTCCTTCCTTCCTTCCTTTATTTCTTAAAGAAATTGTATTCCAGGAGTTTAAAGACAAAAGGAACTCAGTAACTCAGTGATACAGTTATTCTCAACATAAAACCTAATTCATTGTGTGGAAAAGGTGCTTCTTACATTAGTGCAGAAATGAGCCTATGGGCAAATGATTTAACTAGTATAATATCATTTTTTATGAGGCTAAATCACACTGGTGAGAAAAGTTATTGGAATAGATAACTTGTGTCCAGAATACACAATAAATGTACTGTTCATATGATTCACAGTTATGGGATTAGCAAACATAATTTTTGAAACTGTAAATAAAAAAATGAAGCTCAATAGATGTGTTTAAATGGCTCCATTGAATTACACGCTCATTCTTTATATTTGAAATCATCCCTCTACTTAAGGTGTTGTCTGGATTGTTCCTTTTATTATTTTTAGCTCATCTTACCTACTCACTGACTGAAACATAAAGATCTTCACAGAATGATCAGTAGGGAGGACAAGGACAAAATTCTGTCAAATGTTCCTGAAGATGTATCCTCACTCATTCTAGTTCCACACTTTTGAGGTGAATTTAACCTTGGATGGTCATAAATTAAAGATGGTATGTGTTGATTAAGACAAGTGTTAAGCAGTTGGTATTTTAAGAGAAGTGATAGCATTCCATAATCAGTGCAAGCAACAGTGGTTCTAATGGTGTTGAAATTATTACAACTCTCTTTGTGGGTGTTATTTCAGAACAGGAAGAATTCATCATATACAATGATGTTTTTAGCTCCCTGATATCTTTCTGTACATACACAGCATGTTCAAAGCCTTCTTGGAGGATTTCTCTTCTAGCTGGGTAGATTAAAGAAAATCATTCCACGTGGCCTGGAACACTGGCATATCGTGGAGAATAGCAGTCCAAAGGGACGTATGTATATATGGGGTCATATTTGGGTAATAGAATTATGAGCTAGCTTAGATGGGCTAGGATTGCACAATTCAGGCCTAGCCTTGTCAAAATCCATCCAGTGTCTGTGTGTATTCATTTACAATTTAATTAGCCATTTTTTCTACAACACTCATCAGGTAAAGAAGTACCTAATAGCATTTATCTAGAAAGTTTTTTGTTTGCTTGCTTGCTGTGGTTTTTTGAGACAGGGTTTCTCTGTGGAATAAGACTTTGCTGTCCTGGTCTTCCTTTGCTGACTAGACTGGCCTCCAACTCACAGAGATTTGCCTGCCTCTGCCTCCTGAGAGTGCTGGAGTGAAAGGCATATGTGCCACCATGTCTGGCTTGAAGTTCAAACAAGCGCATTTGATTAGCTCAGCAAGTGTCCTTGGATGTGTCTATAGTCCCTTTTCATTTTATTGACATAACAAGTAGAGACATGACACAGCTTAAAAAGAACTTCAAGCGGTCTGGGTAACAAATAAGTATATGAGACTTTAGAATGTCACACATAACCATCAAATGAGATAATGCATCTCCACTAATCTTCCCATTTAGAAGTAAAAGTATTTCTAAAAGTTGTACATAGTGTATATATTGAGTCAGTTGCCTGACTGGATTGGATAAAGATTTTCTTTTCACTATGACCAAAAGAATTAAAGAAAGATGCACATGACATCTATTCACTTATAATTGGATTTTAGCCATATAGTACAGGATAACTACCCTATAACCAACAGACTGAAAGGGACAGGAACATAGACTCTGTTATTTGTTAGTGGGACACTGTCACTGTGCCCTAGTGGAGCTGCCATGTAGGTCCCCAGTGTAAGAGGAAGCTCTTAGCCCTCATATGGCTGATGAACTGAATGGGGCTGATATGTAGGGCACCCTAAACCAGAGGAGTAGGATAGGGGGAAGGGTAGGAGGGTGGGCTCGGGAGGGGTTAAAGGAGGGGACTGTGATGGAGATGTAAATTGAATTAATAAGTAAACACAAAAAGAACTGTTTGTGCTTCCTTTACACTCTATTTTTTAAATGCATCTTTATTTTCTTCATAAGTCACAGAAACATTTCATTTTTCACACTTATCTTGACATTTGAAGTAGAGATGAAAAAGTACTCTGGAGAAGAAATATTCAAATATCTACTTGTAGAATTTAGCAAGGAGTTTTAATGAAATGTGCAACAGTCTATATTTTTATATTCTATAACCCTATTGCCTTTCATAGTTTGCAAGGCATAATTTAAAATTATGGGGGAAGTTAAAGCTTATAGATTAATTAGCATGTTTGCTAAACTGAATAAGTAATGACTTAAGAAGAATGACTGTCAGATGCATGCTATTATATAATAGTAGAATTACTATAACCAACAGAGTACTTGTGCCATATAGTTGCCCAACAAAAACTAAGTATGTGAAACATTAAAACAATAATATATAAGCCAAATACTCACATTTCAATACTTGTATTGCTAGAAACAAATGAATCTTATGCCTTATCACAGTACAAACCAAAGAACCCTAAAAAATAAATTGTACTTGTTAAACAGTTTAATCTGCTCAGGAGGAAGAAAAAAAAAAAAGAACAACCAACAACCTTCAAATATCTCCAATGATTGAGACCCCACTGCAGTGAAAATTTTCCAGAGGCTGAGATCAGTCACCTACTCAGAGCTCATTGAAATGTTTAATGAGCCTCACAATCAGGATACTTTTCACACATAAAACAGACTTAGCATATGAGACTGTGAGCCCATTACCCTCTGGTGGAGTCTCATACACATGCCCTCTATTCTCTTTGTAAAAGCATATCATAAACTTAAAGACAGTTTAAAGGTAAGTTTTCTTTAGAGATTTTCCTGGTTGAATAATCAGTTCCTTTAACTTTCTTGTCTTATTTTTTGAACTACTTATGAAGAATCTCTTTTATATTTTTTCTAAAGATTTTTTCCCCTGTGTTTAACCCTATGTTGGAAAATGAGGGACAGTAGTGTTCAAATGCTAATGGAGGGTAACTACTTAATTTTTCTTGTGACTTCCCATCTGCACACATTCATATTTTGTATTTTATATATTGTATATTGCACTCTTAGAAGAATACAAATTGATTTGAAGTCCTCTCTCTCTCTCTCTCTGTGAGAAAGAGAGACAGACAGACAGACAACTTTATGGGCTAAAGGTCTATTTCTTTTTAAAAAGTCCTTTCTTAATACAGTGCATTATTTCTGTGATCATTTATAACATTTCTATTAGTATAATGTTGAGTTCATATTTAAATTTCAATGTTGACTATATCTCCTTTAAAGATTTGATTTATCCTTTTATCAACTTGTACAACCTTTATTTATTTTTATATTTTTATATTTATACTTTATATATTTTTTAATTTATTTATCTTTATTTATGGCAGAAATAAATGACTGTGCTGTATCAAAAAGACAGGAGTGTATTTGAAGGCAGCATTGATATCACATATATGTCAAGTTTCCATAGTTTGGAAAGAAAATTCATGAAGTAAATCCCTGATGCATCCCTCTAGACTATTAATGTAAAAGATATATAATGAGAAGAAGTATTTATCTTTAGTTGACTAAATATGTACATAACACTTAAAGTATCATTTACAGTTAATACTAAACTATAATATAAATCCAAAGATATTTTAAAAGATAATAAAACTGTAAAATGTAGTTTCATGAAACAGATGTATACAATAATAAAAGTGTATAAAGGATCATTTTTTTTTTTTGGTTTTTTGAGACAGGGTTTCTCTGTGTAGCCCTGGCTGTCCTGGACTCACTTTGTAGACCAGGCTGGCCTCGAACTCACAAAGATCCGCCTGCCTCTGCCTCCCAAGTGCTGGGATTAAAGGCGTGCGCCACCACCGCCCGGCTCAAAGGATCATTTTTAATAATACAAAAATTATGGTAGCCTCTCTTTCTTCTGACGTCTGCTTAGAATCAGTCATTATTACCAAGATAGTCCCAGGTCTGCCTTCATAAGCACCATATATAATTAAAGAGAGGGATTAAAAGGAAACCTGAACCCCATTTTCTCACCTAGCAAGGTGTAATCAGTGAAGAAATTTATTTTATAATCAATAAGATAGCTTCAAATTCCAGGGAATATCTCTGACTTGGACAAGGTGTCTCTCTCTAGATCCTATTTTCCTAGAAGAGTTGCCTTGTCTTGCCTCAGTTCAAGGGGAGGCACTTAGTCCTGATGTGATTTGATATTGCAGAGTGGGTTGGTACCAGGTGGGTGTGGAAGGGGAGGTGGGTAGGTGGGTGGGACTGGAGGAGGGAGGAGAATGGTTACTGGAATGTAAAATAAACAAATTATTTTTTTTAAAAAGATAGCTTCAAATTCAAGCAAAATTACAGACTAAGAAAACTCCGAATTTATTTCCTGGAAATTTCACAATTCAATTTGTTTAGCGTGTATTTTTAAATTTCATCACTATGAAAAGAATACAACACCTTTTTAAAAGAGGTATTTCATTATCCAACAGTGTAGTATTGTCACCTACCATCATAGTCACAGTTTTTACATGAAGAACTGAGAACTCCACCATACCACAGATTCCCTCATACCAGAGAATTCCCCCCGCAGATGGAGGATCCATGGGCAAGCAATGTCAACTTGCTTCACATGGAAATACCATCTGTGTGGCTTACTGTAGCTGTATTGTCTACCTATAATATTAACAAACTAATTATATTAATAGACAGTGTGTTATGACAAAATCTAGTGATGGTGTGCTAGCATCTTTTGATGATGACCTGCATTTTATTTGAACAAGGTTTCTAACAACACCCAACAGTCATTTATGAGTATCCCATCTAGAAATACTATGAAAATATGTTTTTTGAAATAAAGTATTAAATTAAAATAAAATATTTATAAAAATAATAAAACAAATGTGTATGTATCTAAATCACACATTCGAAGCTAGATTGTACAAGAGGGAAATCAGAGGATGACCCTCCTTGGTAATGTGGCTAGGCTTTTTGAGAAAACAAACAAACCCCTCAAAAAAACTCCACATTGTTTTATTGTTTTCTTTAAGTTAAATTTAGAGACTGACTCATTCTGTCCATAGCCCAGGACATATTTTACAAAAAAAGAAAGTGTTTTTATCTTAGTGATAATCAACATAGTTTTTGTAACATATCATAATACACTCACATGTGGAAACTTTTGTTCTGAGATATGTAAAAAACCTTATTTTCATTTAAACATACACCTTTGCGACTTCTGAAGACTATTCACCCAGTCCACTTGCCTTCAAGAAGCTCAAGGTATTATTTCATCTAGCTTGACAGATGCTGCTAAGTCAATACAACTAGAATTTAAAAAGAGTACCCTCATGTTTCTTTAAAAAATAAATGGTTCTTAAAAGTGAGTCTTATAATCTTTAGTGTCACTTAACATTTATACTTCAAGTGGTTTTCTGAAAATGACATAAGAAATTTAGTTATTTCTTTGTATGGTTTAAATTAGCATCCCTATTCACAGCAGGAAGCATTAAAGATTTGAGAGAAATATTGGTCACATCTGTGTACACAAGAATATGACAATTGCAGACAGCTTTATGTGTCAAACATCAATTTTACAGGGCATGCATGTCAACTCTTCAAGAACCATCATGTTTACATGAAAACAAAGCCTAAATCCAGCATCATATAATAAAAAAATTAAATTTTAAATACTCATTAATGTTTGGAAAACTTAATTTACCCATGAGTCTAATTTATTACCTATGAATTGTTTTGTTTTTTTTTTTAAGCAGAGGTACATGTTATCAGCAAGACCCAGAAAAATACACACGGTATGTGCTCTCTTACAAGTGAATATTAGCCATACAGTACAGGACAACCATCCCTACAACCCATAGACCTAAACAGACAGGAACCTAGCATAACTATTCTATGAAAAACTCCACCCAGCTGCAAATCATGGACCCTGTTTGCTTGTTAGTGGAGCACCATACCCTAGCTGGGCTGCCATATATCAAGCCCCAGTAAAAGAGGAAGCTCCTACCCCTCATGTGACTGATTAACTGAGGGAGTTTGATATGTGAGGGGTCCCCTCATCTGAGGAGAAGAAGAGGACATAGATGGGAAAGAAGGAGGGAGGGAGGGTGGAACCTGGAGTGGAGGAAGGAGGGAATATTGATCTAGATATAACTTGAAAAAATTAATAAAAAAGAAAATAATTGAATTATTAATTACAATATTCAATACAGTGCAACCAAAAATGTTTTTCAAAAAGCCAGTCAACACACATAACATAGAATCTGTGTGCTTATCTATGCCTACTTAATATATTCGATGAATTTATTCCCCCAATGTCATCTGATTAGGTCTATATTAAACATGTAGCAAGATAATAACATTTGGGCAGACTCAGAGAAGAATTGAAAATATAGAAACCCTGGAAGCTGAGGACAGGGGAATGCAGTAATAACATTCCTACATGAAGCAAGTAGGGATCCCAATACTACAGAATTCAATATTCCTCTGCAGCATTGCTAGATAAAATAGACGATGACCAGTAAGACCTAGGTCTCCAATTAAACAATGAATAATATATACATATCCTGCACAATATTTAGGTGTCATGTATTTATCTGTGCTAGTCATTCTAGCAATCTTTACTTCAAGGCATCTACTTGATTACAGCCTAGATGTCATTAGTAACCATAAAAGCTAGAAACTTACTTTGTAATGCTAGTTATTTGCAAAACTTTCTACATGTCTACAAAAATTAACATTGAGGTACTATGGAACAAAAACAGATAAGAAACAAAATTCAATCATCCAGAATTCAAATCCATATTCAATGACTGATGATTATTATAAATGAATATATATATAGTCACAAAACTATATCTATGTATTATTTACATTTAAAGTTTCACCTGGGCTTTTGAGTGATGCTTGATCTTATAAGATATAGCATAATTAATAAACAATGTTCTCCTTTCTGCATTAGAAACATAGATTTCACTTACCCTTTCTGAAGCGTAAGTCAAAATATAAACTTTAGTTTCAATTGTATCCTATATTCACCAAGGCAAACCTTTATGTCCCTTCAATCCAATCTCTCATCAAATAATAAGAGAATTTAAAACTCGTATGCTGAGAATCAAACAGCTTTAAAAAGTCTAAAATGCTAATTGCTGAAATAATGTTCTATCATGCTTATTAAAATTAATTTTAGTTATAATCTAATTGGATACCAAGTATAGAACCAAATCATCATTTTTCTACTATGACTTTAAAGTGTATATTCAACTGAGGTTTATTTTAATTATTGCAAATATCAAATTTATGGCAAATTAAAAAATAAAACTATGCACTTACAGTCAATGAAACACAAAACAAATTTAAGAAAAAGTTCAGAATTTCAGTCATTAACCACTCTTGGTACCAGAATTAGATTCTAGTTAAATGTATTGATACTATATATTAGTATTTAAAATATATTATTTTATCAAAATTAGCAAGTATAGAACTAAACATTGTAAATGTTCAGAAAATTGGTTGCTTACTAATTTCTCAATGATATTAGCAATCAGTGAAGAATATCCATTCTTTCCTATTTTGCCATAAAAGAAAAAAATCTAAAAAACCAAAAAACAACAAAAAACAAAACCACCATGTGAAGCAGTCAGCGATAGTAAGAATTCCTTAGAGAAGATGGGAGAGATGGATCCGTCAGCAAAGTATTTGAGACAATAGTATTAGAACCCGAATTTTATTCCTAACATGATTATGAAAAAGCAGAACACACCTGACTCCCCACTGAGCAGAGACAGGCAGATCTGAAGTTCATTGCCCAGCCAGCCTAGAAAAACAGATAGACTCCAGGCTCATTGAGAGATTTTTCTCCAAAATAATTAATAATAATATTGATGATGATGATGATGATGATGATGCAGTGTAGAACAGAGGAAGAAACCTGATCTCAGCATCACTTGTAACCACACGTGTGCATATTTACAGGAACATACACTGCATACACACACACACACACACACACACACACACAAATCTGTAGACTTTTAAAGATGATTATATTAGACTCTCAGACTCTCAGATACTCAAAGATAGTTAGGTTAACTCTCTCAACCAATTTCCCAGTAGTCATCAACAACCTCTCTACTTTAATTCCAATTCCCAGCGCCCCTCTATTTTGTACACATTTACATTTAGTTCATACTTCTTAATAGTGAGTGTTTATGTGCAAATGACATGTTGGTGACAATCAAAAACAAGTATATTTTTGAAATTGGCATTTGAACATGGGTAAGCATGAGATTTGAGGAGACAAAGGAATGTCTCCAAAGAAGAAGAATCAAAGAGCAAATACATTTAGGGCAAGAGTAAATTTGTGAAACTGTGGATATTTGAATGGCTGAACTATAAGCAAAAATATCTAGAAGCAGAAATTGTGCAGAATTTGTTATTTTTACTAGTTGTTTTTATCATTCTATTATGAGTAGAAATTCTACTATGAGTAGGGATTCTACTATGAGTACTTTACTCAATGAAATCAGGGAAGATGCCCAATTTCTTCAAAGACTGAAAGTTCTTCCTTCCAGGGTACTTCACCTGTTGAATCGCAGATTAATTCTACAAACCTTGTGGTTGTTTGTTTGGTAACTCTGGACATAGGCACAGATATTATATTCTAAAAACGTATAATAGAACAATGGACAAAATGATTTTACAGATTGGTTTAAACACAATATTCTTGTGCATATGCATCTACAAGGCATTTTGGGAAAATTGTGTTTCTGTCTGGAAAGGCTGAGGTCACACGAAATTTAAGTTGTGTCTTGCTACATCCGCAGGAAGTGGCCCTGCCACTGCAGGATGGAGAGAAGGTACACATTTTGAAAGCACTCATCCCAGTAGTAGAACAGAGTGATTGAACATATAAGATCTTGAGACATACATGCATGCATCAAAATGGTGCATCAAAAGTGTGAGGATCATTAAATAGTGCCAATCAAAAATTATCATGGCTTAACTATAAAAGGACAAAAAGCTGGTGAAATATGAATGCAATTGTCATCATAACATAAAATCTCCAAAAAGTGTTTAACCAGGACAGTAGAGGAAAGCATATTAGAGAAATACCTGAATTAGAGGGAAAATTAGAAAACTGCTCCTTAATCCCTGTGAGTTAGGCAAAAAAAAAAAAAAAAAAAAAAAAAAAAAAGTCTGGATTTTAAGGAATCCACCATTGTCTCAGAGGCTGGAAGAGAGCCCTGGGATTGTACTTAACATATTTGGGAATAATGTGCCTTCCATTACTCTGCTTTAAGAAAAAAAAAAAGCAATAAAACATTCTGCAGTGAAAATGACTGCCCAGCCAACCTCCAAGGAAAATTGTAGGAGTTGGGAGTGAGGTGAGAGTCTCAGGGAGAAATTCTGCCCTGCTACTTCAGTATCACAAGCCTGAGGTAATGTCAGCTGCAACGAAGCTAGGAACCCACCGAAGACAACTGGGTATGTTTTCCATATAAATTTTAACTTAGAGAAAAATAAGGCAGATAATAACCATTGACTAATATTAACTTCACTTTATAACTGAGAGCAAATCTTTTTTCTCATAAAATATTGCTTCCAGGCTTATTCTTTTACAGAGAGACATAAGTAAGTCTTGCTCTGTGAAGTTTTGAGTCTGTAATTCACAGGATTATTGGAGTTAGAAGGACTGTGTGACTGGAATTTCATCTAACTGTGCTAGGAGATTAAGTCAGTAACCTTTGATCAAATATCTCCTATATGACAATAACCACAAAGCATAGTCTACTAGTATTGCTATAAATTGTCTTCCATCACATTTTCTTTCCCTATGCAAAACTATTAATTAAAAAAGTACACTAGTATTAGCATACAACAACAACAAAGCCCTCAGACATAACCTGACTCTTCTAATAATATGCTTTTTTATGGCACCTCTAAAGCAATAAAAATCTCCTTCCATCAGTCTGTCCTTTATGTCTTTATGACCTACATGTCTGACCTTGTTCCTTTCCTCCTTCCCTCTCTGTGTTCCTTACTTTTTTCCTCCCTCCCTTCTTTTTGCCTTCTCCCCCCCACCCCCCGGCCTTGATGGTGCTGGGCCTTAAATCTGTGCTTTAGGCAAGCTAGTGAAGCCGTATACCATTGTCTCACATCTCCACCTCCCTTATCAGTTCTCTGATAAAAATTGACCTCAGAATTACATTATTTATTATTATTGTTTATCATGACGTGATCACCACAGCCATGGGTCTCAGGACCACAGAACATGCTTTAGTAACTAATTTCTGCAATCCCTGCATTTCTCCACTCTCTCCTTCATTTTCTAGTTAAAGTTTCATTAGCACGTCCTTCATGTTCATTTTCTGCTGGAACCATTGTTGTGCAATCCTTAAGAGCCACAACATACAGAAGCATCAGTCATACCCCCAGCAACAAAACCAAAGCATATGACCAGCATGAGACTTCTGAACTGTTTTGTTTCATATGCCTAGGATTCAAATGTGAACTACAGATATTCAGCCTGAAGTTGAAGGGTCCCAGATATAAAGTGAGGCTCTCCTTCATCCTTGATGAAGCAATTATCGGTCTACTACAGGAAATGATCCTTATTTAATAATTTCTAATGCAGAGACAGTGAGAATGTCTACATTGGATAATAAAGTTTAGATGTATTAATGCTTTGTAAATGCATAAAAATGTGCTAGGATGATAATATACTCTTAATAGTTGCTAGTTCTATCTGGTGGTATCGTTTAAAGTATAATTTATCCAAAACATAACATTCTGTAACTTATCCAAAACAAACTTACTCTATGCCTCTAGATTTAGGTTATAGATTTAACATTCTATGACGAACCATTCACTTTGAAATACATGATACTTGCTATCCAATTTTTTCACTTCTCACATAATTCCCAACATCTAAAATGTCCTTGGCCTCCATCAGGAAATCCCCATAAATAATACACAGTCACTGGAGGGTACAACAT
Organism: Lophiomys imhausi; assembly: GCA_907164525.1. Classification (NCBI taxonomy): domain Eukaryota; kingdom Metazoa; phylum Chordata; class Mammalia; order Rodentia; family Muridae; genus Lophiomys; species Lophiomys imhausi. The sequence goes on along the minus strand of CAJQZJ010004856.1, from coordinate 9,959,389 downwards.
TTTCTTTGACTGCATTATATATAAAAAAAACATTCCCAAAGATAACCAAATATATTTTAATCTAATACTATAACCAGCTTTTCTGTTGATATGATGAGAACATTAAAATAATAGAATCAGGAAAATATCATAAATTTTGTGAACAGAAAAGTTGCTTAAATGCATTCACTACAAGCAGTATATCTCACAAGTTAATTAAATGCAAGAAATGTAAATATGTCTTAAAATTTTTCACTTCTGTCATTGGAGACAACATTATTAAATGCAGGAAGTTGGGTCCTTATTAAAAATGATAATTTATTCATGAACATGAGAAATGAATGTGAAGTAGCCGGGTGTGGTGGTGCACGCCTTTAATCCCAGCACACTTGGGAGGCAGAGGCAGGCAGATCACTGTGAGTTCGAGGCCAGCCTGGTCTACAAAGCGAGTCCAGGACAGCCAGAGCTACACAGAGAAACCCTGTCTCGAAAAACCAAAAAAAAAAAAAAAAAAAAAAGAAGAATATTATGATTTGGGAGAAGAAATTGGACACTGGACCTTAGTAGTTAGGTCTTTTGTTACTTAAAAAATAATATTTATGTAGAGAGATGGAGATTTATACATAGATAGAAAAATAGACAGACAAATAATAAATGCATATTTCTCTTGGGACTTTGAATTATTTGTGAAATAAATCCACATACATTTCTAAAACTAAAGTAGAAGGTAGAAGACAGAACACATACAGAATAATAAAATAGTAAGAATGTTCCCAAACAGTAAATTAAAAATCTATTACAGAAATTAAATTCTGCAGTTTCTTGTGAGTACTTCAAATGGAGTTTTTCCAGCATTTGATAATTCTGACTTAGAAAGACTATGATACAAAATACAGATACTGTATTGACTGAGAGAATCAGATACATCAGTTAATTTAGTGTAGGAATAAGTTGACACAAACCTTTGGCTCTTATGTATTCAGCCCCTAGCCTAAAAGGACACAGACATCTTTCCTACACCTCATGGAAATGTATGACTTTCCATTCTACAGCTGTTTGTGTTTTCCGAAGATTTGTAGCATCTGTGTCTCTCACATGAAAGGTATCAACAATATTTGGAATAGCTACAACTTTAAATAGTGATCAATGACAATTGTCCACATATAGAGAAAATATATTGGTTAGAGACATTGATTTGTTTAATTCTTTTACTTCCTTTTATTTTTTGGCCATAAAAATATATAGATCATTTATTTTCAACAATCATTAAACCTAATATGCTATGTCATATACTAAATCAAAATCCTTGTTTTCAAAGTGAGTCTATATCACTGTTTTACATAATTGAGTATCTTCTTTTCATTATAAATACACAAGTTGAATAAAATGAAAAGACAATGAAATTTCAAAAGTTATAATTTTGGCCTGTAACTAACATTATCATAAAATGAATGGAGCTTAATCGTTCCTGCATATTAGACATTTGGTTCTATAATATCTTAATGGATAAAAGGAGAAAATAGGAATACTGTACTTTTAACACAAGTGCTCTGTGAAAGAACACATTAACTGCAGATGCAAAATAGTGATTTATTGTGAAAAGAACACTTGGTGTCTGATTTTTCTTTCTGAGTGAAAGAGGGCATAATTAGTTCTATTTAATCTCAGAATATTAATTTCGTCCATGCTTAGGGTGATATCATTGTTCCTATTTTAACTAATATATATATATATTATATATATATAATATATATATATATATATATGGTTGTTTTCAACACTTAGTGAATACTTCCTTTGGACCAGGCACTCTGCTTTAAATATGTTAAATGATTTAATCTCCACAATGAGCTTCTGAGAACTCATGTTATAGACACAAAAGAGTTGCAGGAAAACTAAAACTTTTGGAGATCACATAGTTACTGGATGGGTAAACCTCAATTCATCTGTCCATATAACAAAAAATCTTAACCTCACCAAGACACCTTGGACATGTGAGAATGCATCAAGATCACCCTTGAGAAACCACCCTAGCTCTGAGAACAGATAATATAAAAATGAATCTTGTGAGAATATGAAAAATCACACGTTATGATACATCGTTCCAAGATAAAACAAAACCAAAAAGGATAAAATTAATGAAACCAAGTCAGAACTTTCACTCGGGAAGTGGCAAGACCATATGGAACTTCTCCGGGTTTTTATAATCATACAGATGGACAGCTTGAAGCACTGTTGACTATAAACTTATATCTAATAGAAAGTCTGGGTGTTTCCATGTGGCCTGAGGAAAACAAGTGTGAGGACCACAATATGCTTCTTCACTGTCTAGGATGATGAAAAGCAGGGACAGGGACCTGGGCCTCTGATCATCCCCTCTGATCACCATGGCATGCTAGGAAAAACTCATCCACATGAAATGGGGATGAGTTAGACTATGTAGGATCATGAGTCATTAAACACATTTGCATCCTCTTATGATTTCAGCCAGGCTTTTGACACCATTTTAAATTTTCCTCTGGAGATTTCATTAGTTATATTTTTTTTAATGAAGTTAATGAACTTTCTATTTACTCACATATCTGTGGTAAGTTCTTGAGAAGTAATTTTCCTGTATACCAGGCAAGGCCAGAGGACATTGATGTAATGTGGTTCTACACCAACAAAATAAAGAAAGAAACACCTAAAATATAGAAGTATTCAAATATAAATGTTTTAAAAATGAGTTATGCTGTTCTTGTCAATAATTTGCAAAGAGTAGCTTAAAGCATCAGTTAGCTAGCTCTCTCATCCTCTCTCTCTCTTTACCTCTCTGTCTTCCCTTTCCTCTCTCCATATTCCTCTCCTTCTCCCTCTTTTATTCTTTCGTGTTGTTTTTATAATTTTACATTGTCTTGAGGCTCTCTAATAATAAATATATAATTATAATAAATAATAGTGCCAGTGAAAGACCTTTGAAATTAGAAAATAAGTGAAATGTCTTCACATTGTATAAAACACGATTTAAAACTAAGGCTAACAGAACAGGATCTGTTTTTTTTTTTTTATTTAAAGAAAGTATATTTGGTATTACATACTTTCAGCATGCTTTACCAAAATACAATGTCTGTATCACTAAAAAATGAAAAATTGAAATCTTCAAAGATCAGATTACTAGCCTCCAACTCACTTTTACTCACGAGAAAAGAAATCTAAACTCTAAACAATTGAATGCCAGACATTTGCTACAAATATTTCAGGAAGGTAATCCTTATGTTAAAAAAACTCTGTAAATTTAATGAGTTAATATTATGTTGCTATAACTCTATAAATACACTAATACTAGTCTATTAGATGCAAAGACATAGATAATCCAATTCCTTAGTTCTATTCAGGTTGTAAAGAATTAGTGTTCACTCCAACTAATCAACAAAGGACATTTCATCTTGTCTACTACCAAATGACCCTTTTGATTATACACTGTCACACACCAAAATGTTCATACATTGAATTCCAAAATTATTTACTGCAACCCGAATTTCACTGACTTTATGCCATACCCTGGATTTATGAGAACTGACCCTTTGTAGCCCCTTGATGATTTTATCTTTCACTTCATGCTTCCTTGACACGTGATTGATTCAAGTTTCTGCATTACTTAGTTAAAACAACCATTTAATTTATTATCTAAAATACAAACTCCAAGTATCATGATTATATATGACATTTATGTTCTGCTCACTTTCAACATAGTACGTAAAGTATGATCACTATAAGGTTTATGGTTAGTACATGTTTAACTTGATCATAATAATTAATAAAAATGCCTTATTTTTATTTAATTGTACTCTATTTCACACACTACCAAAGCAGATCTTCTTCCTCTTTTTTTTAATCCAGTGGAGGATAATATAACATCAAATATTAAAAAAAAAATCTCATGTTAATTTTTTTTTAAATCCAATCATTAGAACATTTATCCCAGCACTTTCGAGGAAGAGGCAGAAAGATATCTGAATTCAAGGTCAGACTGATTGATCTACAGTGAGTTGCAGGACAGGAATTCTACACAGAGAAACCCTGTCTCAAAAAACCAACATAATAAAAAAATATAATAAATTAACTTAATAATGAAAGTATCCTAAAAAACGATATGCTAAATTTCTATCACTTGACTGCAAGTTATATACTAAGATATAACCTCATAAGTGTTTTGAAGCATTACTTTAACATATGGAATCTCTATTCTGTACATACATAGAATAGAATAGTTGATACATGGATACCTGTTTGAATTCTCGACAACACCCTTAAGCTTTTCCTTAAATTATAATGCTTTTGTTTTTTTTCTATACATCTTATTATTGACCATAAATTGTCATGTGAGGGAGAAGACAGAGGCCTAAAGGAACTCAAATTTTTCTTCTTTAAAATTCTAAAGAAAGAAATCTAAGAAGTCAACCACAATGACTCAGAATAAAGAGAGAAATAAAATAAGGTTTTCTCAAAGCTTCTCTTCTGGACAGCTGAATCTTTTCACTTCCTTGCTGGACTGAGCAAAAGAATAACATTTTGTGGGAAAAAGCAACATCAAGGGCCTAGAAAGTGAGATTCTGTCAAACTGCAGATGGTATCTGCATATGTCTACAGTTTGTACAGCTTTGCATGTGAACTGCTTCTCCCTCCCTCCTGAGAAAACACCAGTGTTCCTACCAGGGCATTTCCTACAGAATTTTATTTAACCTTCAAAAGGCTGAGTGCTTTCTTTTCTTCTCTGTCCTCTTGAATATATAGAAACTGATCACCATCTTCTCTCTATAGTGTGTATTAAAATACGTAATATTAATGATGTTATTTCTCCTCTTTTCTTCTCAGTTTGCTATTCATTGATTTTTTTTAAACCCACTTTAAATGTGATGATTTTTTTTATCATATTCATCTCTTAATTGTAAGTTTCCTTTAAACGTTATAAAAAATTGACATAATTCTCTAATGGAGTCCTAAAGACACGCAAAGCTCTAGGGTCTTGACTTTACTTTTTTATTATTATAATCTGCATATAAGTTGACATATTCAACTCTGTGTTTCTATGAAGGCTGCTAAATCAACAGCATATTATATTTTAGTCATTAAAAAAAGATACAGAGCCAAATATTTCTGATAGACTAAACCCACAGACAGCTGCAATTTAATAGATATTCAAAAATACCTCTTTACTAAATACTCCTTTTCTATAAACATTTGTAGACAATAAAAATTACTGATGAGTTTTCCAATATTATCAGAAAAATGACTTGCTAATAAATTTTAGTAAAACTTCATAGTCCATTCATTTCATTTGTTCCAATAACAGAAGTTTTTGAATACAAATGGAATAACCATCATTTAGAGAGTGAAACAGTTCTAAATGTGGGGTTGGAGTGACTTCGAGGGGCCTTGGAATACTTCCAATGTTTTGGAACCTGGATAAGATACAGAGAGATGTTTGGGACACTGATTACATAGGAGTTCTCATCTTGAGAAAAATTCTTAAGTTATATATTTATGAATTTTCAGTTCTTTATATTATACTTATATTAAAATAACTTTTTCCTATCTTTAAAGCACATTTAAACAAACGTTAAGCAAAATAATTTTAAATATCAATAATGTTGATCAAATTAATGGGAATTTGACAAACAACTATAAAATCAATAATAATGAATAAAATCATATTTTGAAGAATGGAGTATTTCAAAAATATTTATAAATGTGTTATTACAGAATTAGGTAGCATCCAATTTTCAGTCCACATATATTTATTAGTCTTGTGTTTGTCCTTAAAAAATCTCTTTCATAATCTCATGATTAAATATAAATTTCAAAATAAGATCTCTGGATTTACTTTCAAATATTTGAATGATGGAAAACAGAATATTCAGTGTATAATTTCTCTATCCTTTCAGATGACTAAACACATGTAAAATATAACTTAATAGGAGCCAATAGTTGTTATGTTATATATGTTATGGCCATTGTTTGTACTAGAAAGACTGAAATAAATCAATAACAAATAAACATATACTTACATTCATCTTGAACACAATCATTTCATGTATGATTTATAATATATATAAATTTTTATGTAATAAATTTCAAAGATGCACTGTTAGAGTTTTGCATTCACTTCAAATGACCTTAATGTTTTCTATACAAAATTTCTAGGCTTAAGAGATACAATAGCTGACAGACTATCACAGTAACTCTCATACTTATAGACCATCTCCCACAACCCTTCATGTGAAACACTTGTAGCTTAAAAAGTTGATCAAGTCGATACAATCAAGATGTCTTTGATATATTTACTTAGTTCACTAATGTCACAGTTGACTCGTGACCTCATGACATGTTGCATTTTTTATTAGAAATGAGAAAAGAATTAGAGTGCTCTATTTCTTCATCTACCAAAATTTTAAAATAGAAAACACATCTTAAATATTTCACTCATTATACATTACTTCGATTCACAGATGTTTTTGTGCATACCGAACTATAAAACTTATTTGAATACTATGACAAAAACATGCTTATAAAATTGAATTTTTGTAGAAGGAAGGGTTTAGTTGGGTTTAGTTTAGTTAGAGGCCGACTTGAACTATACTTCAAGCCCTGTGTAAAAATAAATAAGCACAATTTTTAGATTGTATTTTAGCACAAGGCCTCGTGACACTGGCCTTTTATTGCAGCATGAGGTTACTGAGGTGGGAGAACCATGAGTCAGACACCTAAGTTACAAAATAATACCTTGTCTCATAAATATGGTTTTGTAGAATAAACTAGTATCTGATTTTCATATCAAATATATCCATTGGCATATATCTGAAATTTAAAACTGAAGTCAACTTCCTAGTCGTAAAAAACATGTAACACTTAAGTACTCAACAAATGAGGTATGACAATCTAATGAATAATTTAGCAAATATCAGCATTAAAAGGGAAGATTGATACGGTATTTACATTTTTCCAGCTCTGAAAACTAACATCCTTGTTGCAATAAATAACACTGAAAATAGAAGTGCAGTTTGCCTGCATTGTCATAATTAATTTGCCGTTATTCTTAAGCATTATGAACTGTTGCATTAAAAAAAATAAATAAGTCCAAACTTAAATAGCGTGTGGACAGACTAAAACTGATTGGATCACCTGTCAGTTTCTTGGTAAGCATTGTGTTCTGTTAGTGACTGCAGATGAGAGAGGACATGATCAAACATATTCCTTTGCCAATTCCAGACAGTTCTACCACTGATAGCTGATCGAAGTAATTTAAAATGGAATTCAATAAAGTAAGATGTTTCTGTGTGATAGTGTAATATGGGTGTACAATGCTTCCATGTGAGTGTGTAAATGTGGTTGTGTTTATATAACTTAATTATGAAGAGAGAACAAAGATGTGTATCCCTGATCACTTGCTGAAGTCAATGACATAAAGATATAATTGATCACTTTGAATGGTACTCCATTGTAGACACAGAAACTTTGTCAAAATGACAGCCAGCAATGCCTCTTCACATAGTTTAAAGGTGTGTCTCTGAAATAAAGCATACAGATAAATACACTACTGTGCAACATGTGATATATGTATTGAGTATTATGTAATGAGTCAACTCTAGAATCAGAATTAAAACTCCACTTTTAGCTACATACCTTTTTTCTTCCTCACAAGTTCTTTCTATCCCTATCTTTTAAAAACAAATTTCTAATTTCTACATTCTCTCTACCTGAACACACCTACATTGTTTTTTACAGTGACTAGGGTATATTAAGAGGTCTCAAACTTCAAGTGCTTTTTATTCTCTATATAGAACCAACTTGGCTCATATCAGGCTGACTTTAGTTTTTATTCACTAGTACTTATGAATGTATTTATTTATCTCTATGACTATTTTTATTACACTAGACACTGCACCTGTCATGTAGCTTTACAAATTTAAGCAACTATTCTGCCAGTGACATCTGTGCCATGACCTCTTTTAATTTCTGTTTCAAGACAGTGTCTTTTTAAGTAACCCAGCTTGGGTTTGAACTCTCTCTACAGCCCAAGTTGGCACTGAATGTCTTGCCTTAGAATATTGAGTAGTAGGATAATAGGTCAGGTCCACTTTTTAAAAATTACTTAATCTTAAATAATCAATATAACAATTTTATACCACTTTCAAGATACATTATCTAAATGACTTTAACTCCACAAAAAAAAGGAGTTTAAAAGACACACTCAGCCAAGAAGAGTCTAGACACTGAGTATTGAATATTGTTTAATGATATTTATAGGCAAGTTGATTTCCATATTCCAGGATTATCTACAAGATATTTATAGCTTAAAGTATTCACATATTGATTCAGAAATCCTCAGTATGATGAAGCAGGAAAAATAATTCCATGTGTAGGCATTCCTTTTCATTGAACAATTCTACTTATGTTTTAATTGATAATCTTCTTTTGTTAGACTCTTATGATGGACAAATGCTTAAATGGGTTTACTTCCAATGTGCAAAACAAGAAAGAGGGTGGAAATGATCTGTAATATAAAACAAGGTGTACAAAAAAATGTTAATATTCTAAAAATGAAGGTATATAGGAAATAAATTTCCCTTGGTTACACAAGTCTCTCAGCAAATGAAATATTATGTAAAAGAATAGCTAACTTTATCTGTTCCCTTCCCTTTATTACACTCTTAAATTATAACATGTTAACTGTGTACATATGCTCAAAAACTTTATAATACATGGCTTGAATAAATAGCCCTCTTACAGAAGTTAAATAAAGAAATAGACTAAATCGAGAAGAATGTGTGCACTTATTAGTTTTGCAGAAAAATGCAAGGTGGAGGATGACATGTGAAGTACTCTCAAACAAGATGCTGGAAGAAAGTCTCACAGACAAGGGAAGCAATTGGAGTAATTAAAATCCTAAGAGTCAAGAGTTGTGAATCACTTTTACGTATTCTTAGGATTAATATGTTACAAGAACAAATCAAAATAAATTTAAACTCTGAAAATATTAAAAGATAAAACATAATTTAAATAGCATGATTAAGTGTATTTCAATATTTAGAAAAATTTCAAATTCTATTGCCCTCTGAAATCCATACAGATATCATCTAGATAAGGGATTAAACTTATTTGAAATTTTAAGCTATAAAAGCAAATTTTTTTATTTTTAAAAGAGCAGAAATTGTGTTTAAGCCCAGATATGTGAATGAATGAATGAATGATGGTAGCAATATATGAAATCCACATACTTAAAAAAATAAACATTCTTTACTGTTTAAGTGGTTTAATATATAATATTCACAGCTTGGTAGTAGGTCTAGATATGCTAAAGTGTATCAGGAAAAAAATATTTCAGGACATAGGCAAATTTTAACAACATTTTGTAATTGCTAAGAAATTTCAAATTATCTTTAGTAAGGATCACATAAGTTCATTCTTAGAATTGATGGTTTGGTTAAACCATTCATAATATCATCAAAGTAAGGTAAATTGAATTTAAAGTAATTTATTGCAGAGCTATAAAGAAGGTAAGTAGGTTGGATAAAGCAGCTATAAGAGTTATTTAGCAAAATAACAAGAACTTTCTTGGATGGACACTACTTAGGCATCATCCAAATATAAAGATATGCAATGACATGAGGTTGAGTATGGAGAAGTGTGATGCCTAAATAAGAAACCACCAGTAGTGATGGATGCTCACATATTAAATGAAACACTTGCTTCACAGATTCCTCTCAGAAGAGTTTTCATAACTTTAAATCCTATTAGTTGATATACACCAGAAACAAGAAACTAAAGAACAGAGTAACAAACAGTTATATCATGTCCCTAGAGTTATAGGGAGGCCCGGGCGGCTGCTGTTTTCAGCTAAGTGCATTAATGACAGAAACTGGAAATAGATTAATATTTTCCACAGATGCAGAATATAATGGGATTCAGTGAACATCATATTCTAACAGTAGACGCAGAGATATATGGATTGGATTTGCATCTGAGGATGTGCTGTAATTGGCTTCCTATTAAAACAAGTAAGCTATTTGTTTATAGGAGATTTCTTCATAATCCCTGAGTCAAAGAAGTTAGTAGAAAAAAGGCACAACTAGAGTGGGTCAAAGATCTGATTTCAAACAGGGATAAATTGAAAATTTAAGTAAATTGGGCTCATGGGTGTAGGTGGACACAAAGAAAAGTAAGAGATGAACGACAACCTTCTTAGAAATATTTGGCTAATAAGTAACAGAACTTGAAGGAAAAGGGAACATACAAAAATGTATTTTGAAGAAAAGAAAAAAGCATAAAAGGCTTTCATTAATTTGTTAACAATTGTATCTATATGACAAAACTTCTTTTGAAAAGACTTTCATCAAATATAGTTAACTTGTCGATTTATCATTGGATGCACTGTTATACTTTTGGCATTAAAGGAACAGAGACACCTGAAAGATAACACCACACAGGGGGATAGAAATATGCTACTGATGAGCATCGGTAAGAAAAGTCATTTTATTTTGAATTCTGTATGTGCTCTCAACACGCTATTGAGTTCACCAAATTATGAAAACTCACAGAAGGCACACTGAGATAATGAAGACATTGGGAAAGATGTTACTAAACAAAGCATGTTCCTCACTTCCCATCAGCTTGAGGCTTGAAGTACTCAGAAAGAGATACCAAAACGATCTTTTTACCAAGATTAGATTTACTAAGAAGAGATCTAGGTTAACTATCAATAATAATCAAGATGCAATGTTTCAAGTTCTTGGTATCTTTTTGTTGAGGTCTGAGCGAGTTTCAAAATTTTAATGGATCTCACAAGCTGATAAAAAAAGAATCAGGCAAGTGATCTTTTGCTGTTCAAGCATTAATCTAGATGCTTCTAATGTGAAGGGTTGATGAACTACAGTATGTTTCAGTAAGTGGTTTTCCTAAACAAGTCCTCAACCTGTGGGCCACGACCTGTTTGGAATCAAAGGACCCTTAGATGGGGGTCACCTAAAACCACCAGAAAACACAGACATTTTTTATTATTATTTATAACAATAGCAAAATTACAGTTACGAAGTAACTATGGAAATAATTTTATGTTTGGGGATCGTGGGTCACCAAAACATGAAGAACTGTCTTGAAGGGTCCTAGCCTTAGGAAGGTTGAGAATGGCTTATCTAAACTGACAAGTCTAGAAAATTCCATAGGTTTAAGAAATTTTCAAGACCTTTACATCAGTGAAGTTTAGTTACTTCATTCAATATGCTGAACATGTCAAAAAAATCTATATCACACAAATAGGCTAAACATTATGTGTGTAACTTTTATATATGCTTCTCTTGATTGTTTCATATTTGTTCTTATTGTTTTTACTGATGAGTTAAAAACTTTAGCTTTTTTTTTTTTTTAGACAAAAGGAGGAAATTGTTAGGGTAGTGTTAAGCATTCTAAATGTTAATTAATTGGTCCTGCTTGCTGTCTGTTACTTACATTGACTCCGATTGGTTAAATAAAATGCCGAGACCTGAGATTGGGCAAAGACAGAGAAAGGTGGGACTTCCTTAGATTAGAACAGGAAGCCTGCACTTTAGACAGAGGATTAGTGCATTGCAGCCAGGAGCAGCAGGAAGGAAGGTACACGCCATGGGTTAGAGGAAAGAACTTCATTCCACATGGCCTGGAACATTGGCTAGTATGGAGAATGGCAGTCCAAGGGGACGTATGTATATATGGGGTCATATTTGGGTAATAGAATTATGAGCTAGCTTAGATGGGCTAGGATTGCACAATTCAGGCTAAGGCTTATTAAAATAAAAAAATCTATATCACAAATTATGGAAGGAAATGAGGAAAAGAGAACAGAAATGAACATATCTTTAAAAAAAGAATACACCATCAGAAAAATTTCCTCGTTTGTCCTTATGCATTTATCACTGCCTTGCTTCTGCTGGCTAGTTGGGACAATACTGATTCACTAACAAAAATCTTAAGAGAAAATATAACACTGAACTATATGCAGGAGTGGTTCCAAATATATCTTAGCATTGTTTTAATTATTCAGGTTTTTGTCGTTATATAAGTAACATATTTTTTATCAGCTGCATTCCTTAAGCTAATTTTAAGTATGTGTGTGTATATGTGTGCTTGTGTGCATATGCACACTCTCACTTGTGTGTACATATTTGTGAGGTGCACATGTAATCCCAAGTGCAGATCAGAGCAAGCTGACATTGTGTCTTCCTCAATCACTTGTATACCTTATTTTTTTTACACTTATTGCTTATTTTATTTTATACTTATCTTTCTGAGACAGGGTCTTTCATTGAACCTGAAACTCACCAATTCCACTAGATTAGCTGGTCAAAAAGGCCAGGGACATGGTTGTCTCAGCCTCACCATTGTCAGGGTTATTTCCATGCCTGCATTTTATTTGAGTTCTGAGAACTACACTGAGACACTGAGGCTGTCCTGTTTACAATGCAAGCCGTTCACCCACTGATACATCTCCTCATCTCTGTGGTTAAATTGTTTCTGTTTCTCATTTTCTGAGACTAGCCAGATTGTTTCAAGTAATGCATTGTGTCATTTGAAGGATGAGATTGGTTTAAATAAAATGTCTATAATTAAAAACATATCCTAGAAATCCTTATGAAAAAAGTTCAATGTCATTTATAATCTCTATAGAATGTCTTATCTCATCTAATATTGTTTTTTTAAGATTGGTGAAAGCAATTAATAATTTTAGTTAAAAGTTAATTTTGTGTTTTAGCATATTTATTACTCTAATAAAATGCAAAGTAAACTAAGCTAAAGTGAAAAGGTCCAAGTAAATCTAGGTGAGACATCTGTTTCCACAATATACAGTTTTGCTACAGGTATGAATTTTATAGTTCTGTGATAGAAGCAGGAAAACATAGGTCATGAAGTGTTTGTGACTAAGGCAGCATTCGTAGATGTGATCCACTTGATGCTAGCTGTTTTCAGTTCTGTTTGAGTAAGCAGATGTTGCAGACTTTTGTGGATTTTCTTCTAAGTGTTAAGAAAGAAGGTATGACTGTTTTAGATGGTCACTTCACAGTGAAGTTCACTTTTATTGTATTCAAACATAATGTATCCTTTTTTCTTCTTCAAAAGTTAGTATAGGGTTTTAAAGCTATTTAATACTCTGAAGTTACTGGCACAGACGACGATCTAATTTGTATTTTTATCCTTGTGGCCCCTTTCTCATCATCACTAAATAAATTACAGGGGTTACCTTGCTAGACATTTTTGGAAACTTTCAAAAATTACTAAACATGTAGCTACTTTCCTAAACATCAAATGTACATTACACTCATTATAAAACTAAATGCATAGTTAGCAAAAATAAAACAGCAACCTCAATAATTATCTAAACATTCTGATTAAAAGCAAGTAATTAGTGTCAATTTTAGCTTTTTTAATCACATGAGGGATGTGGTTTTTAATTTATAAAATGAAAGCATTTCCGTTCCTGATGATAAATGACACAGTATTGGAACCTCTCACTACATGACTGAGGATGGTCAGGAACAATTTAGATGAATAGCATTTATTATTCAACTAATGCTAAAATTTATTGTGTCTACTAAGTCAGGGTCAAGATGTGATTTGAAAGATAATTTTCTGAGTCTCACGTGTCATAAACCACTAACGTATTATTATTTTTTAAAAAGGAGACTTTTATATATGATTAAAATTTCAGGATGAATTAAGTATATTGTAAATACAATTGACTTTTTTTCTGCTTAATCTTCATACAGGCCACACTTCAATCCAAACACTGAAGATTTGGAACAGTATTAGTGGGCTAAAATAGACAGTCGAAAATATAGACTTGATCAGAGATTACTTTGATCCAACAGACATGTCCAAATATGCAAACAAATATAAATTTGTCTGGTAAATAAGAGATTTCTTCTTCAATTATGTTAACACACATACTAATGAAATCAATGGCCCTTGAATTAAGGCTTCTATGTAAGAATAATAGATTCTTATAAAATAGAAAATTTTGCACTAAAATTGGTGCAGTGCTGTTATTTATTAATAAATATGCTTACTATGAACATTATTAGAAAAAGCTTGTCAATTAAGAAAATACTTTCTTAGATGCAACAAATTCCAATAATACATAAAAGTGTAACTTGCCAAGTATTGTACTCACTGATATTATAAATAGGAAGTTGCTTTTCTATTATCTGTGGAGTGTATTTACCTGACAAAATATCCTTAAAGGAAATATTACAATTCATTTAAAAGTATAAACTTTGATTTCTTAGAATCATAAACCCTTTGATTTTTCAAAAATTTGAAATGACTGATAAAGGTTTTATATAAAACATACTCTTAGATTTATACAAAACAATTTGGAAAGATTCATATTATCTTGAAAACACTTTATTTTAAAGAACAAATGAAGTTTCAAATCCATAATTCACTTTGAGAAGAACTCATCATGTTCCTCTTTTATAAAATTTGATTTTTCTTTTTTTTTGCAGTTTTCTAATAAACCAGAATGTGCGAATATGCTTAACTTTAGATCTTAGACTGAATATTTTATGTACTTAAGCTCTTTTTATAGTATAAATAAAACAAAGGCTATTCAAATATCAGTGATTCATGAAAGAAATCATTAACAGACTCTGGAATACTAAAGCAGTGTGTGTCATGGAGTCAATGATGTTCCTATGTAAGATGAGAGTCTGAATGCAATTTTTCATAAAAACAAAACATGTTCACTATTGTCATCACTGTGAATCTGATGAGAGCCTCCATGGAATACTAGCCTGTTCTTACTGTCTGATATTAGAAGCCTTGGCCTCATTAGTATGTAATTTTTGTATCACATAGTCTTTAGGTTTAAGTGTGTGTGTGATTGTGCTCAGTTCCTTTTTTTATCTTTCCTATTTTACCAGCATCAATAGACATGATACTTCTCCAGTCTGTCTCATTCATTGCTTCTAGCTTATGTTGCAATGAACATTTTTATTGTTACTAGAAGATGAAAGAATATATCAAATGCAGTAGATTTTTCAAGACCAAGTAGATTGCAATTTTGATAAAGTTGCCATGAGTTTCACCGCTATCAATTATTATTAACATGGATTAACAAAGATTGAATTATAAATAGTATTTATCCATTACATAAAAGCAAATGCTATCATGGCACAGATATTAAATGGGATAATTCCATTACCAAGTTGCTCAAAGGAAACCTATCATAGAACCTCCAAGCATATTTATTGGTCCTAATGACTGAATAAGATAAGCCGTATAGAAAATACAGTTTCAGTATTCAACTGTAGTCTCAATGCTACAAAATCATCGGTGCCTTTGCCACACAGTACCTCTGGCTCTGATTGTGAACTTGAGTCCTCACCAGCAAATCACTAATCTCTGTGGTGAAAACTCAACATGTGGTCTACAGTACTTAATGTGTTTAACATCACTATGATAGAAGCACGATCAGAACTTGATATCAGCCAATATCATTAAGAAATAAGAGTCTAGGCCAGGAGACATGGATACAGTGCTTTTCTGCCATGCACAAGTCCCTCAGCTCGATTCCCAATCCCTCGCGTTCCTAAAAGAACTCCACCAATAAATTCAAGACACGGGTTCCTCTGCCCTTCACAGAAATCAAGGGAGCAAGTATGCCACACTCTAGGGAGATAAAGAACATCTGAAAATATTTTCCGTGCAAAGCCAAGCATGTGCTTTATTGTTAGTAGAGCTAATCTTCCTGCTAACTGTTCAGTTTTCCATCCTAGATTACTGCCTAAACCTAAAAATAATTTTCATCGTTTCTAAGAACTCAAAATGTTTTCAGCAATAAAAATCAGGAACTTCACTTTTTAAGAGGAAATACTTTGATGTAGGCTTTTGCGTGATACTTACTCAAATATGGTGGTTTATAAGGCGCTCGTGTATTAGACAGCAATCCATCCAGCTCCTTCCTCTCCAGGGTGCCATGCAGGGCCTTCTCTTTGCCGAAAGTGGAGAAGGACCGCTCCGCCCCAGGTTGGGCTTCTGGAGGTTCAAAGACCTCGGTATCTGGAACAGAGTCCATGCCGGGAACATGCAGGTTGCTGCGGTAATCGGCAGCCTGACGTCCATCCGAAGGGACAAAAGAAGGCATCCAGCATCTGTCAGAGTGGCCTAGAGCTTTACATTCCTCAGTGCAGTTGGAGAAGAGATCCATGCCTGAAATAAGGGAAATCATAGAAAGCAAAAGGGAAAAGACAAGAACCTTCAGCTGTAGTGAACATGGCCAGTTACACAGTAGGGGAAAAATCTACAGGTGAAGTAGTGATCAGTGAAGACATTTTACCAAATATACTTCCTCTTAAGCTGATGGAAACCCAAATACCTCTTAATATTACTTCCTCTGTGATTTAAAACAGGATAAAAATGATCTGCAAATATAAAAGATAAGAATCTGTGGCAAAGAAGTCTCAGAGACAATTCCTAAACTCAGAATACTAGTAGAAAAACAAGGTTGCCTATCAACTTCTTAAAATTTGAAGAAATAGTGAGTCAAAAAAGAATATTTGAAATATCACTCATGGAGCTGATTACATAGAGAGATCCCAGATACAGAGGCTTCTTAATCTAGTCCTAAAGAGTGTGTCAGCTCTTGTTCCTACAAACACAGAGAAGATATGCCAAGCACTGACAACAGTTAGACTACAGACTTTAGATTTCAAATGGAAGGTGAACTTCAACAGAAATTCAGCCAAAGTTGGCAAACATCCAATGACAAGAATTCTGGACATTTTGTAAAAAATTATATAAAAAAGTATGGTTTTTAGTTTCCTAGGAAATAGGTTTCTAAAATTATCTGTCTTTGGAACTCTGGCAATCCATATACCTATAAATTCCCTATTATTTGCCACTTTCCACAAACCCCATACAAATAACTATAATTAGTGTAGCCGAGGTAACCAAGTGCAGTGGGAATTGGCTACAAATACTATTGACATATTCCTTAGTACTCATCTGAAGGTAAATGGCTGTCCTTGTTAACACTAAGTTAACTTATATAGCAAGATTGAAAATGTCCCCACAACTTTTACCACCCTCATTACACTGAGAAGACTGGTAAATTTTACCTGATTATAACCAAAAAAAGTTCATCTAGTTCTTGTATAAGGTACAAGAAATGTGTGGAGTGTGTGTGTGTATGTGTGTGTGTGCGCGTGTGCTCACCCGTGTACACTGTACACACACACATATACATGTATATATATACATATATATACATAAATGTCTATATTCATGTGTCTCCAGATGTGCATATGTGTGCAGATTGCCATGTAACTATCTGTACGCTTATGGAAATAAGTGGTATCATCCCTCAGATAGCATCCATTGTTTTTTGTTTATTTGTTTTGTTTTGTTTTTGTGGCGGGGTGGGGGAGGTTGTAGACGGAGTCTGTCACTGACCTGGATGTTGCCAAGTGAGCTGAGCTGTCTGGCCAGTGACAGCTAGGACCCTGCTTTTCTACACCTCCCCAGCTCTGAGACTGCAAGTGTAGGACACCACATCCACATTTGTGTTTGGGAGCTTAAACTCTACTTCTCTGGCTTCAAAGTCAAGCACTTGCCCGATTCAGTTATCTAACCAGTCCAAGCTCACAGTTGAGAGCCATGGAATAGTATCTATTACTAATTTCTTTCATTTGTTCTCATTGTTGAGACAGTGATTTGACATATAGCACAGGGTGACTTAATACTTTCAAACAGGTCTATGGTAGCTTGAAGCTCTTAATTGTTCTGCCTTCATCTACCAAATGCTGAGGCTACAGTCCAGTGTCATCAAACTCAGCCCTATACGCATTTGGTGTATAGCATAACAAAAAAAAAAGTGAACATAAACAAAAGTACCATTCCAATGCCCTTCTAAGCATGCTAGTACATTTATTGAACGTTTTAAATATTGATCAAATTTTCTATGTTTTAAAATTATATACATTTTCTTATTTGTGTGTGTCAGAGAGAGAGAGAGACAGAGAGAGAGAGAGCAGAGAAGAGAATATACTTGTGAGTGTATATATACTATGACACGTGTGGAGGTCAGGTCAGAGGACAACTTGCATGGGTGGTTTCTCTCCTTCCACCATGTGATTAGCAGGGATGAAACTCAGTTCATTGAGTTCATCCACCAGGATATTTCCCCACTGATTCATCAGGCAAATATAATTTTGATTAATTTGGAATTACTAAAGCATGATTAATTCATATCATAAAATCTCTCAAATATATGAAAAAATGGTATTTTAAAAATTAACATAGAGTATTCATTTAATGAGTAATTTGACAATTAACTTCACAAATATTTTTAATTCCTTGAGCTTTCAAAGGAAGTTTTAGTGTTTCAACTGATGTACTGTGTTACACATTGATTTACCTGAAAGTGTAATTGAAAATGTTTATTCAAGATAATAAATATTTCAAAATAATGAAACTGGTAGAATTTCTACAATTGCTTTAGAGTTAAAGTCCATTAACTGCAAAAATTATTTTCTGAGGAAACAACACCAAGTTACTTACCATATATAATGCTAAGTCCATCTTTGATTATAACATCCTATTTATTATGATTAACAACCTGAATGGGAATTACTGATAGGTAATCTCTTGAGGATTTTAAATATTGAAACTGGTATTATGAAATCTGACTGGAAACAGAAGAAAATTCCTGGAGATGTTTTACTACATTCTATAAACATCATATTTCTGCAAGAATATATGCATGCCAAAAGAGAAAAAGCATATATCTGATACAAGTTCTTATGGTACACAGGCAACATCCCAGGCTTGAGGCTTATATTTGGATCGACTAAGAGTTAAATTTTGTCTATTTGATAAAGTGGTGGAAGAAAGAAGACACTTCTGTATCACAGAAGTCTCATTTAAGAGAAAAATAATTATGTGTAATTATTTTAAAATATATCTGATCCTTCCTGTACAGAGCCAACAGAATCAACAGAGTAGGGCTCACAGGGCCTCACAGAGACTGAAGCTCGTGGACCCTATATGGTTCTGAGTTAGGTCCTCTGCAAGGATGTTATTGTTATTAGCTTGGCGTTCTTGGAGGACTCCTGACAGTGGGAGTGGCAGCATCTCTGACTTTTTTGTCTACATTTGGGCAACTTTTCCACCTATTGTGTTTCCTTGTCCAGCCTTAAATATGAGGCTATGAGACTTTGGGCCCTTAACCTTATTGCCTCTGTTAGCCTCTGTTGGGTGAATATACCTGGGAGGCCTACTGCTTCCTTTTTTTTATTTTTATTTTTTGGTTTTTTTTTTTCTCTTGAAAGGAAATAGAGGAGGAGTACAGTGGATGGTGGATGGGGAAAGGAAAGGTGGAGAAAGGGACTGGGAGGAGTGGCAGACGTTGGGGTAACTGTGGTTGGGTATAATGTATGGGAGAAGAATAAAAGTTAAAAAAATATAATCAATTTGAAGAATTGATAGATGTTTAAGTTCAAAATATTAATATAGAATTGTTATATTGGATCATGGAAAGATAGTCACTAATGAAAAACTTTCCAATTAATAACATTTTTTGCATGTGATTGATACATATCGTTTTAAATGGGAAAATAAGTCCAAGCACATGAAAGTCCAGTCACTCATGTTTTTATGTTTTCGTTTTCAAGTATTCATTCTAGTGCAGGCACCTGTTATCTCACTAAAAAATCAATATGTCAGCAAGAGGATACTTCTAGATGATACCAGAAGGCATTTCATAGGAAGTACTTTTATGTTAAATTATATATTGAATGGTACATGTTTTTTACCTTGCAAACGGATGATTGTTTTCTGTATTTCCTAACTACTAACAATAGGTTAAAATTTTCCTTAGATTAAGTAAAAAAGTCTATGGATTGAGAATGTGTAAAAAGTATACCCAGCATGTTAGTAACAAAAATTAAGGAACATCAAAGGTTTGGTTAAAAAAAAAATTCACTCAACAAAAGAGAAAATTGTAAGCAATGCTTTAAATAAATTTGTGAACCTATAGAGTGGAATTTCCTTGGCAATATTATACATCATTGGAATGGAAGGTGGGATCTCTCAAATAGGGCCTCAGTATTTCACTAGTTTTATCAATAAAATGACTGGATCTATTTTTCATGAGGAAAACTCAGATATAGGAATGAAAATGAAAACCACAGCATAATCGATAAACTTCAAATAAGGAGCAGAGAAATTAATAGAAAATAGACTTTTTTCATTTGTCATTTAGATAAATAGTCAGAGAATAAAATAAATGTATCCCATTAAGGGTCCTCACACAGGGGAGCTGTTAGATGACTAATAGCGTTCTTTTATCATTTATCGTTAGTCACCTTGACTGTGTAACTTTAATTACCAAATACATAAAAATGCATTTAACTTTTTGCAAAAACACGACCACATCACAGATAGGGGTGCCAACTCCAGTACTTGTAATGCAATTCAAAGCGTCCACATTATTCTGACTAGTTCTTATGGCTCAAATTACAGGTCCAAGATTTAATAAGTTTAACTTCTTATTTTCTCTTTCAATGTGTTTATGATTAAACCTATTTCACGTGTACAGACATGAAAAACACAGGACAAATTTTTGAAATTTGGTAATATCTATAAACTGCCTTAAAATACGTCATTTTACTTGAAATCATTTTCCAGTCGTTTCTTTCCAGATCTCAGGAATAATCTATTTTGCAATTACGATGGCTGATATGAGAGACTGCCTGTTTTACAAAGATGAACTCAGATAAATTTTAAGATATATCTATCTGTATTTTAGTCAGTAGCAGTAGATGGTTCACCTGAGAACTGTTATGATTAAGAAAATTAGAAGTGCACCCAAATTGTGTTCATTTCTGAAAATATATAACAAACCAATACTTTTTCTATTCAAACTTTCAGTACGTATGATAAAACAAATTCAATGAAAATCAACTTCATTTTTGAGAAAATTTCCAGCCCTCTTTCAAAGTATCTTAAAATACTTAATAGATATTAACTACAGTTATAAGGTGGGTATAATTTTTACTAACATGCCAGGGTCAGATACTTATCATTACAAGTAACTCATTAATAAATAAAAAA
The DNA here is from genome assembly GCA_907164525.1 of Lophiomys imhausi. Lineage (NCBI taxonomy): Eukaryota > Metazoa > Chordata > Mammalia > Rodentia > Muridae > Lophiomys > Lophiomys imhausi. The sequence goes on along the minus strand of CAJQZJ010004856.1, from coordinate 9,938,290 downwards.
TGCACATTAAAATTCTATCCCATCCTATATCATCTTTCAAAATGCTTATAGTTTTCTCCATTTTTTCTCAGTGCTTTAGTTTCCATACATTTCCAATATAAGTTTTCGCACATTATCAGATTGTATCTCATAGCTTCATCAGACTTGAACAAACTTTTGTAAACAAGTGGAGTGAATTCCCTCATTTATAAGTCAAAGCTTTATTTGTCAGCATATGAAATCTTACTGTAATTAAGAAAAAGGATATTTGTAGGTCATGAAAACTAAGAATTCTCTTGCAGATGTTGCTGCCTTCCAATGGTTTAGTGTAATCTACGATATATTTTACTAATTATCCTAAAAATTACTTATAATTTTAGTTATTTTATCTTTAAATTTATATACAATATTTTGCCATATATGATGAATAAACATCTTGATTTTTTTAAAAATTGTAAGACAAAGCTGATAATTTTTAGCTGTTGTGATTAAATTACATAAAATTCTCCCTTTTAGCATACCTCTTGAAAAAGGAATGTATTAAAATAAATAATAACTCATAGTTTTTTCATAGCATAGGCATTTAACAAACTAAAGATCAATTTCTTATAACTAAATAGATTTGTATAAGTATACATTAATAATGTTTAAAATTGTATAACTAAGATGTTATATCCTTATTCTAAGATTGCAAAATGAATATTTTGACATACTGACTTACTAAAGAAGCTTGGAAGTATTTTTTTAAATCTGCTTTTTAGCCCTTAATCAGTTTTCCCTCATGTGATGGCCTCTCCAGGCCTTCACCACATCTCCCTGGACCTCTGCCATATCTAACCGATACATCAATAGTGTACTGAACAAAACGGAAAGCACCTTGACAAGGCTATAGAAATCAAAGTGCTACGGAACAGTGGTCAAGCCCAATAATTTGGTGCATGGAGTCAGGTGCAGTGGCCAACTGAGAAAGCTCGTGTGACTCTCTGCAGCTGCCTTCATGTCAGCAGCCTTTCTCTGAAGAAGGTTTGGGACTTCTGAAGGCTTGCAAGAGAAAAAATAAAGAACCAAAACAATAACAACAACAACAAAAAAAGAGAAACAATTCAGGAAAGGGTGGATTTCATGTGCAAATAAATAAGTATAAAGTAGAGTTATCATAGGAAAAAACTGGAGAAATTCAAAACAAAGCTAGGCAATTTGAACAGGTGAAATGTTAAGCTACATTGCTCACCGGCAAGAGGCACAAGCGAAAAGGGAGATTTCAGGATTTTTACTAGTTCCACTTTTACTCTATTCCTTTTACATTTTCTCCTAACATGCGAGACCTGCTTAATGACCTAATTTTGCAAATTTGGAAGACCAATATAAGTTGTCTTAGCAAAGAAATAAATCACATTTTTTTTTAAACAAATTTGATTTCTGGAATATTCCTGCTACTTGCTGTGAGGTTTATAACACAAAACATTAGCATGAGATGCAAAATGTCACTTAGTAAAAGACACTTTAATTTTGTGCATTCATATTTTTACTTAAGAAACCCTCAAAATACTTCTTACTATAAAATTAAGCATATTACAATTGATCAATTCAACATGGAGGTGTAAGCACTTCTCACTGTAAGTGCTTTTTCACAACTGCAAAACAGCAATTATTGTGCCCGGTATATTGTGTCTAACCTGCTACCACCGAGCTGCATAAATGGAATGGTAATTCTATATCACTTTTATAGATTTAACAATTTAGATATGGGGGCAAAAAGTTCAGCACTTTGATGATAAAAACTAAAAACTGCCTTGCCTATTTACAATGTATTGTAGAACACATTTTAGCATTTTAATGGTCCTTAAAAGGTTCTGAAATCCCAAATTCTTTGAAAGAATCATTAACAAAATGGCAACACTGTTCTTTGAAATAAAATAGTTCTCATGAAGATACCCTAACAGAAATATCTATCTAACAAATTTAGTCTTTCTTGAGAAGGCTTGTTCATTCCTCTCTTTGCATAGGTTATTAGGCTCGTTATGTATTTCTAAGTGACTGGCTAACTAAAATACTCCCTGAGACTGGGGTGCTACTTAAAGAAAAAGAAAGAAAACTACAAAAGGGAGTGGGGGGAAAAGAAATGAAGTACATGGAAAGAAACGTGTAGCAGTTTTCTTATGTCAAATATTTTGTTGGAAAAGACTAGGGTCAAATTAGAAACTTGAGGAAAACAGAAATGAATAGTTCCAAATGTACATTTTTAAAATGATAACAATAAATCATATACCACATATAGGGCAAAAATGAAAGGGACTTTGTACTCACATATAAACTGCTGGCAAGGTCTGGTTTGTTGTCAGGACCCCAGACACTAAATAGATGCTCTGTTCACTTAGCGTGAAGGCCCGCAAGGGGCAGGGACCTCCGGGGATTCTTGGCAGTTCTCAAGTCTCATTAGGTCTGCATATTAATGACTTGCAGCAATATAAAGAGACCCTTGAGCAGCCCTTTTTTCCTTCCCTCCTGCCTGGGTTTCCCAAGACTAAGCAGCCACAGACAGAGCATACATCAGCCAACTAAGAGGCTTGTAGCAGCCACTGCTGCCAGGCCCTGTGGGGTGTGCACTGCCTTTTGACACTGCCTCAGCACCATTTCTAGGGCTACTATGTGTGTTAAGGAATGAGTACTCCCGAGGACTAATATTTCATGGAAAGTATGGAACTCCATCACTTTATGGAATAAAATCAAAGTCTCAAAAAAAAAAAAATCACTGTCACACAGAGGTAGCCAAGTGATGAACATTTTCCAGATACTTCAAGCATTTCCCAGGCTTCCATTTACTAATGTGCCAAACAAACACAGAATTAGGAAGAAAGAATTCATCAAACATCTTTCATGTGTGAAATCCAAATATAAGTAAAGCAATTAATAGAATTTTCATTGTAAGGTACATAGTTTATCTCTTATAAGTTCTTTTAGTGTTAGTAACTAGTGTTATCTTACACATCTTACACTATCTTACACATCCTTAAAGTTCGAACTCATATTTGAAAATTGAAGTAGAATTCAGTTTAAAGTTATTCTGTACTACAACTGCCACCTGTGACCATTAGTTAATTCACATGTTAACCCACATAGACAAATGCTTGAGTATAAATTTCGATACTTGTCAAAATGAGATCGAAGATGCTTCAACATTACTAATTATCAAATGTCTATTACTAATGTTCTGAAGTCCAGAGACCCACAGTTGCGAACTAGATGTTCAACCTATTTGTGACTTTTAAACATCACTCCTTCTCAAGTGATACTTGGTATGTAAAAGGCATTTCTCTGGGAGGCATGGAGTTTAGATTCTAGGGCCCAGTAATACATTTATACTTTCTTGCCCTTGGAACAGTTAATAAGTTTAATTTATCTCAGTTACCTCCTTGTAAATAAGCCTAATCATACCCTGTTTGAAGATAAGGCACTGGACCAGTTGAGAGACAAGTGCTACCTCTTTGTGATTTCAGTTCATTCAGGAACATTACATAAATAAAAATTACTTCAGAGTCACAACTAATTCCTAACCTAAACACTCAAAAGGGATCTAACACTTTTCACAATCTTACTTTAGCATACAATGACCAATAGAAGACAGACTGTTACCTAAGCCATCATCCTTTGGAGATGTATTTAAATAAATATTTACATAATAGGCATTTAAATTGCTCTTTAATCATACTTACCAGCTGACTGCCCACGGTTGGTGACGTCATGATCACTGTCTCCCTGTTCACTATCTCCATGACCACTGTCCTTAGAGCTCACTATGTCAGCCTCCTGGAATGCAGAACTAGAAACACAAAAAGAAGAATGTCAGAATTAAAAAAAGAAAAAAGAACAGGTGAAGAAACACAGAAAACATTCTTCTGCCCCCTCATGGTCACAGATGTGTGCTGCAGACTCTTGGAATTCTTACATGTCTCTATTTCCACATGAAGCTCATTTTTACCACTTAAATAGAACTCCCTAAACATGGAACCTTCACACTCAAGTGGAACATCAAATGTGAATTTTGGACATTATTCTATGACTGGAGATAAGTGCATGTCTATGTCATATTCATAAGAGATATGAACATGTATGTGAATAATTCATGGAAACAGGCAAATATCTTACAATTTTTATATAAATGAAAACATAGTATATAGAGTACAGATAAATAAATTATATGCAATACTTACACCCTGCCCTACTTTAAAATTCCTTATACATTGTGTATTTTAATATGAAACAACACACCTATCTCCCACTTTTACCAGGTAGCAAACTATTCACAAGCAAAACTGATTGAAAAGAGTTCATACCTGTTAACTCGGCGAGGTCTGTCAACTAGATAGCTGAGCTCTGCTCGCTGGTGTTTATTCTAGGAAAAAAATAAATAAATCAAGAGCACTAACATTCAGAGGATGTGATGACCATTCTGATTTTTGAGAATAAAAGCTATATTAGATTTAAACACTAGTGTGTATTGTGTATATTTTAATGAATTTTCAGGCTTTCAAAAGACCACAGCCTAGTTATTGCTGGCTAGGAGCAGGGGAAAGGTGTAGAGACATTTGAATCTAGATTCCTTCCATTCAGTTGTAAAGCTTAAAAAACAAACAAACAAACCTTCTGGCCCACAGTAAATGTGCCTTACTTCCAAAGGGAGAATGCAAAGCCTTATAGCTAGGCTTAATAATAAACTGTTGTATCTACCATAGCATTACCCTAATCTTATTTTGCTTCCTGTCTTTCCAAGGCCTACATAGTGTTTAAGTGGATACTGATGGACACAAGAAAAACAGCACGCTCAATCAGAATAAGTTTGGATATTTTCTCGAATTATTTTGTTGTTTATTTTTCAAAAGGTACTTAAGATACAAATGAGCCGTACAAATATTCATGAAAGCCAATGAGTTATAACTGAGATTCAAAATAAGAAATGCCAAGAAAGACTGGCATAATCTTGCCCCCACCTTCCCTCCAGAGGCCCTCTGCAGTCTCCCCACAGCCCATGCATCTTCTTCTCGGTCCAAACTTGGTTTCACAGGTCTCCCCACTTCCCACCCTCCAACTTGGCCACTATGTCTCTACTGTTTAAAAAGAAATTGGAATTGACCAGCCAAACTCTTTGATGAAGAAAGCCAACAGTAAGCGATTCCTCAAAAAAAAAAAAAAAGTTTCAAAGTGGTAATTATTAGCGATATATTTAAGACAATGGCTGAAGCTTTCAGTCAGTTCACTCTCACAGGGTTCTGTGCCAAAGGAACTTCATTCAAATTCACACTGAGTGGGCATTCGGCTTCAAGAGCTTGTCTTAAAGCTGTCCAGAGCAGAACTGAAGGCTTTTTTTTTTTCTTTTTTTCAGAGAAGGAACTCATCACTAAAGCATGCAGTCCACTTTAGGCAACCATATAAAGCTAAACAATCTATAGGTCACTTGTACACGCGACTGAAAGCAGCGATAAACAAACCAAAATTGAACCAACTTTATTAGAGCCCGGGACAGATGCAAAGAGAAAAAGACCTTTGTCAGTGATAGGAGAACCCTCCCCCACGCTGCCCTCTCCAGCTCGAGTTTCAACTTAGAACCCCCAGGTTTCAAAGAAGGCAAGATTTAAATATGGGAGGAGGAATCTCTGAGGTGGCAGAGAAGCAAAGGGGTGGGGACGAAAATAAAAGCAAAGGGGTGGAGTGAAGTTAAGAACAGCAAGGAAGTTAGGTTACACACCAAGAGGGGAGAAAAGACCCCCATACCCTGGCCTTACCACAGCCATAGGAACACGCTAACATCTTAAAATACACAGTGCACCAGAAGAGATGCAGGGCCAGGCTAGAGGAGGCTTTCTGACGGAGGAGATGAGAGATGGTGGCTCTTGCGCTTCAGCCTTACCTCGTTGGACAATATGCTTCCGTTGGAAATGATGTCCGGTTGCTGGTCGCTGTACCCGGTGACAATGGCTCCGCAGGGATTGTGCTCAGCGTCTGTACTTCGGGAAGGGCTGCAGGGCTTCAGAAACATAAGGTCGGTCTTGGCGGACTCCGGAGTGAGGCAGACCTGATAGCAATAGTTCTGGTTGTGGTGATGGGAGCCGAAGCCACTGGACTCCTCCACTGGCACCTGGGCCGGATTGCTAGGGACATTGGCGCTTTGCACCAGCATGATATCTGACTTGCTGAGTTTCTTCTTGCGCGCCCGGGCTTGGCGACCGCAGCAGGTGGAGCCTCCGCTGCCACAGCAGCAGCAACAGAGGCAGCAATCGCTCGCTAGACACGTGTAGATGTTGAGTTTTTTCTCTTTTTGACAGCGGACGGCCAACACGATCATGGCCAGCAGGAAGATGAAGGACACCGAGCCCAGGGCGATGATGAGGATGAGTGTGAGGTCCAGTGAAGTTTCCCCGCCACCAGAGCGACTGGGGCGCAAGTGTTCCCCGTGCCCTCCGCCTCCGCCCCCGCCCCCGCCCTGGGGCTCCACGGCTCCATCCACTAGCTGAACCACCAGGGTGGCTGTGGAGGAGAGGGGCGGTTGCCCGTGGTCGCGCACCTCTAGTACCAGCTCATAAGGCCGCTGGGGGTCGCGCTTGGCTGGCACCCGCCGCGCCGTGCGGAGCTCTCCCGTGCGCCAGTCCAGCCGGAATAGGTTCATTTCGTTGCCCCGCACTATGCTGTAGGTGAGCCTGGCGTTCTCGCCGTCGTCTGCGTCCACTGCCGCTACGCGAGTGAGAAGGTAGCCCGGCTCGGCAGAGCGCGGCAGCACTTCGCGGGCTGGAGTCCCGTTGCGCCCCGGAAGGGGCGCCACGATGGCGGGGGCGTTGTCGTTCTGATCTACTATCAGGATGTTGACGGTGGCGTTCCCTGCCAGCGCCTGGGGGCTACCGGCGTCCCGGGCTTCCACTTGAAAGCTGAATTCTTTGATCTGCTCGTAGTCGAAGGATCTCAGGGCGTACAAGTAGCCGTTGTCCGAGTTGATGGACACGTAGGTGAAGACGCTCATGTCCTGGATCTGGCACTCTAGGATAGAGTAGGTTAATTTTGCATTGGCCCCTTCATCGCGGTCCGTGGCGCTCACCGCGTAAATGTAGGCGCCCGGCACGTTATTTTCTGTCACATACACATCGTAGACCGGTTGGCTGAAGCGGGGCGCATTGTCATTCACATCCGACACTTGAACCTGGATCGACTTACTGGTGGAGAGTGCAGGCTCGCCCCGGTCGCGGGCCACCACGGTCAGGGTGTAGGAGTCCCCAGTCTCTCGGTCCAGGGGGGCTTCGGTCACAATGGTGTAGTAATTCTTGAAGGAAGACTTGAGCCGGAATGGCACGTCCCCCAGCAGCTCACACTGCACCTGCCCATTCTCCTCCGAGTCTCGATCGGTCACGCTGAATAGAGCCACCACCGTGCCAGGGGCCGCACCCTCGCTCACCGCCTCTTTCACTGTGCTGAAACTGATCTCGGGTGCGTTGTCGTTGGTATCCAGAACTCTCACTAGTACCTTGCAATGCGCGGGCACAGCATTGGGACCCAAGTCCTTGGCTTGGACATACACCTGGTACACTGGGCTCTCTTCATAGTCCAGGTCACCGCTCACTTCCAGCCGGCCGGTGCGCGGCGACAGTCCGAAGAGCTCCCGAGCCCTGGGAGAAATGTGACTGCTAAATGAGTATACGACCTCGCCGTTCTGGCCTTCATCCGGGTCGGTGGCATTAAGCTGGATCACTAGCGTGCCAGGGGGCGAATTCTCTGGTAGGGAAACAGTGTAGACGGGTTGGTCAAATGCCGGCACATTGTCGTTGGAGTCGAGCACTCGGATGGTGAGCAAGGCCGTGCCAGTGCGCTGCTGCTGGGGGGGCAGGCCGGCTCCCCCACCACCTCCTCCTCCTTCCCCTCCTCCTCCCCCTCCTCCCCCGTCCACCGCGGTCAGCACGTAGCGGTGCACCGCTTGCTGTTCTCGGTCCAGTGGCTTCTCCAGCACCAGTTCAGCGAATCGGTTGCCATCTCCCTGGGTCTGCACGTCTAGCGAGAAGTAGCTATTCGGGGTTATCTCGTAGTCTCTCAATGAGTTGGTCCCCACGTCTGGGTCGAAGGCGCTCTCCAACGGAAAACGGGTGCCTGGCGTGGCGCTCTCTGAGATCTCCACGGTCAGGTCTGGCTCCGGGAAGGAGGGAGGGTTGTCATTGATGTCCAGCACTTCGATCTCCACTCGGAAGAGCTCCAGCGGGTTCTCCAGGAAGACCTCCAGGTGCAGGACACAAGAGGGGCTCTGCTTGCAGATCTGCTCGCGATCGATCTTTTCATTTACGTATAGAACCCCGGTCTCCAGATTGAGGTCCAAGTAAGGGGTCCGTGAGTTGGCCACCGTCTGAAACCTGCGAGCTGAAAGTTTTGTAATGTCCAAGCCCAGATCTTCAGCGATATTCCCCACGAAAGTGCCATGTTCCTGCTCCTCCTGCACCGTATAATGAAGCTGGGAAAAGACTCCGTTCACCATCCAGAGCAAGGCAAAGAATAACAGCACAATCATCTCCAAAAAGAAAGAAAGCCGCTCCCCCGTAGCCAGTCAGACACCCGATCACCTCCCCCCACCAAAAAATAATAATAATTTAAAAAATATAAATAAAAGTCTGCTACGTGGGGGGCTTCTGTGGCTGTTTTAAAAATTTGATTCCTTTTTCTTCATTTTAGAGCGTCCCCAAATCGAGCCTCATTTTTCAATCTTAGCGCAGAAAGGGTGACAGATGTTCCCTGTGCTCAGCTATAATTTTCCCACTGACCAATTAATAAAATAACGATAATACAATAGTCAGCCTCCTTTATCCCGACAACGTTGGCGCAACGCGGCGCTGGCAAATCCCAAGGAAGAAATTTCGATATTTCAAGACTGTCCTAGGTTTGTCTTCTGGCTGATGGGAGGAGAATGTGGAGGAGGAAGTAGAGGAGGAGGAAGATGAAGAGGAAGAAAAGGAAGAGGAGATGCTGCCGGCACCGCTGAACATGCCTCTTGATGTCAAGGGCTGGCAAACCCGAGCGGGCTTAAAAACAGCGAGAGAATTTTGTGCCGGAAAAACACGGAGCCGTTCTGCAGCATAAAACTTTCATTCTCTTCATTTCTCCGGATGGACGTTCCTCTTGACATTTTCTCCCCTCTGGCTCTCTTTGCATATTTTGCCTTTCATAGTCTTGCCTCTGTATTTAACTCCGCCGGGTCTTGCTTTGCTGTGAACACTCGAGCAATTTCTTTTCTGCTCTTTCCTTCCCAAGCCCCCCTCTCTCTAACCTGAACCTTTTCCTCTCAGTCCATCCTGCCTTCTGCTTCAGCTTCAAAGCCTGTGATCTCGGCTGGCAGTTTCTGAGCTCCGAGCGCTCGGCTTCTCTGTTTTTGCGCAGCGCCCTCATTCTGCCAACCAATCGCCGAGGAGCACCACCTACCGAGCGAGTGTTCATTCGCTAAAGTGACCGTCAAGTAGGAACGTCACGCGGCAGCCAGGCGGGGCGGGGCAGAACTCTCGCCTTGGCTGCCTGAGTGAGTGTGAGTGTGAGAGCAAGAACAGCCAGCAGGTCCCGAGGCGCTTGCAGGGGACTCTGCCGCGGAAAGTTCCCAGTCCCCAGCCGCAGGTAATGTTCAGGGAATAAGAGAGGTTCCCCTGTTTGCATCAGCAAATACAAAAACATAATAGCAACAGCTGCGGTAGCCTCTCCAAGGAGCGGGGTTTCCAGTGACGCTAACATTCTTTTTTCCTTTAAGGTGTTTTCCCTGCTGCTGTTCGTGGAAAGAAATCACCAAGAAGGGGGGAAAGTTGCCCTGGGACCGGTAGTCATCAGGGGTTACCAAAGGAAGGGACTCTGGCAGAGATACGCGCGAACAATTTAAATGCGGGTATAAAATGGCATGTGTCAATCAGAGCAAGAGGGTACTAAGGGGAGGTGTTGGGAGGACAGAAGAGGCTAAAATGCGAGTGCGGAGGTGAATTCCCCCTAAAGCGGAGGGATTCAGACGAAGGGGCATTGGGTGACAGCTCCTATAGGGGGGCAAATGGTTGGATGTCTACCTACCTAAGGTCTCCCAACAAAATGCTTGCCTAGTAGATTAACTCGTTTGGGGACATTGTTTCGATTTGTGAGTACCCCAGGCAAGGACTGGGGGCTTCTTTGTGGCTTTGGACATAGGAGCCCACCATCATCAAATCCTACTCTACAGCACTGATTCCAGCACCACCCATCACTGCGAGGCGCTTGCAATATCCCTGCGCCTCGCCTGGCAGCGCGCCAGGCAGCAGTGAGGAGCGCGGGCTTTTATTTTATTTTATTTGCCTGATTTCTGCTTTAAGTATTTATTTTTCTTTTACAATTGGTGATCCATCCCTGCCTCCAATTAGAGGGGATGGGGGCGGGTATATGCCCAGCCTGGGGGCAGATCTGTGGAGAATGACCGTGGGCTGGCCGCGAGGGCAGCCGGGGCCGTGAGCCTTGCGGTTCACACGCACAGGGGGATCGGGTGTGCGCGGCTGCGGGAATCCATCCACAAACACGTTTCCTAGGTCTGGCCCTGGTCCTCGCTGGCCGCAAGCTCAGCTTGGTGTGAATCCCTGGGGAGCAGCCCCGGGATTCTGAGTCTTGCGCTTGACTAACCGCGGGTATCCACACCCGAGGTACAACCACACGCCCAGCTCCTGCGAAGTTACAAGGCAAGGCGGGGGGAACGAACTCTCCAGTGCCGGCAGCGCGCGCTGAATGCCTATTCTTCAAGGATAAATAATCGAAGTATTCGTTTTGATACTAATCAAAGTGCTGCTCGCAAGGAATGGGTTGTTTATTTTCAGGCTCAGCCCTTTAAGCTAAAGACTAGAATGACTCCCTAGAGGCTTCCTGGGAACCAATGACCGAAGAGCAGCTCCGCCGCAACCTGAGGGAAGGAAGCGTCCTCCCCCTCCCACCCCCTCCAAGGTATGTTACAGATCCTTCACGAAAGGAATTAAAAGTGCGCGTCCCCACGCGTGATTGACACCGTGGCATACTCGGAGCACTCCAGAGAGTCAGAGTCCTTGTCTAAGGGCCTGTTCCCTCTACCCCTAGCACTTGTCTCGTGCTGAGAGATGGGTTCTACCTTTAAGCGGGCAGCTGGAAAAGGAGCCAGCAAACATGGCTAAGCCTTTTCCAGCGGCAGTCAATTGACCATCCGCCAAAACCAAGCTCAAACCGCTGCAGTTTAAAATGATTTTAACGTCACGTCTGCGGCGAAGAATGGAGCGGCGGCACAGCAGATAAAGGACCTGTGGATCAATGAAAAGGGGCTTAAAGTGTGTGCGAATATTAATACACTGTGGCCATCTGTGTTTCCCGCCCCTCCCCCTTCCTTCAGATCTATAGCATTAAAATGCAATTCTTCTAGCTCCCTAAGCTGACTCATCAGAAATCCCGGAGGCTTGTTTAAAAAAAAAATTAAAACACGACGGTAATGCTTCAATGTGTTTATTTGTATGAACAGAACACGTGTGTGTGTGTGTGTGTGTGTGTGTGTGTGTGTGAGAGAGAGAGTGAGAGAGAGAGAGAGAGAGAGAGAGAGAGAGAGAGAGAGAGAGAGAGA
>CAJQZJ010004856.1:9886671-9926705 GCA_907164525.1 Lophiomys imhausi | reverse complement strand
AGAGAGAGAGAGAGAGAGAGAGAGAGAGAGAGAGAGAGAGAGAGAGACATGCTGCGGAATGACAGCACGGAAGCAGATGTGTTGACGGGAGGGTTTATATCTCCGAAAGGAGCGTAAAGTTTGAGCTGACTTAGGGCGTTTGCAGAAAGCCAGCGAGCTTGTCGAGGTGGAGATGAGAACGTGGAGAGATGGCCCGATTTTCCTGTAAATAATCAGTGCATCCACTGTACACTTGAGCCTTTTTTTTTTTCCTGGTGGCAGCTGTGTTTGAATGGGGACCTTCTCCAGAAACGTGGGTTACAGGCGTCTCCTAGCGGCGAAAGCAGCATAAGGCAAGCGAGATGATTTTGCTGTGGAGCCCTCCTTCCCTAGCGTTTGCCTGTTGGGGACTCAACTGAATTCTATGGGTCACAGAGGCCAGTGGTCACGCCAGCGATGCAAAGCCGGGTTCCTGCGCAGATCTGGCTTCGCTGACTTTCAGTCTCAGGCGCCATCCCCTAGACCATAGGTTGACAATGCGCTCTTCCTAGCCAAACAAAAGCGATCTAGGGCCTCTGCCCTCACTGAGAAAGCTCCATTCAAGGAAGATTGCAAGGGCAGTTTGTTCTCATCCAACACTCACAGGTGGGCATTACAGTAAAGTGTTTGGAAGAAACCAATCCTGTGATCCTGAACTCCAAAATAGTACTTAAAATTTTCTTTCAAAAATGCTTTTTGAGTCTCACATATATGTTTTCTGTCTTAGCAGCAATTAAGCTTCGCTCTCCACCTCTCATAATCTTTTCTCACCCTACTTTGAATCCCCTATTTAGTGAAGTCGCAGATATAGACATAGGAGCGGCTTCTTTGAAGTACAGCGTACTTGGTCCCTGGGCTCTGCATTACTGATGTGCTGTGGGAGATGCAAACATAAACATGTGTCTGCAATCTTCCTTCCTCAGGCCAAGGAGCGCCAGCTGTCTGTGCCACAACAAATTGCATGCAAGGACTGGGGAGAATGAAACGTTTAATAATTTGGAAAGATATCATGAAAACTGTTTTTTATAAAAAACTTGGGTTATATGTGAATATAGTAAAACATAATCTTTTTTCTTTCTTCTTTCTCTCTCTCTCTTTTTCTTTCTTTCATTTTGTCTCTAAGTGAGGGAGAAGTGAGAGGGCACCAAGTATCTCCAAGAGCGTGGAAGCTAAATAATAGGGTTGCTTTCTTATCTACCACCTCTTGCTGAAGAGGGCAGGAGAGACAGGTGTGTTAACTAGTTTGTGGATAAACGAGCCTTTGCCGTGATTTGATATGACTCCAAAGCAATCTGCTTTAAATTCCTTTTATTATTGCACTGTGCTCAGAACCTTCAGAGAAAAATCTGAGGTTTTATCATTTTTATAAGAATTTGTTAGAAGGAATACTTTTAAATGCACCAGTAAGGAAGATTTTAAACAATACAGAGGACCAGGATTGAGCTGGATGTGCAGCTCCGAAGTCCAAATCACAGTGTGAATGCCAAAGATACAGTGTAGTTGCACTTTTTCAGATAACCAAGAAATGGATACATAGGCACTAGATTAACACAAATTAACAAGAAAGCAAGCAAGTCTTTGGAGCTAAGCTCATAGATGCAGTTAGCTCTGTTCACTCATTCCAAAAGGAGGATATGGATTAGCGCATTTGGAAATGGTTTATATTATAAGCTACCACAGGTACTCCAGTGACTAGTAACTAACTGTCTAAGGCTCTAAACCCAACAGAGACTACACCAGGAAGTTCTTATTCTTGGGGCTGGGAATGCCAGATTGCCCACTAAGTTCTACTGTCCTGGTACTCAAAATAGAAATATATGTCTGTATTTTGCTTAACCTAGTAAGTATTGGCATGGCTTCACATTGTAGTGTCTTTCCATTCATCCAACAGGGCCAGTATTTTGTTAAACTCTAAACAGTGAATTAAAAGAACCAATGGGCTGAAGCAGGCTTCTAATGCAAAATGACAAATTGCATTTAAGCAATGCATGTGCAAGAAAATGATTTATGGATTTTTACAATGGTCTGAACAAATGAAAGCAGCATGAATTATACATCCTAATGCTCCAGATATCATTTTCTAATAATACTTTTTCAGTATTATTAAGTTCAGATACTATACTCTCTTTACTATAAGAGAACTTGATTAGGGATGCTTTTTTTTTATAGCCCTATAGCTTTTGATAGTGGTGCCAAATATATAGAGGTGTATAATTTTCCCCAGTTCGGGGATGGAGGAGTAATGAATACCAAATGGACATTTTTGCCATATCCTTACACTTTGTTTTTAGAAGAAGTAAACAGCTTTATGAACATTTATGTTGTTTCATCATCTTTCAAAAGGTAAAGCAACAGCTCTGACTTAGAATGGCAGTTTTCATTGCCTCGTGTCCCCTTTTCTGAAAAATCCAAACTCATTACATCATGCCATCTTATCCTTTTCTCCCATTGAATATTGAAGTCTAATTTCTTTAAAATGTCTTTTAGCTTCTCCATGTTCTCCTTATCCTATCTTTTTATGATAAAAATATTTTTTTAGTGTATTGGAGACACATGTAAGATAATGAGGTTGTCCTGAATTAGTATTTTTTTGTGCTGGGGAACTCTTTATAAACAAACACATCTCATGAGATGCCTCAAATTACCTTAAGATTCAGACAAACTTTCATATGGTAATAGCATTGAGTTAGAAAAATTAAAATATTTTGTTACATCTGAGTTGTGATGGGCAATTGTTTGCAGCATTTTCATTTAAGCACTTCTAACTTTAGAGTGAGTCTTTCTTGGTGGAGTGTATCATTATATGAGAAGGTGATACCTTTGCTGGGTCGCATAATTAACCAAAGGAAATTGATGATCACCCAGACAGTCATATTACTAAGCTTTATCTTAATTATCTAGTATCACTTAAAAAGAAAGAAAGAAAAGAAACAAAAAACAAAGCTACTGAATCTCAGATTCTGTCTTTGACAACATTAATAACTCTTACTAAAAGATGACTGAAATCAGTGATGTGATTAGGATTGTAAATAAGAACTACAAGACATCAGATTTTAAAAGCCAGCTGCTCCGATAACAGGGAGATGTGTAGATTTTACTGATGGGACCCAGAGGCAGAAAATGAAGCTTCAAACACTGGAGTCGATATAGAACAAATTCAAAAATTAATTGCAAGTCTTGATTAAGTTTATATGAGCAAGAGAGAAATTCAGAAAGAGCCCTCCCCTCTCTTCCCTAGTGGCAAGATTTCTTACTTGACACAGATAAAAAACGGGCATAGTACTAGCATTTGCTAAGGAAGTATAAATTGTTTTCTTAGGGAAAGTCCCTTGATCTTATCAATAGAAAACGAGATGATTCAAATTGTGATTGAGGTTACAAGCTATATAGCTCTGTCCTGAATCATTTGTTTAATAATCTTAGAGACAGACTCTACTATGGAAATAATAATCCAAAGTGGCCCCAGAATTACACTAATAATTACAATTACAACAATAAATCAGAACACAAAGTAAAATGAATACTTCAATTAAAATCATCACTCTCAGTTTCAATGATTTGTTAGTGAAACTCATCATACAAAATGACCTTTTTCTTCTGCACTATCCTACTTAAATGTGTTAGTAATGAAGTATATTCCACAGTGCTTTATTTCACTGCATTTTTTGTACATACTTAGATGAAAGTGACTAATGGTCTTCAACTAGTACAGAGATTTATTTGCACTTTCCAGAATCTGTAGTTGTCATCATCCTTACATCTTTGTCAAGGCCAGAAAGGACAATTATATGTTATGCGACCCACGAAACTACCTTGCAAGTCCAGGCTCGTTTTTATCACATGATATTTGAAACTTATTTTGATTTTTGAAGCATGCTGTCACTATATTGCCCTGACTGGCCTGGAACTCACTAAGTAGACCAGGCTATACTCAAACTCCATGTGCCTCTGTCTTCTGGCTCTGAACATCAAAGGCATGTGACAACATGTCCAGCCCACCCCACAGCATTTCCAAAGACCACCCAGATGGGTGAACTTAGGGGAGAAAAGTTTTGAAAAGTGTTTGAATTTAGTTATGCATATGTTCATGACTTGAATGTATGTCAGTTCTAATCCTACCCTACTCAAAACCAGCTCATACATCACTGAATTTCATTGTAAGGTTCAAAGAGGTTTTTCTTTTATTTTTTCCTTAAGTGTATCACTGAATCAAATGTGAGCATATTTTCTTATAAGAGAGAGGGCTTATTAACAGCCAGCTTCTCTTCTGAGATATGTCTGCCATGTGAATCATAGATATTAAGGAAGAAGCACGGGAGCTGGGACAGCAAATATGTTCAAGAAGAAACCAACTCTGTTTCATCTGTTATTGGAAATTACCTGGTTGACCAATGGCCTCAGAAGCATTTTGTTTTCTCTTAGTTCACCAGAGATAAAAACAAAAGGTAAACAAGAGGTTGACCAGCTTTAGGGAAAGCAAACACTGATGTTAATTTTGCATATATTTGTGAGCTAGTATTTAATTTAAAAATGCAAATATATTTTGCCAAGAGAATCCATACTTCATAGTAGTTTCTTCATGGTGCTTTGAAAACTTTTACACACAGAAGTTTAAAAATTAAATTTACTTAGATGAACATTTCAAAATTTATTTGATCTAGGAAAATAAAATAAAACAATCTTAAAATTGAAAAAGAAAATGTAATCAAAGGAAGACTGTTTTGATGACATAGTCATGATATATGACATTTGTAAGTCATTTTCTTTGTATGAACTAACAAGGAAAAGAATAATGTTTCCTTTAAAACTATACACAGTAATTCTGAATATAAACAGTGTGGGTTCTGGACTGAGTAACATGTCTTCTCAGTTTTGATGCCCTTTCAACTGTGACAGGAGATGATGTGGCATATTACAGAGACCAGAGCCTCTGGAATTGGAACAAGTTAGGCTCAGTCTCTGACTTCTTCAAGTGCTTGAACTTCACCAAACTACTTAACTTCTTTGAAGTCCTTTAAAAAATATTTTTCCTTCCAGAGGCCTAAGGAAATGTGTTCATCATTTAAACCTCGTCTGGTTTAATCTGAAATGACACATGTAAAGTTCCGCAGAAGAATCCCAATATATGTTATTAGTGCATAAAGATGTTCTGAATTGAGTAGCCTCTACACTGTTATTTACTGAGGAAAATGGACATCAATTTCCCCAAGAATTTATTTCTTTATCAAACAGAAACTATACACTAAACAGGAACAAAATTTTTACATTTGCACATTTCACAGGAAATTATAATATGATTTTGAAGACTACATGCAAATAATAGAAGTCTATGCTAATTAAAAATTAGATTCAAACCATGAGTTAGAAGCCTTGTCCAAGCCGGGCCGTGGTGGCACACGCCTTTAATCCCAGCACTTGGGAGGCAGAGTCAGGCGGATCTTTGTGAGTTCGAGGCCAGCCTGGTCTACAAAGCGAGTCCAGGACAGCCAGAGATATTCAGAGAAACCCTGTCTCGAAAAACCAAAAAAACAAAAAACAAAAACAAAAAAAGAAGCCTTGTCCAACACCAATTTTTTTTTATATTTATATTGCTTTCCTTTGGAAAAAATTAAATTCTCCTTAAGTTTCAATTTATATAACAAATCTGATAATGTGTACATTAAAACTTTCATTTTGAAAGGGAGATAGTTAATTGTTGAACTAAAATATTTATTATTTGCATTTTCGTTTTAGTATTACAATACTGTACTGTTTTTAAATATTCATTTATTTTTTATGACTCCTTTGCTGATTAGTATTTCAAATTCTCAAAGTTAAAAACAAACCGGTCAAAAAAAGAGAATATGATAAAATACAAGCTCAAAAGAATGCCTACATATTTGCTTCAAGATGCAGATGTGTTTGAATTTCTTTTTTTGATGTTGCCTTATCAATTTATGGATGGTACTGACCATAATAGTATTCTATTTAATTTCATGTTATAACTAAGACTCAAAATATGCACTGAGGCTGATGTGGTGAAAATGCTCACTTCTGAGAGAACAGAAACTAATGCTTCTCATGGATACATCCCTCAAGGACTCCACAATCTCTGTGATTAACTTTAAACTATACATATGTTTAAAAGAGTTGGACAACATTAATAACTAGAGGATATTACATCATAATGACTCTCTCTCTGCACTGTTTCTGGGGTGAAGATTGAATTCAACAAATCAGAAAATATTTCTTGGGAAGAGCATCTTCTGCGGTTTCAAAGGAGGCAATGATATACAATGGTGAAAACAAACAGAACCAGGTCAGTGCTGTTTGTACCATAGGAAGCAAATGTGCAGACGACAGCAAACTTTTCTGGTAGATCAACATAGTGAGTCAGTCCTGCACTTGAGGCAGTATCCTGATTTTGGATCCAGTTCCTTAGGTCTGTGGTGTCAGCCAACATCAATTGTGTCCTTTTGGGTTTATCCCTCCGCCAATTCCTAGTCTCCATCATGTCAGGGATGTAACGACAAGGATAATGGGGGAGATTCTTGTTCAGAGTAGATTGATTATTGCTTTTGGTGCCCTGTAGAGTAAGAGCCAACATTCTGTTTTAAGATTCTGACAAAATCTGAGAGTGCTTCCTGTTCATGAGTGTATTTGGGATGTTGGGCTATTGTCGCTAATTTAATAACAAAGTGACAATTGTTGATTTTCCATAAATACATCCTTTTCCTTTTCTGTCATACTGCCCAGAGAGTCATCTAATTTAACAAGACACACATACATTAAGCTGGAGAGAATGAGCTAGAAAGAAATATTGTTTAAAACCTACAGTCTCCAAGTAGCATTTACTTGCATAAAGAATAACTGGAGTTACTGGATACTTAACTTTCTGACATCTACTACTTCTCATATTAAAAGATAGTTTTAGATATGATAGTCAATTCCATTACCAGTGCTTTTTTTTCTTAAAATAATGCATACTTAGTGAGGGTTTTAGTCATTCAGTGAAGTTAGTCATTTCAAATAAACCTCATCTAAGCTAAAAAGAAAACTAATATATAAGTGTGTTAAAAACAATCTCTTTTTTGTTAAAAGTTTTATTTATTTTTATTATATCTCTTCACTACCTGTAAGCCATGCCCATAGTGGCCAGAAGAGGGTGTTGGATCCCCTTGAACTGGACTTACAGATGTTTGTATTATAATTTTCAAACACCAGACAGGGCTAACTTAAAAAGAATATTTAATTGGGTTGGTCTATTCAAAGTGATGTCTAGAACTGCAAGGTAGACATGCACAGGTTAGCTTCTAGTTTCTGTGTTCTTCATTTTCCAAAAAGAAGACATTTTTAGTTCACAGGGGCATGCAGGCATGCCTGGATACACACACACACACACACACACACACACACACACACACACACACACACACAGACACACACACACACACACACATACACACACTATACAATCCACTTGGTATGATGAACAGTAACAGCATCATTATTTTGGGACCACTGGAGTCATATATCATTTATTTATATTATAACAGTTGGATATCATTTTTTTCTTTTTTATTAATAAATAAATTTATTTATTTGTTGCTTCAGGTTACATCTCCATCATATTGTCCTCTTTTCCCCCTTTCCACCCTGCCCTCCCACCCTCTACCCCCTAACCCTTCTATAATTATATTATTGCTTTTTTGAGACACAGTTTCTCTGTGTAGCCTTGGCTGTCCTGGAACTCACTCTGTAAACTAGTCTGGTCTAGAACTCACAGAGATCCACCTGCCTCTGCCTCCCAAATTCTGGGATTAAAGGCTTTCACCACCCCCGCCTAGCAGAAGGTTGGATATTCTTATCTCTTTAATTCAGTTATGACTGCTTTTGCTCTAAAAGTGTACAGCTAGTGTGGGGTAGTAAGAATAATGCAAGTCGTCAGGTGAGAAATAAACATAACTATTAAAGTACTTTTGGAGAATAAGACTCATAGTTGAGCTACATTTTTTACTGTGAAGTATAAAGGGATCTGTAAACTGTAAAAAGTCACGCAAATTCAGACAATTCCATTTGTTCAAGTTTTGTTGACTTAAGCAGGGAACTTCAAAACACTGTGGAAAGAACGGCTTTGTTTTACTTTGTAGAGCATGAACAAATGAATTCCAGATGGGTTTGATTACCAATTAAAACATAACTACAAAC
This sequence comes from Lophiomys imhausi, assembly GCA_907164525.1. Classification (NCBI taxonomy): domain Eukaryota; kingdom Metazoa; phylum Chordata; class Mammalia; order Rodentia; family Muridae; genus Lophiomys; species Lophiomys imhausi. The sequence goes on along the minus strand of CAJQZJ010004856.1, from coordinate 9,918,500 downwards.
AAGTAAATGTTTATAGTATTATACATTGTAAAATCTCAGACATGTTTCTTAAATCCAGGGTTAACCTGTGTTTTTCACAGCTAGCTACTTTGGAAATCAAGGAGAGGATCCAGCCCAACCCAACCCAAAACCCTCAAAATATGTGAAATCCATAAAGCAAAAATAATGAGCATTTCTGAAATGAGACAGGGAATGAAGAGAAAAGCTGTCCTAATAATCACTCCTAGACCACCCTTCTCACCCGAAGTTAACAACCTTGAAGACAGAGGGAGATGAAGCCAGGTCCCGATGCCTCACAACTTTGGACAGTCTCACTTGAACATGAGTCCCTTTTGACCTTGATGCAGAAGAGGCGGATCAAAAGGTTAGTTAGCCTTTTAATAGTATTTCAACAGATTTTCTCTCCTTTTTTGTTAATTAAGTTTGTTTTCTGGCAGTTCCTTGCACGTATGTAATTGGGTGCTGAGATTCCAGAAGGGCTAGAGTTAAAATGATGTTAATATTATGTGACATCTCAGCCTCCACAAGGAGAAGCTATGGGAAACAGTGCTTGATGTTTCTGACATGAGTGAGTGATTGTTACCAAGTTGTCTGTTGACTGGAATTCTGAACAACTGAATTTTCATGGTGATTTGCTTCTTATTCTTTATTTGATTAAGTATATGTTTATCTATGAGTAAGATGCATGGTTACACTCTTGTCAAAAATGTCATGGATGAAGAAAATGTTTAACCCATAATATGTGATTTGATTACATAAAGAATTCCATTAATCTTTATGATTATTTAGCATTATTAATAATATTCTGCATTGCTGGGAATCAAAAATATATCATAATTCTTTTAATAGCATGGCAGAATCAAACTATGTTAATATGAAAACACTGGAGTTAGAAATTTAATTATTTTTTATAAAAAAAATTCCTCTTTCTTTCTCAAGTTTATAGTTTGACTTTAGCTGACCATAAATACAGGATTCTCAGGGTGTGCATCAGGGCTGGAGTGCAGAAAGCTTACTCCAAATGTTCTCAAAACTGTCAAGACTACAAGATAGTAATCAGTAGCTATTGTGTTCTTATAAGTGATCAACCAAATGTAATTTTTTTTTATGCTCAAAGTAAGAGTATACTAGGAAGTGTAAGATATTATTTGACTCAGCTTGGTGACTGTAAGAACACCTTAATTTATGTCTTCATTTTCAAATTGAGTCCATAAATATGAAGAGAAGTTTGACATGTCAAACTAGGAATGTAGTAAGTCTTAAAATGTTTTTAGTTTAGTACTTGTGAATTACATAGACAAGAAAGAATAATACTATGGAGTTTAACATCTGCTTAGTTATCATGGTGGTAGAATCTTAAATGATTGCTGTTTACACTATCTCTTTGGAGTTTTGTTATATTCAGATGCCTTTGTGAAACTTCTACCTGAGAAGCAGTTGATGTAATTCAGGGAATTGTATATAGCATAGTTCCATGTATTACAGCAGGGAGACATTTTTTTTTCAATTGGTTAACTATTTTATTTATTTCTCTTGGACCCGAGTTTTAACCCAGGGCTTCATAAAAGCTAAGACTATATTTTACCTTTAACTTTCAACCTCAGCCCTGGTTGGCAACTGTCTATATAATATTATTATAGATCTTGCCTTATTCATATACCCAAAAAATAAAAAAATAAAAAGAAGAAAGAAAAGGAAAACAGAGAGAAAGGAAGAAAAAAATCACAAAATCTGTGTGTGTTATTGAGATATATTTTAAATATCTTTTTTTTCTGTAAAAAAAAAGCATTTTTAGAAGCCATTGCTAAATACTTTTGAAAGTAAATGTAGATATATCCAGAAAATCGTATTCACCAGTTAGCCAACCTAATACTAAGAGAGAATCTAAAGCAATCACACATCATCAGTGACAATTTCTTATCCTGTTTGTGTTACTGCTGAAATTTCATTATTTTAACAGCATGCTTATCACCTAATCAAACTTATTTGCTTACTAGCCTTATACATTTTAACACACACACACACACACACACACACACACACACACACACAGGCACACATGCACACAAAGATGCAAATGATAGTCACCTATCCACCTAAGTCATTGTACTAAGTTCTTACAGATAATCCTTTCTCAATTAATAAATAAATTTTCTAAACAAGCAAGTTCCAAATTTGTGCTCCATGCTAAGATCCTATTTTGAAATCGAAAGGCTCTCTTGGGAAAAATAAAATGGTCCTAGTGTCAGCAGGAATACTGCACATCTAAAGTAACAGATATGTATTTCTGGTTTATATTTGCATATAAATTAACAGCAAAAAATTGGTTAATTACACTTTTGTTTACATGTTTTTTTCATTTATTTTAAAATTTATTTATTCATTGCTTCAGATTACATTTTCATCATAGTGTCCTCTTTCCACCCTTCCCATTCCCGCCCTCCCACCCTCTAACCCCTAACCTTTCCATCCCACTCCTCTGGAGTGGAGTGTCCCTACATAACATTCCCCCACCCCAGTTTGGCAATCATATGAGGGCCAAGAGCCTCCTCATACACTGGAGGCCTACAAGGCAGTACCACCAGGGAAAAGTGTCTCAATGACAGGGAGAAAAACAAACAAACAAACAAAAAGTCTATGTCCATATTCCCTTTGGTGTGCTGGTTGTAGTATAGATATCCTGTACTATATACTAAAGTCCAACTGTAAGTGAATAGATGACATATGCATCCTTCTGAGTCTGGGTTAGCTCACTCAGGATGAGCTTTTCTAGTTACATCCATTTGACTGCAAATTGCATAATTTCCTTGTTTCGGATAGCTGAGTAGTATTCCATTGTGTAGATATACCATAGTTTTTTTAATCCATTCTTCAGTTGAGGGACATCTGGGTTGTTTCCAGTTTCTAGCCATTACAAATAAGGCTGCTATAAACATAGATGAGGCAACTTCCTTGTGATTCGGTGAGGGGTCATTTGGTTGTATACCCAGAAGTGGTATGGCTGGGTCCCAAGGCAGAGCTATTCCAAGTTTTCTAAGATATCACCAGACTGATCTCTATAGTGGTTGTACAAGCCTGCACTCCCACCAGCAATGGAGGAGGGTTCCCCTTTCTCCAAACCCTGGCCAGCATGTGCTGTCATTTAAGCTTTTGATCTTAGCCATTTTGACAGGTATGAGATGGAATTTTAAAGTTGTCTTGAGTTCCATTTCTCTGATGATTAAGGATGCTGAGCATTTCTTCAAGTGTCTCTCAGCCTTTAGGAATTCCTCCTTTGTGAATTCTCTGTTTAGCTCTTTTCCCTATTTTTTAATTGGATTCAGCAAGGTGGCTGGATACAAAATTAATTCAAAAACATCAGAAACCCTTCTTTATTTAACAAATAAATGGGCTGAGAAAGAAATCAGGGAAACAACTCCCTTCACAAATGGCCACAAACAATATAAAATACCTGGGGGTAACTCTAACCAAGCAAGTAAAGGACTTGTACAACAAAACTTCAAGCCCTTGAAGAAAGAAATTGAAGAGGCCATCAGAAGATGGAAAGATCTCCCATGCTCATGGATAGGTAGGATCAACATAATAAAAATGTCCATCCTACCAAAAGCAATATACAGATTCAATGCAATCCTTATCAAAATACCAACACAATTCTTTACAGACTTGGAAAAAGCTATTCTCAATTGCATATGGAACAACAAAAAACCCAGAATAGCTAAATCAATCCTGTACAATAAAAAAACATCTGGAGGTATCACCATCCCAGATTTCAAGCTGTACTACAGAGCAATAGCAGTAAAAACAGCATGGTACTGGTATAGAAACAGACCAGTGGATCAATGGAATCAAATTGAAGACCCAGAAATGAACCCACACACCTATGGTCAGCTAATTTTTGACAAAGAATCCAAAACCGCACAATGGAAAAAGGACAGCATCTTCAACAAATGGTGCTGGTCCAACTGGATGTCCCCTTGTAAAAGAATGAAATTAGACCCATACTTATCATCTTGTACAAAACTTAAGTCCAAGTGGATCAAAGATCTTAACATAAGCCCGGTCACACTAAATCTACTAGAAGAGAAAGTGGGAAAAACCCTCGAAATCATTGGCACAGGTGACAACTTCCTGAACAGAACACCAACAGCTCAGGACCTAAGACCAACAATCAATCAATGGGACCTCATGAAATCGAAAAGCTTCTGTAAGGCAAAAGACACTGTCATTCGAACAAAATGGCAGCCTACAGACTGGGAGAAAATCTTCACCAATGCCACATCTGACAAATGGCTAATATCCAAAATTTACAAAGAACTCAAGAAATTAAATGCCAAGAAATGAAGTAATCGCTTATGTTTTGATATCCATTTTGTGAGCTTTTTGTTTGTGTTTGTGTTGAGTGGGTAGGTGTGGGTGAGTGTCGGTGAGTGTGTGTGTCTCCAAATGTTTTTGTTCTTTTGAAAAAGAGCAAGAAAAAAAAACAAAAATTTTGGTGCTGAGGGAGATGAGGATGGAATGAGAAGGATTGAAGGTGAGGAAACATGACCAAAATATATTGTATGAATTTTTTATATAAAGAAAAATATGCATATAATATGAAACATAACTTTGCCATGTCTGATTTGCTGAAAGTCTGTTTCTTAATATGATAACTGGTTTCTGAAAAGCAGCCCAGTATATTCCTTGAAACCTATCAGATAGCTATTTTTTATTAATGTGTATGTATACTTGTGTATGTGTGTATGTGTATGTACAGCCACATGCTCACATGATGCCTTAGTGTAAATGTGGAAGTCATAGGATGAGCATTGATTTTCTTCTAGGGGCTCTGGGAATGAATTCAGGTTATCAGTCTTGTGAAACAAGCATTTTTACATATGTAGTCATTTTGTTGATTCCAGTCATTTTACAATAAGGGATATTTTATTATTGATATAAATATAGTATAATAAATGAATATCAAATTTAATCCTTCAAAAATCTTTGAAGAATCATGTTTAAATTTCTCTCCCGTCTATTGTCTATTTACACTCTGTATTTGAAATTATTATATACATATTTACCTATAAATGTTATGCTTCTATCTTAATCACATAAAATTGGAAGTATGTGTCTTATTTTCTGAAGAAAAGTTGTTAAATTTCATATAACAGTTTTTTGGGGCGTAATAATAGTAATTAAGTATCACAGTGCTACCTATTTAATTAGCCTATTTGTGTCCTTAGAAGAATCCTTAGTCCTGTGGAGTGTGAGGGAGCTTGCCTTTAGTTAATCTAATCAGAAGGTTTTTATTACTTATTTGCATTTCTCTTTGGTTGAGTTTCTTTTTTTTTAACTCCAAAGTGGCTCCCGCCAAAATTCTATACTATATGCTTATGCATAATTAATACTTTTAAGCACTTAAACTTATTCAAATCTAGGTTCATATCAATCTTTTTTTGTTACAAAATGAAAACAAATGGACATAGTTTAAAATAAGGAAGTACTCCTGTATGAGAACATATCTCTCTGAGAATATGGGTGTAACATGTTCGCACCACTGCAGAGCTCAGAATACTGGCTGCCAGTGGGTCACCATTTCTATTTCACCTGTGACAAAGCTGCTCTCAAACAGACCTCATAGAGGTAACCATGGTGTTTACTGGAATGAGTGTTATCAACATCAGCTAAGTATTTTTCTGTAATTCAATTCTCCATTTAGAAACCAATGAATAAAAAGCATCTTGTTTTTAATTACTTTTTAAAGGAATTAATCTTTCTCCTTTAAATTCTTTAAATTAGATTGAACTTTTAGGGAGAGGTAAAGCAGAATGAAACAACCAGAAGTGTTTTGAAGACAAATGTTGACCAGGCATTTTGTGGAAGAAAACCAATTAACAGCAGATACCATTGCTCACTAGGTCTGGTTCCATCCACAGTCTGGATGTAGTAGATATAGTTTAAATAGCTATTGTACAGAAGACAAAATATTATTCATTAGTTAGATTTTCCAGAGACCACTTTGCCAAACTATATAACCTGCAATTCCATGCTGAGGTGCAGCTCATTTGATTTCCTGTGCTCCAGTTGGCTTCCCTTAAGGGTTTTACATTTGCATAAGCCTTTCCTTACAGAAACACCAAGGTGCCTCAATGCATATTAATTGGTTATATGCTTCAACTTACTCTTCATTTTTTACTATTCTGTGAGATCATCTTCCTCTTCCACAATCCAGAAGCTACACCTAAGCTGCTTTCCTTTCTCATCTTTCATCCAAACCCCTTGAAGGAATAATAGCTACATCTTTTGGTTCTCTCTCTCTCTCTCTCTCATATATATATATATATATATATATATATATATATACATATATACTGGTCATCCCCAATTTCCTGTTCTGGTTCATTTGTATCCACACTTTAAAATGCAATTACATGCCAGTGACTTAACTTCTAACTCTCAAGTACATGTCCTGTTTTCATCTCCTTATTTTTGATCTAAGAACAGAAAATTGATTTTTAGCTTTGCATTTTACCACAAAGAAAAAATATCACATTTCCAAGGCTCATTTGTCACTTGGTGGGATAAAACTAAATCCTTGTCAAAGAGAGGTAAACAGATTATATTAGTGGTTGGTAAATTCTCTTTAAAACTTAAGGACTGTGATTTCTTTCTTCCTCATTTTTCTCCTGAGCACAGCTGTCATGGCACATTTTACACAAAAGATTTGGAACGTTGTTGAAGGAGTGCCTCATCCCTGATGACAAAGGGATTTTCTGAACAGATCCTAAGTGGTGTAGTAGAACTTATATGATGCTACTTGCCTACAGTTTTTCTTCATTAGCATGACAGAGATTTCTATCTAGTTTAAACACTCTGAAGATTTTTCTGTTCAGCATAGCTAAGCTCATTGGTTACATAGATTTGGCTCAGATATCCCTTATGAATTCTAGTCTTGTATTAAAAACTGTTATTTAATGCTAAAAACGAACCTACAGTTTATCTTGTCAGAAACCATACTCAACTCTGTCTTCCTTAAACTTCTCCTTCCCATTCCATATATCAAATAGTAATGCCAATATAGACTGACCTTTTCCTTTCTTTTTTTCAATTTAAAATAGATTCTTCTCTCATATGATACTTCCCAACTACAGTTTCCCCTCCCTCCACTCCTCCTAGTCCCCCACCTCTCATCTCCTCTAGATCCAGTTCCCCTTCATTTCTTCTTCAGAAAGGATCAGGCCTCCAAGAGATGACACATAAATAGGACAAAACAAGATAAAGTAATACAAAGCAAAAGCCCTCATATTGAGGCTGGACAAAGCAACTCAATAGGAGGAAAAGAGTCTCAAGAGCAGGCAAAAGAGTTAGGGACACACTTTTTCTCACTAAGTCTGCATTATTGTACAATGTTAATTTCTCATTTGTAGTATAATATTTTAATACATTTATTTATTAATTCAAGTTACATGTCAATTACAGCCCCCTCACTTCTCCCCTCCCAATCTGGTCCTTCCCTCCCACCCTCTACTCCCTCTCCCACCTATCCTACTTCTCCGGTGTAGGGAGCCCCCACATAATGAGCCCCCCTTCAGTTCATCAGTCACATAAGGGTGAAGAGCTTCCTCTTTCTCTGGGTCCTGACTTGGCAACTCCACTGTGGTAAAATAACCCACTAACAGATAGCAAAGTCCATGACTGAGACTACCCCATCCCTACATGCTAAGGGATCTGTATCAGGACTAAGTTGCCTATACTCTATATTTGTATAGGGTGGTCTAGGTCAAATCTAAGCTTTTTTTCTTCTTATTTTGGTTAATGTTTCAGTTATTGTAAGCCTCTAGGGTCCTAGACCTTCAACTTGCATATCTGCATTTCAGTAATATATTCTCATATTTTAAAATTATAGAGGTTGAATGTTAAATGAAAGAATTCTTACTGACTTTCATCTATTTAAGTGGGGAATTTTGTGCTATTGGTAATAATATCAATATTTTCACAACCATTAGTAATATATGATGTCGCGTCCCTCTCGACCGGCAAGAACGACGCAACTCGCAAAAGCTCTTCTCAAGCAGTTTATTCAGGTCCCTTGAAAACAGTCTTCCAAAAAGAGACGGGCAGACCCAACCCACAGGCTAAATACTAAATGAACAGCCAATCAAGTAAAGCCACGTAGTCCTATCTTAGAGGCCCACGTATGCGGAAGCAAGCCAGATCAGCGGTCTTTGCCAAATATGGACTTGTTTACCACTGAGAGTGCTCACCGTCGGGCTGGTGGAAGGCGGAGACCAGCGCCATCTTTAAGGCGCGGCACGTCGCAGCTCTCTACAGTTCCTCCTTTTTTTTTATTTTTTCTAAAGTTGGTAGAAGTCCCTGGAAAGGTTTCGTAATCCCCCTATCTGGGGATCTCACGGTGGGCCTGAGCCTGTAGGAGGGCGGTGCTCAAACTCTTACCCGTCTCTGGGTCAGCCTCCCCACTCGGGACTGCCCTGTCTTAGGTGGCTGAGACTTACCCGTCAACTCCGTCACTGACTTACCAGACCCTAATATCCGTGGAACGAATTCCTCAGTGGGCAGGGACTATGCTTAGTGAAGATTTACTTCACGGCAGCAAGCCATGCCTGAGGGGACTGGCCCGCCTCAATGGCGATAAGGGCTTGTATAATCATGGCTACATTATGCTTTTGTGTGGTTCTCATTTTGTAGATGCACCATAGGCAAACCAGAGAGGCTAGTATCATCAGTATTGCCAAAGAGCCTACGCCCCCCCACTCCTTAAGATGATCCATAGCCGTCTGTATCCAGGAAGTCAAGCCAGTAGCCAGGCTCAGATCCACCCGAGTGGAATTGATGTGGACGATTGTCGCTCTCAGCTCTCTCATCAAATTTTCAAACTCAGCCGACCAATCCTGTAAGAGGAACTTTGACAATTGTCTAGACAGATTAGCAGCCTTTGTTTTCCACTCACACCCCAATTGTGCTAGTTGCCAAAGAGAATCAATCTGTTCTTGTATTAAATCTATGCGTTGATTAACTATCATAAGACCTCCTTTGAGATGAGAATTCATAGAGGTCTGAGTATCCAATGCCTGTGCCACAGTGGCTGAGATGTTATTCAGGGCGTTGGCAGTCTGTATAGAACTAGACAAGGCAATAGCTGATGCAGTAGCTCCCACAGCAGCAATAGTGATAGCAGTAACAATAGCTGCAGTGATGCCAAAATCTCTTTTAAATCTGAATAGCATCATGGTATTAGGAGCCTCTACAGGAACTGGTACATATCGAGGCATTCTAGTCACCACAGCCACAGGAAAGGCTGTGGCATTCCAGCATAGGGCATAAAAACATGTGCCTGGAGTGCATACTAACTTTTCTTCACCTAAGGATGCACTCCCATTACTTACAATCCACAGAAAAGGAGGCCAGAGACATACTGGCGAAGCTGAAAAGCTCTTGTTGCGATAAGAATGAAACAAAGAATTCCAAGTACCAGAGCCACTACCGCTAGAGAAATCCAATCTGGTAGCAGACCCTAGGGAAAAATTACCTCTTTGATAAATTCCTCCCCCAAGCATAATGACAGGTCCCAAGTCCATGCAACTTCCATTTACTCCACACAAAAGCCACAAATCAAAAGGATTGGTGGCAGTCTGCTGAGGATCCCTAGTAGATATATCAAGCATTCCTGTACAAGACTTATTCACTATATTACTAATCATGGGGCTAAAGGAAAAATAATCTTGTTGAACCCAAACTGCTCTGCGCTCCTGACATCCAGTCCAGGGAAAAGGTCCTTCCTCTCCTGTGGATCCTCTACAAAAAGGTGCCCAGCGTGGCTGTCTGGGGGGGTCCCGGTCAGAGACTCGTGTGGGCCACCATCCTTCAAGGCGAGAACCATTGCCTGAAAACAAACCACCACTCCTACCCCCAAACCTCAGTTGTGGTAAAAAATCTGCTGTCTGCTGAGACAATTTAATGCATTTTGTATCATCTGACCTATTGAAGCTCATTAAAAAGCACAAACTACCCTTCAAGCTGACATTTCTATTACCCTCTATAGGGCTTCTCTGATCATCAAAGGGAAGGTAGGGTAAGCCTAAGCCTCTATTACTGCTAAATAAGCGTGGAAACACAGTTGCATCATGTCTGACCGGCATCGGCTTTGGGAATATCGACAGGATCCCCCATCTCGGCTCAGTCATTCCTGACATACTCACTGCTACTATCACCAGAATCCTTAGGAGGGTCTTCATGACGAATCTTCCTCACAAGGCGTTCAGGCACCCACACTGGATCTTGTTGATCCTGAGGAAAAACACAAACAGACCCTCTCGCCCATGTTAGCACGGGGTCAGGCCCCCGCCAAGAGCCTGTCAGAATGTCCTTCCACTTCACCATGCTTTTAGGTGAACCATGGGAATCCTGATGTCTGTCCACTGCTGAGCGGCCTTGAGCATCCAAATTGAAAAAATTTAGAGTAAATAAGGCTAAAGATATTCTTTCCTTGGGGGTACGGCCTTGGCCTATTCCCCCTTTTTGTTTTTGCAAGCATTCTTTCAAGGTGCGATGAGCACGCTCCACAATTCCTTGTCCTTGAGGATTATACGGTAATCCGTGATTAAGCTGTACCTCCATCTGATTACAGAAGGAGACAAAGGACTGTGCCGTATAGGCTGGTCCATTGTCCGCTTTTAGCTGCTGTGGTTTTCCCCATGCAGCCCAGGCTTCTAAGCAATGTCCTATGACATTGCGAGCCTTTTCTCCACTCATAGGTGTAGCATGTATGATACCTGAGCAGGTATCCACAGATACATGAATATATTTTAAGGTTCCAAACTCTGAAATGTGGGTAACGTCCATTTGCCAGATTTTGAGTGGCATCAACCCTCTAGGGTTCACTCCCACACTGGGAGGATGATGATGAATCACACACTGAGGACAGTCCAAAACTACTTGTCTAGCATCTGCTCTAGACAAATGGAATTTCTGCTGTAGAGTTTTTGCATTTACATGAAATAATTGGTGAAACTGTCTGGCTTGGTCCAGGAATGAGCTCCAAAAAATGCATTCCATCCTGGTCCATTGATCAACTTTATCATTACCTTCACTTAATGGTCCAGGTAATCCTGTATGTGCTCTGATATGTTGAATATAAAAACACCTTTTTCTCTGCCAGATTAAAACTTGTAACTCTTGTAATAAGGCACATACAGTACTACTATTCTTAATAGGACCTGCTAATTCTAATACTTTCACTGCGTTGACCACATAAACTGAATCGAAATCAAATTGAATGCAAATTGACATCTTTTAAACACCTCAATTACTATTTTCAACTCTACTATTTGAGGGGAGCCCGGTTGAAATTGACATAACACGGGCTCTTGTCTTTCTATCAAATAGGCTCCACAGCCTGTCTTTGAGCCATCAGTAAACACATTTGGTGACCCTTGAAGTGGTACTGCTGAAGTAACCTTAGGGAATATCACTGGGTGCTCCTTAAAAAATGATAGCAATGTATGTTTAGGGTAATGGTTATCAATCACTCCTTCAAAGCTACATTGCAATATTGCCCAGTCATCTACAGTGCCACACAAAATCTTAATTTGATAACTGGAATAAGGCACTATTATACTGGCAGGAGCAACTCCAAAAGACTGCAAGCATTGTTGGATACCATTCAAGGCTAAAGCAGCAAGTGCAGTGGGATAATGTTCTATTCTGTTCTTACTTGTGTCCACATCCCCGGGCAGAAAGATCTCCCTACTTTCAGTGACTGAACAGGCTGATCTATCTGAGTGGCTTCTGGATATGGAGGAGGAGTTAAAGGTGCCATGGCAACGGCTTTGTTTACACCAGCTGCCGCCAGCGTGGCTGAAGGCGCTGTAGCGACAACTCCGCCCACTCCGACTGCTGCTGACGTGTCAGGCGCCATGGCAACAGCTCCACCCACACCGACTGCAGCAGCGGCTCCTCCCACACCGCCTGCCGCCTGCTTGTCCTTCTCTTTTACTTTTTTCTTTTCCTTTTTTCTTATAACAGTCCTCTCCAACTGTTCTAGTAGAGCGTGTAGCTCTCCTTCAGAATCTGTGCTCTCTGAGTCCTCAAAATCTCTAAAATCTCTAAAATCTGTAAGATCGGGATAGAGAGGAACTTTCTTTTTGCCTCCCTTTTCACTGTCTGCCTGCTCAAATCTTTCGCCTTTGTCACTGTCTACTTGCTCAGATCTTTCCCCTTGCAGCAGTTCCAAGGCTGACTCTCCCTCTTTGATTGCATTGATTGCATTACAACATCTCTGATCTTCTAAACAACTCCTCACCATTTTCCAAATCGGTCTTACTCCATGTTTCAGAGTCCCCTGCTCCCAAGCAAAATCCAAGTCCCTGCCCAATCTGTCCCAGCAGGATACCGTAAGATTCCCGGACACCGCAAACCACGGAGCCACGGAATCACATTCATTCAAAAATCTTTCTAGGGTAGACTTCTTAATCTTCAAATTCCTAGCTAAAAGTAGCTCCTGAAGAGCCAGAAAAATTGGGTGTGACTCAGACAACCCCATGTTTAAAAATTTACTTTCGGTTTGCAGCTTCCCCACGAAACTGTATCTTTTGTTCGCTATCTCCGCGAAACCTTACCGTACGTTCACTATCTCCGCGAAACTTCACCGTACGTTCGCTATTATCCGCGAAACTTTACCTTGCATTCGCTATCTCCGTGAAACTTTATTGTCCTGATTTATCCCAGGAACTTACCAACACGTTGCCCCTGACTGCAGGAGTTCTGAGTCTTTTCTGGTTCCCCGTACGGGCCACCACTTGTCGCGTCCCTCTCGACCGGCAAGAACGACGCAACTCGCAGAAGCTCTTCTCAAGCAGTTTATTCAGGTCCCTTGAAAACAGTCTTCCGAAAAGAGACGGGCCGACCCAACCCACAGGCTAAATACTAAATGAACAGCCAATCAAGTAAAGCCACGTAGTCCTATCTTAGAGGCCCACGTATGCGGAAGCAAGCCAGATCAGCGGTCTTTGCCAAATATGGACTTGTTTACCACCGAGAGCGCTCACCGTCGGGCTGGTGGAAGGCGGAGACCAGCGCCATCTTTAAGGCGCGGCACGTCGCAGCTCTCTACAATATGAAACTCAGACAATAATGATAGCAAGTAGCTAAATTAACATTACAATACCACTATTGTTTTGTGCAATTGTATAGGACAAAACAACATTCTGATATATTGGGTGATATGAATGCATTGGCCAAGGTGTTCAATTTGACATAGGTAGCTCCCGTTTCTGATCACGTTTATCTTGATGAAGAAAAACACAGATTTGAATCCCATTCCTGTGACCAATAATTAGGTTCCTACAACCCCAGGTCTTATTTTTTGCAGGTTTATGGGTGGGGGGATCAACAGTAATTTCATCTATTCCTACTAATATTGGACTAATTACCGAACAACTGGACTCAAGGCCTCACCTCGTAAAAGAGAGTTTCTTCTGCAGACTTCTACCTTTACTGGACTTTACAGCAATTTCCTACAGGCTCTTAAAATCATATAATTTAAAAGTACAGTCTTGCACATTTTGAATTTTATATAAACAAAAAAATATTACATTAAATTTTATTTTGGATCATGCTCCTCTGTAACTAGCATGCTAATAATTTTATGTATCATGTAGGGTAGTTCTAGCTAATTAATTTTGTTCTCAAATTAGCTATACATTTTACTTTTGTTGAGTTTTCCTATTAGATTCTGTTAGAGGGTAATACACACATATACCATAATGATTTTATGTGTGTATTATGTGTGTATCTTGCCATAGTCATGCACTTATGTGTGAACTATAAGTTTGCTAGACAATAACAAATAGTTCTCCAAGCGTAGGCTCAATATTCATGTCATTAGCAACACCTAAGAGTTCCCGTTGCTCTTTGAGGTTCACAGGGCATGCTCTCAGCCAAAACTCCAGTTTTCTGCTGATCTCAAAGGTGTACTTTCACACACTGTGGTGATTTTCATTTAAATCTTACTACTTATCAGCTAAATTTGTAATCTTCCTTTTCCTCCCTTTCCATTCATTTTCTCTCCTTTTTGTTTCTTTAACTTTCTCTTTTCTTTCCCTTCGCTTTTCCCTTCCCCTTCTCTCTTCTTCCCTCTCTTCTTCTCCTCTTCTCTTCTTTCCCCTCCCTTCCACTGTCCTTCTGTTTCTTTCCCTTTCCTTCCCTTCCACTCCTTTCCTTTTTCCATTTATAGTTCTAGGGAAAAAAAAAAAAGCAGGTCCTCACAATGTCTAATACCGCTGCCAGTTCAAGGAATTACTTTCAGTTTTAAAGTTGTTGTTTCTTTTACTGATTGTCTGATTTGGGAACTATTCTTGATTGCATATATGGAAAACATTTCCTCTTCCGTAGTGATAGTCTTTATGCTCTTTTCAAACATTGGTTTAATTTTATGTTTATGGGTGTCTTGCCTGTATGCATGTCTGTGTACCACATGTGTAACCCGTGCTAGGAAGGCCAGAAGAGGGCATTGGATCTCTTAGAACTAGCATTGTATACAGCTGTGAGCCAAGCCACTATGTGGATTATAGAAAATGAATTCTGGTACTCTATAAGAGCCACAAGTGCTCTAAACTGCTGACTCATCTCTCCAACCTCAATCTTTGTTTATTTTTGTAATTTTATTTCAATGAACCCAAACCACTTTTTGTTTTAAATAATTAACTTTTAATCTTATTTTCTCATCATGCATAGTGTTTTTGTTACTTTAAAATAATCTTTCCTATTGTTTCCTACTAATGCTTTTTTTTGTAATTCTTTTGTGCATAGCTTACTAGATTAAACTTAATTGGTTGGCATGTTCTTTTGGGAAAAAAGCTGTAGTATATGGTTTGTGATAAAGTCTTCTTCATTGGGAACAATAGTGTCACTTAGGGTAAGTCACAGCATTTTTGCATGTGACCTTTATGCTGATTTGGAGATATTGTCTTGCTCATTTCCATCTTCTCAACTGCCTTGTGTGGAGATCCTGGTTTACCTGGTAAGTATGGATCCAATAGCTTTCAAGCTGATTTTGTATGAAAGGAATTTGAAATAAAGGATCTCCCAAGCAGAATTCATCAATGGTCACAGTATATCATGGTATTCAAATATCTGACTTCAAGTAAAATTTATTATTTATTAAATGCTTTACAATACAATACATTTGGATAACTGCAAGTTATCCAATGAAAGTTCTATATTCATATAACTGTGACAATTTTATTAATGAAGATTGTGAGACTTCAAGATTTTAAGTAACATATTCAAGGACAAGCTGGGAAGTAGGAGCCAAAATATGAACTCGAGTCTCATTCCATCCCACTTTCTTTTGATGTGCTCCTTTAAATGCAATTTCAAGTTTTAGCCTGACAGATTCACTTATTTTAAATGATATCATCACTTTAAAAATAAATGAAAGAGCCATACTTTAATTTAAATCACATCTGGATTTCTCCCTATGAACATTTCTTTTCTAATCTAGATTCAAATAGAATTATTTACCTTTTTAAAACTCTCAAAGTCATCCTTCTTGTCTTAGGTATTAATTGAATGTATTTTATTTTAATCCCTTTGAGACTATGGGGATGTAGTACAGAGAGTGTTTTGAAAGCAGCTTGCTGAGACTAGACTTCTACTGTGGTTTTTATCACAAATGTGCTCTAAATGGCAGATGTTGAAGGCTTGTCTAACAGCCTGTATGATACCAGGAGGTAGCTGAATCTTTAAACATGAAAAAGCTCATGGGAGGAACCAGGTCACTGGTGCTGTATCTTGGAAGGGGACTGGCAGGTATGAGTCCCTTGCTCTACTGTTCCCTCCACCCTGATTCTTTCCTTCAGCAAAGGCTCAGAGTGGTGGAAACACTTGACCATGGTCTGACAAAACTAAAACCATAAGCCCAAATAAAGCCTTTTTTTCTTTGAGTGAATTACCTCAGGAATTTGTTACATGGGCTGAAAGCTTTGTCTCAGAGATTTTATTCCTTTCTTGTTTATTTTTTTTACCATAGATTTTATATAAGTGGACCAAGGAGAACACTGGCATGAATAAAGATTAAATCAGAGGATTTTACTTACCATTTGCCTCCAGTGTTATTTACCAGGGTAGCTTTTTCTGAAAATTTATTAGTATATATTTGTGTCTGGTTAGTTCAGTTTGAAAGCACACAAATTTTATTGCTTCAAAACGCTGCAGACCAATTTATATGTTAGTAATAGGCAAGTTACAACCCTCTCTCTCAGAAACTCGTCTTTCAAAGCTGATTCAGTGTTCCAGATGCTTCTACTAACTATAGACTAGTGACAGAATGCTTAGGAATCTCTGAAGTTCTGCAGTGAGAAGCACAAACAAGTAAATCAACAAGACAAAAAAAAAAAAAAACAAAGAAAAAAGGACATCTCAAAGAAGATATCAGTTTGTGATATTTTTTTAAAATCCTATATCTATATACAATACCTTGTATACATATGCACAAAGTCTGAGATTTTCTAATCCCCAGTACCTTTCAGTGGAGGCTTACAGGCAGTTGTAGCACACACCTATGACTCCAGGATTCTGGAAGCAGAGGCAGACAGATGTGTGTGAATTAAAGGCCAGCCTGTTGTACAAGTCAAGTTTTAGGCCATCCAGAACTATATAGTGAGACCTGTCCAACATAAATCAAACTAAACCATCCAAACAACCAACCAAAGAAACAAAAACATACCCAAAAGAACAATGGAAAGATAGATCTACAGGTAATTTGTTCAGTTGATTTTTGGATAAACTTGGAAATTAATTCACCCAAATGTAGAGAGAAAAAAAACAAAAACAAATAAAAACTGAAATCCACATGTTCTCTCTCCCTTATGGTATTTCAGGATTCTATCCGCATAGTATACACATGTATTATGTAAACAGATATAATTGTAAGTATAATGTATCAGGAAGCTTATCATGGAAAGTTCTTATTATTTTATGAGGAAGGACAGAATATGGAAAAGGACCTATGACTCACGAAAGACAACACAAAATTCCTTTTGCTGTTGTTTTCCTGGTTTCAACTCTGTCATAGATTTTTTTCTTTGATTGTGGTGGATAAGCTCATAAAACATAATAGAGAACAAAAATACAGAACTCTCAAGAAAGCTCCATGCTGTCACAAAGGCATTTTCATCTTTTTTTTTTTTACTTTTGCTTTTATAATATTTTATTTACTTAAAATTGAAAAAATACTTATTTATTCAAGTTACATCTTGATCACAGCCCCCTTCCTCGTCCCCTTCAGGTCCCACCTTCCCATCCTCTTCCCCCTCTCCCTCCTCTCCTTCTCCTTGGATGAGGGGAGCTCCCACCTATTAATCCCCCTCAGTTCATCAGTCACATGAGGGCTAAGAGCTTCCTTTCACTTTGAGGATTGACATGGCAGTCCAGCTAGAGTAAGTTGTTCCACTAACAGACCACAAAGTCCATGACCTATTGTTGGGTGGAAGGAGTTTCACATGGGATAGATAGTTATGTTAGGTTGCTGTCTCTTTGGGTCTATGGATTGTAGAAAGGTTGTCCTGTACTATATGGCTAATATCCATTTATAAGTGAGTACGTACCGTGTGTATCTTTCTGTGTCTGGGATAGCTCACTCAGGATGAGCATTTCTAGTTCCATCCATTTGGTTGCAAATTGCATGATTTCCTTGTTTCTATGGCTGAGTAGTATTCCGTTGTGTAAATGTACCACAGATTTTTTTGTTTTGTTTTGCTTTTTAATACATTCTTCAGTTGAAGGACATCTGGGTTGTTGTCAGTTTCTGGATATTACAAATAAAGTTGCTGTGAACATAGTTGGGCTGATGTCCTTTTAGTTTGGTGGAACATCATTTAGATATATGCCCAGGGGTGATATGGCTGGGTCTTGAGTTAGAACTATTCCCAATTTTCTGTGATATCACCAGATTGATTTCCAAAATGATTGTACAACTTTGCACTTCCATCAGCAATGGAGAAATTTTCCCATAGAAAGGCCATTTTAACTATGTAGAAATTCATTAAGATTCAGAGTTTGGGAATAGTTCAGTGATTGTTTGGTAACCTTAATCTGGTTGTGCAATGATTTTATTTATGAGTTAATTACAATAGAATTGTTCTACCAAATAAAATTCACTTAAAAATTGATCCTTAAGTATTTCTTTATAAATTTTAATTCCATATCAAAATAAATATAATAGTAAAAATTTTGTTGTTAAAAATAAGTCAATCTGTCTGACTAATATTAACTATTAAGTAGTAAGTCATCTTACACATGAAACCTATAGTTTCTTTTATTTAAAATATTTCCCATTTCAGGAATTTTTAGTCATTCATATATTTGAAATGATAGATCACAAGTACTTTCATAAAATTATTTAATTGACAGAGATGGAAATCCAAATAAATCCGTACCATTCCACTGGATGGTAGGAAGTCCTTTAAAAATTATGCTTTTCATGCTGGCTTTGAAGCTGACATGACCACTATACTCAAGGACCCACAACAGCTGTGGGTACCCCCATAGGGCCTGCACCTGACTTGTCAGTAAACATTCAGCTGCAGATGAGGGAGAGGCTTATGCCTGTGATAGCAAATGGTGGTTAAGGGCTTCTGCAACAGTAGAATCCATTGTCTCCAGTGATGTAGTCACTGGTGAGCTTTTTCTATTCCAGTGTATTATTTCACACTCAAGCCCAAGAGTATTAGCTACTTTTCTGTTGCTGGGATGAAACACTTTGACTGAAAGCATCTTATGGCGGAGAAAGAATCTGTTGTTCTTATTCTGGAGATTAGCAATCCACCATGGTGGGAAGGCATAAGAGCAAGCTGCATCCATGGTGACAGGAGCAGTGTGTTGAGGGCTCCCATCTTGAGCCTTAAACATGAAGCAGAGAATGCTAATTCAGCAGAGAATGCCTATCCTCAGTGATATATTTCCTCTAGCAAGGATGTACCAACTAATTTTCCTCAACTAGCACCACTTCCAACCAGAGCCCAGTGTCCCATGGAGGACATTCTTGTGTAAACCACTGCAGTACAATAGTGCCCTTATTCAAACCCAGTGAGTAACAAGGAAAAGACAGAAATAAAACAAACAAATGAAAAAGACTTGAAGTGCAATGGGCACTGCATGGGAGGAAGGCAAGGGGTTCCTTTTGATGGAAGGAAAAGGAGGAGGAGGTAGAAGGAATGATTGTAGCTAGAATGTATCATTTATATACATAAATAAAATTCCAAAGAATGAGTTTATTTTAAAAGTCATGCTTTTCAATTTGCCTTGAGTCTCCTTGGTAATCATTAGCAGATGTCCATACAGAGTTTAACTGCTCAAAGTATAGAGACTTTTATATAAAGCATAGGCCCTGCAAACTCTCTTTTGGGATCTATAACTGCATGTTTTTCTTTAGTGTGTTTATTATAGAGCTTAAACATAGTATATATGTCCTCTCTCTTTTAAGCACCAATAGAAAAATAAAAAGCTTTCCTCTGCCAATGAATTTTTTTTTGTCAATGAATTTTATTTGCTTCTACATTCTAACTGTCCCATTATACAACTTTGTTGTATTTAGAATTTAATAGTTCAAAGGAGGGGGTCAAACTTCTTTATTGGTTAAATATTAAATCACCCTTTGGCTTTTTTACATCTGACAGTTATTTTTCTTCCTCATCTTTAAAGGCGGAAGTTCATGAGCTTTTTTATCTGCTGGTGTAGCTGGGGTTTATTCATGCCCAGATGCATTGAAACCTGCCAACCACATAAAAAGACTTGGCAGTATCAGAGAACTGTCCCCTGTGTTGTAATACATAGGGGCTCACTGTTTGAAAGTGAACTCAGAATAAAAATGTATTTCCTCCAATATATGTTTGCTTGTTCAGCTGGCTTTCTAGAAGACTAAGATAGAAAATATTTATTTTTTAATATTTTGAAAATTTTGTTAAATTTGGTTCTTAATGTGTCCTACTTACTCTCCCCCCCCCCTTTTTTTAAATCACCCAAGCCAACATTGCCTGAATTCAGGTCTTTGGTTTATTGCATTCATATTTTTACAATTTTTTATATCCCCCTTGCTTTACAATTTCTCTCTAGGTCAGCCTGTTCTAAGGCAGATTTCACTATCATTTTTCATATTATCACATTTTTTTTTCCTACTAGAAAATACTCCATTACATAAAGAAAAGTTTCACATTTCTTTAGGACAGTTTGCAATAATAGTCACTAGCCAAATGCAGCTATTTACATTTCATTAGAAATGTACTTATAAGTAAATACAGCAAACTGGCTCTTCAACCATGGCAACAGAATTTCATATCCACAAAAGCTGAGCATGGCTCATGACTACCCAATTGGCGAGCGGTGGTACAGAATTTTGTATCATCATAGAAGGTCCTGTATAACAGTAATGTCCTGAAATGTTTGGTTACTGTTTCTACAGTCAGGACCCTGACTAATTACTCATTTTTACCTTCCTTCTCCAAAGTGTAACCTTACCTCATTGATCCAGTCAAGTGGGTTTACTTGTTGTTGAAAACATCAGTAACTCAATACACAAATATCAATGTACACCTCACATATTAGGGAAGTTTTTGTTTCAACCACCACCAGAATGAAAAGTAGAACGAGGATGAAAAACTTACAACACCTTCAAAATGTTTTATTAAATTTCTAGTGGCCAGGAGCTCTTAGGAGGAGAGAGAAATAGATAATGTACAGAGAATGATAGGATGGGTAGCTAGGCAGAGAGATTAGACATGACCAGTATGATAAGAAGTACTTCTTCAGAGCACTGCATAAAATGGGGAATGAGTCACTCAGGGGAAGGGGGAGGGGAAGTCATTCACTCCAGTACCTTAAAAACTCTGGCACTCTCGGGTTTATGGGAACACCATTAATAAAGGTCATAACATAGTGAGGTATCAGTTCTTCCACTGTTCGAGACTGTTGATTTCATTCCAAAATGCAATCAGAAGCCTAGACTCTGAGAGCAGAGATGGCCATAGAAATCATCCACTCGGCATCCTACTTGGAAAGACAAGGAACATAAAATGCACAGAGTTTGATTTACTTTAAATAATGATGTAAAATAATAGGAAAACAGTGGTTAGAACTGTGGTTTCTAGATGCTGCTATCTTTTGTAGAGTTTTTTTTTCTGATATGGGTGTAGAGGACTCTTGCCCCTTTCTTATGATTTTTATACATTTAATATTACATTCTTTTGGCATCGCTGAAGTGCTGTTGTTTGTGTTTTAACTACTCCCCTTCCATTCAGGGAGAAGTCTGCAAAGATCCCCCATGTGGATAGACTTGCAGTTTCTGTTTACTTTCCAAAGATTAAAATTATTACTTTTACCATTAATAGCAAAACACATAGGATGTGTGCATGTCACAGCAAACACAGACATATATACCCCTTGGGTGTGGTCTTGAATGGCATAAATTGTGGAAAATAACAATCCACAAACTTTTTCTTTCACAGAAACTTTTAGTAATTTCTATAATAACAAAAGTGACCTAATGTATTTTCTAAAACCATTTTAAGAGTTAAACTCAGCTCTTCCAACAGGACCTCACACTCCTATTCTCTGTAAGTGCAAGTTCATCATATATTATACAAGAATTACACTTCAATGGTAAAACTGTTTTGCAGTTGCTGTATTGTCAACCCACAGTAAATTCAAAAGGCACATCATTGTTTAACAGTTTTGAAAACATAAATGGAACACTTCAACTGCAATCGTTTCAAATATATTTAAAATTATATGCTATGTTATATAATCTTTAGACAATTTTCTTATTGTTATAAGAGACTAGAACTTCCTGTTATTCATTCTGTCAATATAATAGAAATACTCTATCCCCCATTTCACATGAATATCACACTACACTTCTTTTGGAACTAGCAAATTGATTTACACAGTACTTAAGATATGTTGTGGCTGCCAATAAGTTTTTGTTTCCATTTTGGATATGAACAGTGTTTAATTAGCTTAATTTTCATGAGTAAATTGTAGCAAATACTTACCAAATTGCCTGTAAACTATTTATTATAAGAGATGATACAACATAACACATTACTCAATATTTAGTGGAAACAATGTATGAAAGTAGATGATAACCTACCAACATAGTAAAACAGTCTTTCCTTAAAGAAAGCAAGCAGTGCTTCTCTTTTCAGGAAAAGCATTCAAGGATACTCTTACTCACAGTGAACAGCAGCCACTGCTCTCAGTCTAGTGGCATGTCTCCTGCCAAGTATTAGTGACAGTTAATAGCCCAAAGGAAAATCAAAACCCAAATCAAAATGGTCTTAGGGATGTATACCAGACATAAATTGTTTGCCTAGCATGTGGGAGGTCTGAGTACAATCTTATTACCACAAAGGGGGTGGGGTGTGACAACATAGAGGACAGGAGAAAAAAAACGTACTCAAAAAAGTGTTTACTAATGATATGCCAAAATGAAGGATGAGTTTTAGAAAAACTTCCCCTATCATGAATTCTATGAGCAAGATCTGGATAATGTTAGAAGACAAAAATCATGTGTATTGAATTAATTTTCTTCAAAAGAATAATAAATTTATGTACAAAAACAGAAAATACATGTCTTAATCTATGTTTTGTCAAAATTTGCCTTTTCAGAAGCTTTTTGTGTGAAACACAAGAAAAGAAAAAAAGAGGGAGGGAGGTTTATGAGGAAGCAAATAAAGCTATAAGAAAACTTAGTTGTCCAAACACAACATGTAATTTTGTTGACAAGCAAAAGATAAAATGCTTCAAGACAGCATGTCCAGGCTTTGTTCTAGTAGCGAAGCCTGCGTTCTTCTGATTGTGGAACTTTTCATTACTAAGCCGCTTGAACAGTATCTAAAGTCAAATTCAGTCCCATTCTATGCTATTATAATTTCATCTCTGAGTATGGATTAAGATGTATTTATTTTCCTTAACTATCAAAGAAATCATAGGAGCTAAGTAATTTTCAAAGTATCACATAAAATGTAGTTATTTCTTTTTTCAATAATCAGAAACAGTTCCTGTCCACTTTTATGACACGTTTTTTTAAAAAGAAAATTTGACAGGAGAAACCAGAGAGAGGAGAGAACCCCCAGAGATGTTTCTTTTTTTTTAAATATAACAAAAGAAACACACAGCTTTTAATATTTTTTCTTTCCATATTTATTTTGTGTAAGATCTCATTGAAACATGACCAAAAAAATCTACTTTAGGAATCTTTTTTCTTCTCAGTTGAAAGAAGGTTTGAAGTGCCCTGAAGGTGATTTCCAGAGTAACTTTTGTTTTATTTTTAAATAGCAATTTCTTTGAGATTCAAAACCAACAAAACCTATCTGTATGTTACTATAGTTCCCAGAGTGGGATTGGTGCTCTTTCCCAGAGGAGGGTAATATGAAGATAAGGAAGGGAAGTGCTTCAGATATGGAGATTCCAAGCTCAAGACTATGGGCCATGGTGGCTCCAGTGCTGAGACTGTCAGTACCAGGGTTTTTAAATATTCTCCAACATGACAAGAATTTTATTAGATTTAGAATTTGTAAGGATTTATTTATTTTTTTTTTGCATTTTTACCATAGTTCAATTTGATCTCTTTGATCTGTGTTATAAAATTTGTGGTTTGAATGGTCTGGTTTTGTGTGTTAGTAGTTTGACTGAATACTAATTAAACCACACTATTACATTTGGCTTTAGGTCTTTCTTTCCCTTTTTGGTGCTTTATGTTATTTCCTTGTATAATGATATCACAATTATTTATTTACTTTGCTTTGGGAACTTGATGACAGCTTTTTTTTTTTTTTTTTTTTTTTTGGTTTTTCGAGACAGGGTTTCTCTGTGTATCCTTGGCTGTCCTGGACTCACTTTGTAGACCAGGCTGGCCTCGAACTCACAAAGATCCGCCTGCCTCTGCCTCCCAAGTGCTGGGATTAAAGGCGTGCGCCACCACCGCCCGGCTGATGACAGCTTTAATACCACACTAGAATCTTCTCCACACAGCTCTTTTGAACACACTCACAGACACTTTTCTATTGCATAGACATGCAGAAGTGGAATTTGGGGTCAACTACATATATCAAAAGACTTGTAAAGATCTGTGCATCTCTCACAGCAGTGATGGAATCACTTTGGAGCCAACACATATAGAACTAACCCTTATTTCTGGGCCTTCCTTTGCTGAGCTCATAGTGGCTGTAGCCTGTCACTGCACTATTCTGTAGTTTCTGGTTTCCAGTAAGCTTGAATGATGCTGTGATCTAGGACACTTGTATTCTGTCTTTAATTGAATGCCTATTCAAATATTTTCCCTTTCCCTTTTCTGTCTGTGTTGTGTGTGTGCACTGATTCCTTTAGAGTATCACATGTTGGCATTATCTTTCGTCTATATGTTGAGACAACCTCATACTTTCTTGTGTTACCTTTAATGGTTAAAAAACAAAAGACTAGTTTACCTTTCAGTGATTTTTTTGGTTATATTTAGTTCTGTTTCTTTTTCTAAAAGTAATAATCTATTCTTCTAGTTAAGTCTAGGAGTCAATGCCAAAATTAAACTCAGAACTTTGGAGAACTATTGCAATAACAGGATTGCAAGCTTGAGTCTAGCCTGGGCTACATAGTGATTGTACCAGGGTAATGTCCTTATATGTTACTTTCACATGGCTTATATGTCATAAGTTTTTTTACTATGTAAGTGTAAAATGCTCCAATGTTCCTTTTTACATAGCATCATTGTTATATAATAATTTATTTTTTCATACCTACATTATGCT
The DNA here is from genome assembly GCA_907164525.1 of Lophiomys imhausi. Lineage (NCBI taxonomy): Eukaryota > Metazoa > Chordata > Mammalia > Rodentia > Muridae > Lophiomys > Lophiomys imhausi. The sequence goes on along the minus strand of CAJQZJ010004856.1, from coordinate 9,893,703 downwards.
TTTCTGCTTACTTTTTTAATTTCTTGAGAAATTTGATCATTCCTGTAATTAATTGTATAGGAATTATCACTTACATTTATTTTCATTTAAAATATCCACATATCCTCAAGAATCCATGGCTCTTGGATTCAGTGCCAGACTATCTTATCTATTGAAGTCTCCTATTGTAATATCTTGTTTATTGAAGCCTCCTATTGAAATATCTATGTGGATGAATATTTTAAAGTTTTCATCCCTTGGTTTCCATACAAATATGTGACCTAGATGGTCACATACTACCACATGCTAATTTTTTACTTATAACCAAATGAAATCAGCTTACACAATAGACGGAATTTTGATCTCTACAGCATTGGTTTTTATTTCCACACTAATACATATGTAGTTCTGTAATGTCATTCAATGAAATTCTACAAAATTTGTCACAGTCTGTGATGTATTAGTAGAAATATGTTACTTTCATTTTTCATTTTATTTTAAATGATACTCATTTTATTTGAATGCTATATTTATTTTAAATGATACTCAAAATTATTTTGATGACTTATTACAGATATATGACATTCAATTGATTTGTATATTTTCTATGTCTTATAGCATTGTTAAATTTTGGTCAATTTAAACAGTTTAATGGAAAACTCTTAGATATTTTCTTAGACACTGTTCCTGTCCACTTTATTAAAACCTGTAGAGTCTTCCCATACACTTGCTATATGGGTGATCTGTTGTATCATTGCCATTCTAGACACTATTCCTGGTTCTTGGTCTTAGAGGGAGTACTTTCAAAGTAACTATGGTGTTTATGGTATAGCTCTATAGATATTTTAATTTTTAGTTTTTCTAGTGTCTTCTTACATTTCTGTAATTAATTTTAAATGTTAACAGAGATTTTTCCTATCTGCATAATCTGTCCATTACCCTCTCAAAATCTTAAAGTGAAAATATAAAGATTGAATAGCTAATGAGAAATCAGTTTTTATTTCCTGGTACATATATAATGTAGTCATTGGATATTACCCTTTTAAAATTTTACATGCAAAGATTTTCAAACTACCTAAGCATGTGTTTATGTCTTTATTTATAGGTGAGATAAGCTTGTAGTTTTACATTGATTTTCTTTTTCTTGTGATGTTTTTGTCACATAGTCCTACAGACTTCACTGTGGGAAAATTTTATAAACTATAATGGTGACTGATAGCTATAACTATAGGTTAAGTGAATGAATTGACAGCAAAGAAATTAAAATTTTAAAATGTATTAAGTTTTATTCATTACACTGTAGTCGTATATGATTTTTTAATTCAAAAGTCTATCCTATTGGTTATTTTCAACAGCTTTTCATTTTTTGATGTCCCTTCGATTAGTTACCTTTTTAAAGAAAGAAATAAAATCAAAGAAGTTCTCCACACTGGATGATCCTCCATTCTATTTCATGTGTGATGGCAGGCTTTCTTTGTATCCTCAGCCATTAAAGGGACATGGGGTTGCCATGGTTTTCTTAACATAATGAAGGGTTTGCTTTCTTCTTGATGACTTTGCCATAGAAATACATATTCTTACCAACTTGACCAGCAATTAAGAAAGGGGGTTCGATGTGGACTAAAGCAGAACATACAGAAAGCTGACATTATCTACCATTGGAAATAAAGAGAAAGGTATGGGAATAAGAGAGAAAGTTAGAGCTAGAGTGAGATTTAGTTACTTATTGTGCAAATTGATTTGAGGTAACTTATAACCTTCTGTTTAACACACTGTTAGCTACCACAGTGACTATGCTTCCTTATAGTTTCTATTTTGGTTATAATATATTGACACATATAACTTTAGATCCTAGAAACTATTTTTGTTTTCAAATCCAATTGTTAATTCTATAATCACTTGACAATTACTGCATGACACTTTGAAGGAAATATGTCTTTACTTAGTTATTTTGAAAGAAGAATGCAAGGTTGAGAAACTGTTTATCTTAACTGGGTTAGATTTTGATAGTGGCTACGGCAAAGGATCATGCATACAAAAAATAAACTAGTGTATATATATTTTTTCCCAAAATCTGAGGTGGGATTTTCAAGTGAGCAATATCTCAGGAAGATATAAGAGACTGTGAGCACAAGAGTACAGGTTCAGAGTAACACACACTTCTTTTGCATTCAAGCATTTGAAATAATTTAGTTGTAAACTATAGTTAAATAGTTACCTATTTCTATGTCTAGTGGTAAGGCGAGTCTACAATATAGGTGGACTTTGTTATAAATGGCACTTTTATAATAACAGAAAAGATGGGAATTTATTTGTTGATAACTTACATTTTTTGCTTTGCTGCCTGTCAATCACAGTTTAAAGTCAGTGTATGTGTCAGAAAATGAAACATGTAATAACACCTTGGAACAGAATTTTTAAACGTTTATCAAAGTTTTCTGTGTCATTCAAGGTTTGTGATATGATATACTTAAAAGAGAAGTAGTGATTTACAGTTACAAAGAACAAAACTCCCACAACCTATGTCCCTTAGAAAAACATAATATCATGTTGCACTGTGTAACATATTTTATATACCTAATTTGGTTTAAATTGAGTATGTATTCTTGTCATTCATGCTTATACCTGTTTTTCATCTCCAGGGAGTCTCTATTCCTAAGATGACTCTACAAGGGGCTTTAATACGCAAAACTGTCACCTGTCTACTAAGGAATCCTTCACAAACATTAAAAGAACTAAGAGATTGCTAGGATAATTAATGTTGCAAACTTTTATGCTCTTTTTATATAGAATTTTAGGAATACATTATTACTAAGTTCTTATACAGAGAGAAGTATGTCACAGAATATAGATAAGTACAAAGCAGACATGAAATATGCTGAAATTAAAATAAGTTTTAAAAGGGAAACTCCATATTTTGTGTGCTCCTTTGTATTTTATGAACAGTAGCTAAAGAAAAACTCTCCCTATGATACATTGTAAAATTCATTCTAATTGAAATTCTGTCAAAATGATAATAATTGGCATTGGAAAATGTTAGGTTAAACCGGCAATAAATGTGTCATATTATTCTCTCCTTACTGTTATCAAAGTATTTCACAGTAATATCACTCTTTGAAATGCCCATCATAGGTGCTCTACAGATTTCATAGTTTCAGGTCTTATATTTAAGACTTCAATGCATTCAAGCTGACTTTGAAACTTGTGAACACAGAGGCTAAATTTGATTTTAATGCACATGTAAGTCTAGTTTTGTCAACCTCCTTTCTTGAAAAGACAGTGTTTTCTATGGCACATTGAACTAATCTAAGTGAGAAGTCAGTTGTGTTTGAAACCTCTGAATTGTAGAGGATGGGCCATAAAAGTCTTTTAAAGCCGAGGAGATACAAGCAGCAGCTCTGGATGATGGACTTGGTGTTTCAGGGTTTGATCTTCATCCTTCTGAGATTATTGTTCACATCTGATATTTCCTTTCTATGGCCTCACTGCATTGCTCCCTTTAAGGAAAGGAAATATATATCTCATACCATTGAATGTAACCTTATTGTTTTGATTTTGTAGAGGATCACAGGTAAAGTATTGTCTTCAGTATCAGAAGAGACTTTATATATTAAAATATGTTGAAACTGTTCAGATGTAGGAATTTTTGCTTTAAGAGATGACCATGAAACTACCGATCTAGAGTCAGTGTAGGGTTTGAGTGAGAAATGTGGTCCCTGCTCCTCACATTCATGTGTTTGAATACTTGGTCTCCAGAGGGAATTATTTGGGGGGGGGGTTGTAAAATCTTTAAGAGATGGGGCCTAACAGGACATGTACCTCTAGACATATGGGACTTGTGGTTTATATTCTGGCTTGCCTACAACCACATCTTTGCTTCTTGGTCCGTAGAGATATGAGCAAGCAGCCTCAGGCTCTTGCTGCCACTATCAAGAACTGATCTGCTACCACACCTTATTATTCATGGTGTAAACATTAAGTCTTCCCTCCTTAAATTGTTTCATAGCAGATATTTGGTTACATAAATGAAAAAAAATAAGCAACCCCCCCCAACTAACAAAACTTATCAGCAGTTTCTATTATCTCCAAATTTGATGATATTCATAGTAACATTTTCAATTGACTGAGCATTTATATGAACATTACAATGGTATCAAATACGTAAACATCATTTGTATTTAGATTGGATTTCTCCAAATCTTTGAGAATAGTATAATTATGCTAATTTATTTATTTTTGCTCATCTTAAGTTGACTAGACAAGTATGCATTTTTGTACACTAAATATTAGACACTTATATGAATACTTTATGACACTCAACCTAACATTTACACATAAAGTACTGCTTGTATACATATTGACTTCTCATTCAACAAAATTACTAGCACTGAGCCCAAGCCAAATTGACCCTAAGTAAAGTAAAATATAATAATACTTTCATAAATTGCTAATGCTCCTAACCCATTTTATTGCTTTATGGCTCTTAAAAATACTGCTTTTATTGTTATAAGAAAAAGAGACTTTTATAGGACTAAAAGGGGGAGATGTTGTGGGAAAAAAAGGTACAGCTTAAAAGAAAGAGGAGAGCAGGAAGAGGGGAAAGAGGGTAGGAAAGGAGAAATGGGAGGGGAGGAGGGAGAGGACTAAGATTGAGATGTAACTTGAAGAAATAAAATAAATGTTGAAAAAAATTTAAAAATAAATAAAAATGTCAAAAAATACTTATGCCATGCAGACTCGATTTTATATTTATATTTATTTTTACTTGAGACAAGGTCTCTAGTGTGGGCTCCCCTCTAGTTCAATATGCAGCCAGGCATTACTTTGAACTGATCCTTCTGCTTCTAGCTTCCAAAAGTTAGGATTGCAAGTGTGTGCCACATTCAGTTTTGTGTGGTACTTGTAATCAAACTTGGAGATTCACAAAGGCTAGCCAAGCATGCTATGAGCTATATCCCTAGTCTCTTTATTCTAAATTTATTTCAACTGTCTTATGAAGCCTTTTTAACTCTCATGAGTTATCATTAGTAGCTGTATTGACTGTTCAAGTTCTATACTTTATCATGGGACTTATTTAAGGATTACAACACATGGAGCCTGTACATCTAGACCTTAGTAAACACTAGTGTGAGTTCTTACCCTCTAGCTCTCAATCTGTTTCACATTATCAAAGCTTATTGAGACCATCCATGAAGATGTGTCTGTTTATTGGATCTTATAGAAACCAATGAGGTAGAAATTAAAACAAATATCTCCTACATATCTTTACTGAAGGTTTATATGAATACTAACTCTGAAAAGTAATACCAATTTTAGAGCTGAGAAGTGAGGCAATTGACACTGTTTTCCATTTTTTGTCAGCGTCTTGCAGTTTACTCAAGAGAAGGAGGGATTTACATATCTACTTAAGTATTCAGGATGTCGTGTTATTATGTATAATGTGGTGCTGAAATTTTCTAGTATATTCTTATGATAGAATAACTAAAATGGCAATTAAAACTTTCATATTAACAAGACAAAATCATTTTAATCTTGTGGTCTTTCTGAAGAAAACTTGAAATCCTTAGAAATATTTTGACAATGCTTTTGGTACCAGGACAGTTAGACACCATTGACCTTATCCATCAATGCACTGGTGTTTTCTTCTCAGCTCTGCATCTCCATTTAGTTGTGGATTTTTATATTTCTATACTGCACTTATGAGTTACTGATAGAACCAAGGCCACATAATTATGTTAGTGTTACCTCAAACTTTGCAAATGCTCCTCCTGCTGTCATGTTTGTTTTTATTTGTCTTTAAACATTGACTCAAATGTCACCTTTCTGTGACACATTAGTCACTCATTTATTTTCCTTTTGATATACTTCACACCTAATTTTTTTTCACAGCCAAACAGATATTAATTATGACCTGCAAGCCAAGATGTCTACAAAATTGTACTTTATTCTCTTTGAATAAAAGTTATTTTTACTCTCAACTTTAGATATTCAAAATCATAGGGAACTACATCTCTGGCTTGTTAGGCATTCTTCTGTGAGCCTGATTTCTTTCCAGAATTTGGGAGAATTCTTACTGTTAGAGGAATGAGGTGTGAATTTCTGCTGACTGCCCATGTCTGGTGATGCTGACCTGATATTTCAAATGTCTGCCCCTGTGCTTGTTGGGCACCTATCAGCAGATCCTATACCACCTTGAGGTGTGAGGGTCCCTACTAGGGATGGTGACACAACTGCCCATAGCCATTCTTCAAAGCCTTTGGCCATTCTGCCACTGACTGTATTAATAGTTTTAGGCCTCCACCTATGTAGGGAAAACTGATTTAACAACATTCTCAACATGTCTCCTGCTTTCCAAGATTCCCTGTGATTTTGCTGCAAAAAGCCATTTTCCTAAAAGAAAGGATTTACAAAATTCAAATTACTGGTAAGCATTTTTTAGTATTAGAACTATCCTGAGTTCTTGAAGAGTAGGAAATGTTTTCTGTCTTGTTGGAAAGGCAGCAGAAAATACAGACCTGAGAGAGAAAGAGAAACCACAGCATTGAGATGTGATAAAAATCCAGTCATATATGCACTGAGCACACTTGTTTTATTTTATTTTGTATTTTAACCCTATCTCAACCTGCATGGCTTGGGTCTTGGAACCCTGACTAGGTATGAGAGGAAATAAAGACAGAACAAACAGACAGATAGACAGACAGATAGACACACACACACACACACACACACACACACACACACACACACACACACACGAGAGTAAGACTGGGGGTCAGGTGGGGTTGGCTAACAGGCAAAATTGAACCTCAGTGTATTTCATTTCTTATGTAGAGCACAGGGGCAGAGGTTAGCTAGTCTGACTGGAGGGTGTCTGTAGGTGAGCAGTCTGAGGTAGTAAACATCCAGGAGGAGGAAGTTGCACTTGCCATTCTTTGTATACACCAATTATGATTCATAAAGATCCATTCTGCAATTCTGTTTTTCTTTTTCTTTCTTTCTTTCTTTCTTTCTTTCTTTCTTTCTTTCTTTCTTTCTTTCTTTCTTTCTTTCTTT
>CAJQZJ010004856.1:9856569-9886661 GCA_907164525.1 Lophiomys imhausi | reverse complement strand
TTTCTTTCTTTCTTTCTTTCTTTCTTTCTTTCTTTCTTTCTTTCTTTTGAGATTTATTTATTATGTCTACAGTGTCTGTTTGCAGGTATACCTGCAGGTCAGAAGAGGGCACCAGATTTTATTGTGGATGGTTGTGAGCCACCATGCTGTTGCTGGGAATTGAACTCGGGACCTCTGGAAGAGCAGTCAGTGCTCTTAACCTCTGAGCCATCTCTCCAGCCCCCATCCTGGAACTCTTAAGGAAAACTTTTCTATTCCTCTTGAGCCTTACCCAGTTAAGGCTTTGCCATTTGCTTAAGACTGAGGCATTGGAGTCTTTACATGGCCACACCTATGTCAACAATATACATTCACCCAGAGCTTCATGTGCTCAGAGCTTTCTCTACTACTTACAGAACCACATTCATCAGTCCAATCACACCTGCAGGGATGCACTCTGTTTCCCAATTCCAAATAGCACAGCCTTGATGTAAGAAGGTTCTAGTACCAAGAATAGTGACCATCATAATGTGGGACCTCTATAGATGTTTCGACTAGGAAGCTAAGAAGTATGTTTAAAGATTTTAAGTTTCATTATTACACTTACTGTATCTTCGTTCTTTTTTGAAAAAAAAGTGTATGAGTTTTCCTGTTCTTTATTATTTGAATTGTAGAACTCAAGGACTAAAGACCACAGATAAAATATTGATGCTCTCCTCTGAGGGCTTTAATATACTAAACAAGTTTTAATAAACTAGGGGTGTTCATTGAATATCAATGCATGTTCTTTAGTAAGTCACTGAGAGGAATAATAACTATACTTTCAACCTAGAATTGTTCATAAAATGTTTCATGTCCCAGTACCAAAAAAACCCCCAAGTAATTCAAAGTAGAGTATATGCACACTCATATATTTGAATCAATTACAATGTCTTTAGCATTAACTGACACTGTACAATAGCATATAGAGTATGTCATGGGTGTATGTTAGGCTTAGTGACCTAGAACTATTTATTTGACTTTTGTGTTATAAGCCACAGTTAAGTATAATATATCAAAAAGGAACAGAAGGTTCTACTCATTCCCAAGTATCCTTCACGGATTGACTCATGGAACTATTCCTTATTCATTTTCTAGCCTCAAATTGAGAAGTAAAGTTTCAGTTTAGGAAATAAGTTAATATCTGAAATTACAAATACCATTGTTTTATTCTCCCTGAACACATTATTTGGCATCTTTTCTAAGGACAATTATATTCAAGTGGTAATTAGTTCTATTTGTGTTTAACTTGGGGATGCGTTGGAAAATGTTTTTTTCTATGGAGCTGATGTAAATATGCTTTTCATTCTTAGGTTGCCACAGCAATGGTGACTCCTTGTGTGTCCTCTACTTTGTATGAATGATTTCTACAATAATATTTGTGCACTGTTGAATATTACTGAAATTCTGAGATGCCTCTACTTCCCTACTCATTTTTCACTTGAGTCACTGGCCAAGGTTGACAAGCAAATTAGAATGTTGTCATCCTTGATCCTTGACAGGGAAGCCTCTGTGCCATGAATTTGCTACTCTATTAATATTGTCAGCTTGTGGTCTTCTGACATCCTTAAATACATGAGAGCTTTATTTACTATTATTTGAAGAAAGACCACTCAACTCATCTGAGTGAAAAAGATTCCATAGGTGACAGAATTTTTCAGTACATAAATTTATATTCAGAAAACTTAGAGCAGTGCTCAGTAAAATATCCACCTATTTTATGTAACTGGGGCTTTTTTCCCAACTTACTGACATTTAACTATTTTTCTATACTTTAGTGGTGTGAAGATATTGATGTGTTTTTAAAAAAAAATCTTAATTCCTTTTCAAAGTTGAGATACTCTTGTTTCCATACAAAAATCCTCAGTTTCCCTGGTGATATAAATGACAAGAATGAAAACAACCTCTGGCTTCCAACTTCAAGAAAGGAATAAGTGAATAATTTGAATTAACCACCAGCCAACTTCTAAAATGATTTTTTAATGTTAGATATATTAAGCATCATTATCAATATAATTACTCATCATATAACAGCAATGCTGTTATTTTAAAAGTAAATTTCACTTGGTATTTTTCCTTTTTCATAGATATTTTTGTGAAAATTTGCGAAAGCATGACAGAAATCTTTCTTGTCATAGACTTAACTTTATTGACTATTTCACACAAAACTCATTATACTAGTGTGTTCAGTATATCAGCCTGTGCCTATAAATTAGCAGATATTTTCTCATAACTTTTGGCAAACTAATTTACATCATTATGTAATCAGAGTCAGGACTTGTTTTAATTTAGATTCAGAATCGGATAAAATTAGTAATTAAATTCAGATCTAACAGAGTCTGTGAATTGCATTATTGTGCTTAGAAGGACAAAGACGTTAGGTTGTGTGTTTGTGTAGCAAATAGTTTAAAATAATTCTGACATTTTAAGAATACCTCTCTTTGAAGAAATAATACTATTCTGTCTCTGTCTCTTTCTCCTCTTATTTCTTCATTTATTATGTGCCTTCAGAGCAACTTAGGTGTGCCTCCAGGTACTTCTGTGGAGGACGTCCATCAGCTACGTCTTTTTCATTAAATATGTGGCTGGAGATGTAAAGCAAAGGAAATGGTTCATCTTTAACTTCATAGTATAGAGACATTCAGATTCTAAGGGCTCCACTTCTAATTTGTTCTTTTTCACGAGAGGTAGAAAATGGAAAAAAAAATATCTTGGTAACTAGGCTTAACATTACCAAGATTTTGTTGTTGTTGTTGCTGTTGCAATTTTTTAATATTTTTAAGCCTATACTTTTGCAGTCTATAATGACATAGAATTTAGACTTCCAAATATAAACATACTTTTCTTCTTGGCATCGTTAATTGGTTAGTAGTGCACTTAAATATTACTTTGACTTACTGCCTCTATTGGCAGCACTGATTCTATGGCACCATTTTGAGTTCCACTAATATTTGTAGTGACCACAAGTCCTGTCAGTCACTTGCTTCCTTTCTGGATAATTTATAAGTAGCTCATTGATGAGCAGTGTTCTTGTTACTCATATACAAATTATCTCAACACACATACTGAATGGACAGGAAGACTTGAATTACTGGATACAATCCAAGAACTACTTAACATATCTGTAATAATTCAAATGTTAAATGGCTCTATGAGTTTTCCAATCATGTATTCAATAGTGTATTCTAATTTAAGGGTAAGGAAGAAGTGCTGGTCAACACATTATTAAAACAATGATAAAATAGCTCAATATTGATGCAGAAACTCCATATTACTCAGTATATTACTTTACATCTTAGCTCGAGGAATAAGACAATTGAAGGAGGTCAAAGGAGTACTAATTAGAAAGGAAGAAATCAAAGTATCTTTATTTGATGATGTTATGTTTTCTTATATCAAAGTTTCTAAAGACTCCACTAAAACTGTGTAAAGCTGATAGACTCTTTCAGGAAAGTAGCAGGGTATAAAATTAACACAGTAAAGTTAGTAGTCTTCCTAAATCAGGGAAACAATATTCTTTCACAATAGTCTCAAAATAAAATCTTCGAAGAATTCTAACCAAGCCAGTGAAAGACTTGTAAAATATAAACTTTAAGACATTAAAGATAGAAATTGAAGGAGACATCAGCAGATGGGAAAACGTTTCATGCCTATGGATCCATAGGATTCATACAAAAATCAAAAGAAGAAAGGGACCTTCTTGACCTTAATTGGATTTATACTTTTCAGCCAGATATAAATAAGCAAAAGCAGTCATCACACCTGATATGTTACTAAATATAATTAAATATAATTTGTTATTGCTTTTCATTTATGCATTTTTATAATGGATCTTATTGGCTATTGATTTTTTTCAGAGTCTTGCCACATTAGTAAATGTAAATTTGTTCCTATTGTAAAATTAATTAAAGTATCTTGAATTAAGTATTAAATATCCATTGTATTTCCACTGCAATAATGTTCTGAAAAATATTCATATTGCCCCCTAGAGATGTTTTACTGTCAGATAATCAAATACTGAGTCGTAAACAATTCTTCATATACTATAGAAATTTCCTAAGCACATATCAACATTTTCATATTGTATTATCTTTAAAGATATAGAAATATTTCATGAATTGGAGTGTATAGAAAATTTTTATTAACTATCTGCAAAATATATCCCAGAATATACACCTGTCTTAGATAGGGTTTTATTGCTATGAGGAAACACCATGTCCAAGGAAACTCTTATAAAGGAAAACATTTAATTGCAGCTGGCTTACAGTTTCAGAGGTTTAGTCCATTATTATCATGGGATGGACCACAGCAGCATTCTGGCAGACATAGTGATAAAGGAGCTGAGGTTTTTTATATCTTGATCCTCAGGCAATGAAAGGAGACTCTGTGTTACACTGTGCAAGGCTGGAGCACAGGAACCCTCAAAGCCCACCTGGGCAGTAGCATACTTACTCTAGCAAGGCATCAAAAACTCCAACAAGGCCACACCTCCTAACAGTGCCACCTCCTAAGGGCCAAGCATTCAAAGAAATGAGTCTATGGGGGCCATTCCTATCAAACCATCACAATACCTATTCCCAAACATAAACTTTGGTATGTCAAATGTTCATATGTTGAAAGAAGACATTTTTGTGGTACACTTACATAATGGAGTATTATTCCACTGCTTTAAAAAATATACAAAATTCACAGGGAAAGATATAGAGCTAGAAAAAAATCATCACAAGTGAGTTAACCCATATCCAAAAAGACAAATATGATATCTATTCACTTATATGTGGATGTTATCTATTAAATATTCATAAACAGGCTATAATATGCTTATCAAAGGTTAGGGAAAGAGTAAGAGATTGGGGGGAGGAAAGGATTTCCCTAGGAAAGGGAACTAGAATGACAGTTATGGGTGGAATGGAGAGAGGGTGTTTGTGTGGAGGGACTTGAAAACAAGATTCAAATGGGAAGGAGTAGCAAAGAAGAAGACAAAGGAGGGAATATGGGAAGGCGCAGCTAGAATTAAGGGCCATTTGAGGTGTCATATGCAAACCTATTACAATAGAAGCTTCTTGAAATATATACATATATGAAATAAATCTAGATGGAATCATCAAATAATGGGGAGCCAAAACCACAAATAGACATCTCTTGCCACCAAATGAAAGATCCAATGCCAAATTGAACCTTTGGATTACTTCTAATAGTATTGTTGGCCAAAGGAGTCCCATGAAAACTCCCCAAAAATACAGATATTGCCAAATAAATTGTTTTCTCTCCAGACTGATGGTAAGGTTCTATTGCTGAAAACAACAATTTCACAACTCATTGAATATGGAGAAGTAGAGGTGATGCTCACCAAGAACCTTCACCTCTAGTGATCGGGATCTATAGTACTGGAGGGAGCTCTGAATGCTACCAGAAGAGATAGATAAACACCAATCCAACTATAAATCTGATGATCTACATTGGTGACTTGCCTGCATGATACACTCTTGAAATAGTAGTAAGTTTTGGAAGTTACCTACCATTGTCTGATTGGAATGTAAGGTCAATACCATGATATGGAACCCTTGGCCAACACCGGTTCAGTGCTACAAACGTGAGACCTACTGTAAAACGAAATACTACTGTTTTGCTAAAAGAACAAAAATGGAAAATAATACCTAATATCTTGCATTCTGATAAACTCATAGATTAGTTACTTACTCAGTCACCACCAGAGAAGCTTCCTCATGCAGTAGGTGAGAACAAACACAGACCAACACATCTAGACAATGTGCAGAGAATGAGAAACCTTGGAGCATATCGGCCTAAATGGGGTGGTTCTATCAAATCCCTCTCCTCAAGGCTTAGGGGACTCTGCAGAAGAGGAGGCAGAAAGATTGAAAGAACCAATGGGGATAGAAGACAGCAAGGAAACAATGCTTTCTAGATACAACAGATCTGACTCACTCACATATAAACTCACAGAGATGTGAAAATATGCAGGGCCTACATAGGTCTAAGCCAGAGAGGGTCCCATTGCTGAGAAGGGGAATGGACAGGAGCTCCCATCCCTAAGTCAAAAGCTATCTCCAATTGATAACTGCTCACAAAAGAAAATTAGTTTTCTCCAGTGAAGTTTCACTGGCTATACAAACAAGACTTCAGGGCAGGCCCCATGGCGAATGGTAGATGGTGATCTCTACAGATGAAATGAGCCAATTTGAGCTGAATTAAATTATAAAGGCAAGTTTATAGGGGGCAGCTCTCAGGTGGATTCAAAGGTCCCAAGGAATGGGCCCAGGGAAGTTGCCATGTAGACCTGCAGACCAGAAGACACAGATGGGGTGGGGAATGGGTGGGAAGAACATGCGCAAGCAAGGAGAGATGTGAAAGAGAGAGAGAGAGAGAGAGAGAGAGAGAGAGAGAGGGAGGGGGGGGGAGGGAGGGAGGGAGAGAGGGAGAGATCGCAAAATGTCTGGATAATATAGGTAAGAGCCTCTTGGGAAGGTCGAAGCCCAGCCCCTGGGCTGGAAAATTCAGGGCAGAGGGTAGGATATACTAGTCACTCCTTGTAACAGGTAGGGACTGAGTGATGCTGGCAGAACCTGAAGACCAGGTTTGATATGTTAAACAGGCACCCCAGCCACTTTTCCCAAGTCTGAACCCCAACAGATGGCTAACACAAAAGGAGCTCAGGGGTATGTTCTCAGGGGTTGTTGTCCCGTAACACTTGGGGCATTTGTTTTGTTTTTGTTTTTTTGCTGTTGTTTGTTTCATTTTGTTTTTGTTTGTTTGTTTGTTTGTTTGTTTTGCTTTTTTCTGTAACCTTATAGTTCCCTTTGCTTTATATTGTGGTTTCCAATGTTCTTGTATGGGTTTTCTGTTTGGTCATTTGTATGTCTCTGCTTGTCTTGTGCTATTCTGGTTTGTTTGTAAGAGCTGGATCTAAGAAGATATTTTTAAAATTATGAGGCAAGTTAGTATGAAAGCTGAGTTAGATATAGAACTTTAAACTCGTGGAGATGGTTAGATAGTAGAATGTAAAAGTCAGGTACCAAATACATATGGACTCGTCATTGGGAATGTATGCTAAGCCATATAACTCTTATAATTGTGGCCTATTTATTTTTGCTGTTTTGTAGTGTATGTATAGTTGTAAGAGAAGGAACCATTTGTTGGACTGAAAGGGGGAGCTGTTGGGGGGAAAAGAAATACCTTAAACTAAAAAAAAAAAAGAAAGGAAGAGGATGGGGGTTTGAGGGGGAGGAGGGTGGAAGGGTGGGACTGGAGGGGGGAGTAGGGAGGATGTTGTGATTGAGATGTAACTTTAAGAAATAAAAAATAAATTATTAAAAAAAGAGTCCTGTACTGGATAAAAACAAGAAATCTTAAGTGCTGGAACATATTAATTCATTGTTCTATGTTTTGTGCTGTGTAGGTGACATCTAGGTCCTTCAAGTTTTTGCCACTGTGACTTCCCTGTAATCTGGAAATATGAGCTAAAATAAACCTCCTCTTTCCTCCTTGCTTCTTCGGGGGTATTTTATCATAGCAACAGGACATGAAACTATGCTGATTTGAGTATTCCTAACGGTTCATGTTTAAAACTCTTTGCCCCCAAAGTGAAACTGGTGGGAGGCACTACCAACTTTAGGTGGCAAGAGATAGTTGAAGTTTCTTGGTCTTTTGTGACATGCTGCTAAATGGAATTTTGAGATCTGGCTATTTCCTTTGTGTTCATTTTATTTCCTAACTCATGAGATGAGAAGCTTGCTTCACCACGCACTTTAGGCCATCACTCTCTAACATTCCCCTTGGAGTATAAAAGCACTGAGTCTGCCTGGATTTGGACCAGGCCTTTCACAGCAGCTAAATAAAACTTTCCTCTTCATATGCTAATTACCTTACATAGCTTAGTAATAGTAAAGTAATAAAGGAATGAAGAGTTACAAAGAGGAAACAATGAGGGTCAGAAGAGGTCTATGTAAACCTTCTAGCAAGTTTCCTTTGTTGTTGTTGTTTGGTTGGTTGACTGGTGGTTTGATATCACTAAAGGGTGATGGAGAATGAGTAAACAGGCCAGATATTTAAATGCTCAGGTATAAGATCTTGGAGTTAGATAGGGTTCTTGGCTAAACTAAATTTTACCAAGAAATTACCTGGGAAAAGCTTTATGAGTTGGACTCAGATTTGGTCAACCGATGCATCCTCATGTTTTGAAAATAAAAATTTTAAATTTATTTTATGAACAGAGGTAGATAAGAGTATTTGAATTTTTATTATCATGTCATACACCAATTATAGCTATCTTAAAAAATAACTTTTTGAAACTTTTCTGGGAGAGGAACTGTAAGGGAGTACACAAGAACTATTCTTGAAGAAAGGCTCCTGTCTGATGAAAAGCTAGAACAATTGTTAGATTCTGAAAAGTTCTAGGAGTAACTGCCACTCTAAATGAATTCATTTTTCTCATTGCATCTCAACTTGCTGGTGGGGATTGGCCAACTTTCTTATCCTTATTCTTTTCTTTAATGTTTATTTATTACTTCAGGTTACATCTCCATCACAGTACCCTCATTCAACCCCTCCCAGCCCCACCCTTCCACTCTCTATCACCTATCTCTTCCATCCCACTCCTCCAGAGTGAGATGTCCCTACCTCTCAGTCCCCAACACTAGTTCAGAAGTCATATGAGGGCCAAGAGCCTCCTCATACACTGGGGGCTACAAGGCAGCACCACTAGGGCAAAGTGTCTCATTGACAGGTAACAAAGTCTATGTTCATGTTCCCTTTGGTGTATTGGCTGTAGTATAGTTATACTGTATCATATGGCTAAAATCCGATTATAAGTGTATAGATGCCATGTGTATCTTTCTGAGTCTGGGTTAGCTCACTCAGGATGAGCTTCTCTAGTTCCGTCCATTTGGCTGCAAATTGCATGATTTCGTTTTTTCTGATGGCTGAGTAGTATTCCATTGTGTATATGTACCACAGTTTTTTTTTTAATCCATTCCTTGGTTGAGGAACATCTGAGTTGTTTCCAGTTTCTATCTATTACAAATAAGGCTGCTATGAACATAGATGAGGAAATGTCCTTGTGGTTTGGTGAGGAATCATTTGGATGTATACCCAGAAGTGGTATGGCTGGGTCTTGAGGTAGAGCTATTCCAAATTTTCTAAGATATCACTAGACTGATTTCCATAGTGGTTGTACAAGCTTGCACTCCCATCAGCAATGGAGGAGTGTTCTCCTTTCTCTACAACCTCACTAGCATGTGCTGTCATTTGAGTTTTTGATCTTAGCCACTCTCACAGGTGTGAGATGGAATCTCAGAGTCATTTGAGTTGCATTTCTCTGATGATTAAGGATGCTGAGCACTTCAAGTGTCTCTCAGCCATTAGGGATTCCTCCTTTGTGAATTCTCTGTTTAGCTCTGTTCCCCATTTTTGGTTGGATTATTTGGTTCCTTGGCATTTAATTTCTTGAGCTCTTTGTAAATTTTGGATATTAGCCTTCTGTCTGATGTGGGGTTGGTGAAGATTATTTCCCAGTTGTAGGCTGCTGTTTTGTTCCAATGGCAGTCTTTTGCCTTACAGAAGCTTTTCAGTTTCATGAGGTCTCATTTATTGATTGTTGGTCTTAGAGCCTGAGCTGTTGGTGTTCTGTTCAGGAAGTTGTTACCTATGCCAATGAGTTCGAGGGTTTTGCCCACTTTCTCTTCTAATAGATTTAGTGTGTCAGGCCTTATGTTAAGGTCTTTGATCCACTGGACATAAGTTTTGTGCAAGGTGATAAATATGGGTCTAATTTCATTCTTTTACATGTTGACATCCAGTTGGACCAGCACCATTTGTTGAAGATGCTATCCTTTTTCCATTGTACGGTTTTGGCTTAGGTGACATTTTTTCATAGTTCTTATACTGTCAGGAATTGATCATTGAAAACTATTGGGTTGAGTTCTGTGATATTTTGCTGTATTTTTCCTATTTATTCACATAATAAATCAGAATATTAAGCCAGTGTTCATATCTGTTAAAGATATTTCTGATTAATTAAACTCTGGTTAAGAAATTAAAACATACACACTGAACCAATGTGCTTTAAGTAGGTTTTAAAAAAATCTACAATGAATAAAATATTAACTCTAGGAACTGCTTAGGTAATTTCAACATGTGTATTTCTTTTCAGGTATGCAATTATTCATAATTCACTTCCTTTCACTTTTCTTACATGAAGTTCTGGAAACAGGTTTTCCTTATGTTGATGTCATAAACTCTGAAGAAACTAGTCAAGAATAAGAAACCTCTCACCTACAAGGATAAGTACAAGGGTGATGCCCATTGGATTTTATATGCACATTAATAAACAGTATCAGGAATAGCGGACATCAGGCCATATGTCAGAATGATTGCCCTTCTCTCTCAGACAAAGGCTGTGATAGAGAGGAGACATACATACCCTGCTGGGATAGGAAGAGTTGATGGTGAGGAAATTAAGAGTTTGACTTCTGGCATGTGAAATTGGTAGTTTAGAATATTCAATTGGGCAAACATCAAGATAAAAATACTTATTGTTAGGATAGCATAAATAGATACTATCACTATCAGTCCAGAGTTATTTTTCCCTTGAGGGCATAGAAAAGCCATTCAAAATAAGAAGTCAAATTGAGAGCTTGCTTGAGAATACCATCAGGAAATTTGTAACACGTAATTAAGTGGGGAAGTATCTTTAAGGCTGTCTAGTACAAATGAGAGTTCTTGTCAGAAGCTAAACATCTAAGTTGAGAAATGAAGAACAAAATGAGGCATGTAATGAAATATGATTGAGACACATCTATGACTTCTGTGATTTATGTCGTGTTTCTTGAATGAGACTACTTCAGTTTTATGGTAAATAGTTTAATCAATAATTTTTATTAGGAAAAAAGCAATATCAATTCCTCTGTCATTTTCAAGTATACATGGCTTACTTTACATATTATAGCTGCATAAGAATATAATGATAAATGTATTAATTTGAAACTTTCATAAAAATACATAGAAAGTAATTTTGTGTGTGTGTGTGTGTGTGTGTGTGTGTGTGTGTGTGTGTGTGTGTGTGTGAAGAAGTCATTTGTAAGACAACAGGTCCAAATGTTATTCACTTAGATACTGTCTTTTAAAATCTATTCATTACACTCGGGCTATCTTTGGTCTTAAGCTTTTTATTCACTTCCACTTACTGTTCAACAGCCCTCTGTAGACTAAAGTTTCACGTAATAGAAGTACATAGCAATCTGACAACTTTCTCAAAAGCACCAACAGTACCACAGCTCCATTCATTGAATTTTTAAAGCTCCAATCTCTGAGGAAGAGCAGAGCAGGCATTGTTCAATTCCCACAACAACCCCATGAAAGCATTTCTATAGAAACTAAGGCTGAACAAAGGGTGAATTGTGAGTTTTCAAAGGTCATGGAGCTGCTCTCAGACTAAGTATCAAAAGCAGCACAAGCCCAGAGTCACTATCCACTTAAAATCAAAGTGAAATTTCTCCCCCTGTTTCTGCTTTTCTTTCTGCATAGCTAACCAGTCCTGAACTTAAGGGATTCTGAGCAGCAACATTTTTCCTCTTATTAGTTTGTGTATGTGTGTAGGGCATTGACTAGATGAAACTAGATTGAGCTTCTTCTTCATGTGGTACCAACTGGGACTACAGTTGGGAGGCTTTTTGACTAGACAGGGTTATATAAAGCAGCTCTTTCAACACGACTAGTTGAAAGTTGCTGTCTTTTATTGACTGGATTCAAAGATGGCACTATCAATGCAAGGAATTTGGGCATCCTCCAGATAACATTCATACTTGATTTTAAACATTCTTACAGATAACAAGTGCAAACATCCTTAACTCAGACAGTCAGAAATTCAGCTCTCTAAATACTGAGCCTTATTCACTCATTGGACAGTGGAACAGTTGTGTATTATGTCGATGAGGAAAGTTGTACACCCAGTGTACACTTAAGAGAAAGGGAAATAGATCACTTATTTTTGGGACAGGTGGCCAGAAATATTATAGCCATTTTAACTTACATGCTCACAAATGTATTGTAACAATAGGTCATATTGATTTCATGGAACAATTGACTTGGTGTTTATATTATAATGTCATGAAATTAAGTTCCTTCTAGGTCTGTTCAGTATTATTAAATACTAGAGGTTCATATACTCTAAAATTTACAAACACTGAAGATATGTAACACTTTGTATTAAATAATATTTTTTATTATTTTGTTTAACATTTATTCATTTCTTCAAGTTACATCTCAGTCAAAGTCCCCTCCCTCCTCCTGCCCCCGTTCCTCCCCTCCTACCCTCTTCTCCCTCACCCTCCGATCTGATTTTGTTATTGTTGTTTTTTTTTTTTAATTTAAGGTGTGTCTTTTTCCCCAACAGTTCCCCCTTTTAGTCCAGTAACAGGCTATTTTTTATAACAGTAAATAGTATTTTTAAATTTTATATTAATAATATCCTGAGGTGCTAGATAAAGATATTTAAATAACATCTTTTTATCATCATGGTCTTATTTTTTTAAGTATTATTTTTATTATGCTAGAATAGTGTTGACATGAAGCTATTACTTCCTATAGTTTTTTTTTCTTATACTTTTTTAATCCTTTAGCAGTTGAAGTTTTATTCAGCTTTCAAGTTAAAGCCAAGGAATTAGAAGTCTGACTCATTTTGTTAATGAGGAGAAAATATTGATCATAAGCTTGAATTAATTGTATGTTTCCAAATATCATATGTCATGACTGGAAATATACATGACTATTATTCAGCATATATAAAATAATGATAGTAGGATTTCAGTCTACATATTTACAACATAATCATTATTATTTTATAATAGTGTTTTTAAAACACTGAATGCATGGCAATGTGCAAAGATAATTTTATGCCATAATCATGTAGGAATTATTTCAAGAAATCAATATTACTTCATCACTCAAGGTTTAAGAAGAATGTTCAAATACTTACATTAGTTCATACAAGATAAAAAAAATACAAATTCAACACCTATTCACTACAGAATCTCTCAGCAAACTTAGGATAAAAGAAACTTCTACAGCTAGATCAAGAACATTAAAAAAAAAAAAAAAAACAAACAAACAAAAACCCTAAGGGCTTTCATCAAATTTAACATGCCCTTGGTCTTTACCCCCTAGGAACAGGAAGAAGAATGCATGTCATCCTTCACAGCTTCTATCCAACTGTATACTGGAAGGCTTAGCCAGAGCAACAACACACTGAAATGGTAAGATGCAACCTCCAAAGAATTAGTCTTCCCTTTGTTCTTAGATGACTTCTATGTGGAAGCTCCCTACATCTCATCCACAGAAGATACCCTTTGAAACTGTAATGCAAGCTGAATGATGCAGCGATGTTAACTTCCATTACTGATTTTGCTTCTTTTTGTCTCTGTTGCATGACTGCTTTTTACCCCTTCTGTCGTTTTGGGGCTTCCTGAAGAGCTTCTTAAGTGAATTTTGCTTCTTGCATGTGGGATAGATGTATCCCAGTAGTACACAGAGATGTGTTTGTAGTGGTGAGACCTCGGAGATAGGACTACTTCATAATATTTTTATTAATCTCATGAGGGTTTGTTTCTTGGTTTTGTTGTGATTTTTCTTACTTTAAGTGACACAGAAAACTTAGAGGATACTGGTTGAAATGTTCATTTCTTCCATTTATGCCACAGCTCTGGTAAGATCTTTCATTCTGAAATATAGACATTGTTACAGAGTATGCTCTTGTCTTTTCTATAAGTACTTACATCTCTTCTATGTAGGAGAATTTTAATCCAGCAACATGGCTATTCCGGCAAGGGGGTCACATCCGAAAACGTAGATCTCTGTGATCCTGCATGAATACAGACATGCCCTAAGAATACACCTTTAATCTCTCTGGCTGGATTACAAATGCGCTTTTAGTACACACCTTTAATCCCAAACAATGGCGTCTAATGAGAGGCGAAGTGACAAATCAGAGAAATATTTGACTGAATCAGGGATAGGAAATGCTCAACTCTCAGGAGAACAGACAGGAAGGAGAGGTTGGTTAAAAGTACTACAGGGAGAGAGAGGGAGTTGAGTTCCATGCAATTCAGTTGAGTAGAGTTGAGTTCAGTTGAGTTCCTGCACTAACGTTTAGTTTTTGCTGTCAGTGCTGTAGTCGCTGCAATTGTGTTTGTGGAGTTCAGAGGCAATTTTTCCAAGCAGAGCAATTCAGTGGGAAACCAGTTTGAATCAGTCCACTTGGAGAGGAGTTTTGAGCTGGAACAGCTGAGTTGACCCAGTTGTGTGAAACCTGTTTCTGTTCGCCAAAGCTATGCGACATAGAATTATATTAAGTGTTTAAATTTACCTTACAATAACATTAGAAAGCTTGGAAATGCCTTATGACAATTAAAACTACAGATAGAAAATTGACTAGTTATCATACCATCAGCATTAGAAGCTGAAAAAGCCAAGCAGAGAAGCAAAATGAGAGAGGGTTATTCCTCTGTATCCCTACATTTGCTTTATCTATCATGTGAAACTAGAGGTGAATTTCCACATGAGAAACTAAAATTTGTCTTCACTGTTTCTTTCCTGATCTTGACTTCCAAGGGATAGAAACAACCAAAAAGCAACAGAGGGAGAGACTGGAGCTCCAGACTATTGACACACTTGACTTGCAGTGTGAATGAATTGTGACATCTAATCCGCATCTTCTACCATGCAGTACCTAAGGCACCCAGAAGAGGGCAGTGGATCTCCCGGAACTGGAATTACTGAAGGTTGGGAGCTGCCATACTGGTGGTAGAAGTCAAATCAGCGTCTTCTGGAAGAACAGCCTGTGCTCTAAACCATAAAGCCATCTTTCCTGCTACAGGAAATAATATATTTTAATTTAAAATGTGATACCCGTGTCTAGCCTGAATGCTGACGTAAACAAGAGAGAAAAACTCATCCTTTATGTAAGGAGTTACATAAAGTTACATGTTAAGTTTAATACTAGTTCTTCAGAACAAAAAAGTACAGATTACTATTATTGACAACTAACTAAATTTGAAAATTTTGGGGCTTTGAAGCTCATACTTCAGTGTTGGTCAATACTTGCTATTTATAAAGGTGAGTTTTATGACTTGCTTGTGTTTAATTAGATAGGTGTTTCAGATACATTAACATCAGCTGTGTAAAATTCACATGGTTTATTCTTCTCAATATTTTGGCATATATCCTTTAGTTTCTAGTTACTCATACTACATATGACAAGAAATTTGATTTTTTCTTTTTTACAAAAAAAATAAAAATATAGTCCTACTTCTCCTCCATATGGAGGCATTTGTACCTAAGATTTTTATATTCTTCCTGGTAAAATGTATTACTGTCTGTGGTACAACTGGATCTGGTAATAGGTTGGGTAGAATTATTTTTCTCTTAGAACTCGTTTTCAAGACTAGTGAAGGCTTTTGTCTCTTTTGTATGTTCAACTAACCTTTCTCATACTTTTATATATAAAGAAAAGTCTGATTCTATCTTGAGAAATGTTCCTGTCCACTGCCCACCTTGATGGAATCTGTTCATTATTCTTCATGGTTGAGTAATGACACTGACCAGAAAGATCTAATATATTCTCCTCAGTTGGCCAGCAGCTTCCACTCTGTTATCTATATGTGTTAATTTATGAAACTCATTTTGTTAAGGGCTCTTGTCACTAGAATAAATGTCTTTATTTCTTTGTTCCTGCAGTGCTTGAGGTTTTCATTGAGCACATGCCTCATAGCTTAGAATATTGGCCCCAGTTGCTCACTACATCCACATCGAATAGTCTGAATTCCCAGGTCCTTGGTTTTCTTACATCTATCTGTGTATCTCTGACAACTACTGTTTGGCATGCATTGAATATAACTTCAGAATTAGCAAACTAATAAATACCAGTGTTTCTCATTAAGTGTCATTTTTATAAACAAACACACACATACACATAGAAAAATTAATTAAATTATTTCTAGTATTTATATTATATTAAATTGGTTGGTGGTGTTAATCCTTAACCCACCATTATAAATGAGCACACAGACACCAAATGGATTTTAATAAGCCTTGACCTGGATTGTGCAATCTTAGACCATCTAAGCTAGCTCATAATTCTATTCCCCAAATATGACCCAATATGTAGATATATCCCCTTGGAGTTCTATTCTCCACACTATACCAAAGTTCCAGGTCATATGCAATGATCTTCTTTCATCTACCCCATTGTTTGTCCTCCTTCCTATTACTGGTTTCTCTCTTCTTCTCTTTGGAGGCTTCTTCTTCCCATGAACCTGTCTGCTTCCAAACACCCAGCACCTTAGTCCCACCTACCTCTGTCTTTGCCCATTCTCAGGGCTCACCATTTATTTATTGAATCAGAAACAAGCAAGGTAACAGCATTACTTGATGTACAGCAAGCAAGCTTCTGGGAGCAGGTTATTTAACATTTAGAATGCATGACATCACCTCATCAATTCCTTCCTTTTGTCTAAAAAAAGGCTATTTTTTCTCAATTCTCATATAACAAAAACAGTAAGAACAAATATGAAACAATCAAGAAAACTATATATAAAAGTTACACCCATAATGTTTAGCCTATTTCAATCAGGGAATTTTGTAGAAGAAAAAAAATCATCTTATCTATCTTCGTGTGTCTAAACTTCTGAACCCAAATATTTTCTATCATATCCTATATTTATTAACCCAAAGAGTTTGTTTAGACTTGAAAATACCCTCTTAAATCCTAAAGAACTCAAGTTCAATTAAAATTTTATATCTATTAGTCTTCATCCCCATCAATGACATAAGAAGGGATAAAATTATTATTTGAGTAGTAGGAACTACAGGACAGAAGCTTCCAAAAAGAAAAATGACAGTTTGCTGCCAGGGAAATCCCAAATATCTCTCAATACTGTTGGAGAATCATCTTTAGCCTTCTGGCCAAATATATCTCACAGTCTAAGTTGTGCAGAGAAAATAAGAAGGATTTTCCCACTCAGTCACTACAGAATCAGGCCATTGCCTTTCCTACATTTTAGTTCTGGGCCATCTTTGGACTGTATTTAGTCTGTTGAGAGAGCAGGGGTGTTTTTGCCCGGTAGGAATTATCTCCTGATGGGAGAATTCTTTTTGATGCTCATTGTCTTCTTCCAAGTCAAATGGGAGCTGTCAGGAGCTGACTATCTTAAGCCAAACAATTCTTACAATAATAAAAACATCTTTAAATGCCATTTTATGTATGCCTCTGAGGGTTTTGAAGACATATTTTGATTTATTTATAAATCTATCTATCTATGTTTGCAAAGCAAACTGTATATTTTTAATCATTTACTATCTGTTTAACCTAGTAAGACTATTCTGTGATAAATTAATACTAGTACTTGATATGACCAGGAGCTTGACTGGCCAGCCATCAACCTGTATTACCCAGACTCCTAAATAGATTGCAATAGCAACCCATAAAAGGATTGGAAGTAAACCTGTACTTTTAAATGAGTTGTATAGGCACAATACCTTGTATAAGAGTTGAAATATACATATATGTATGTCAAAATATAAAATTCTAAACCACTGAATCAAAAATTAACCTATTTTGTATCAATATACAAAATCTAACCTCCCATATCTTGCTTAACAAGACCATTAACAACTTGTAACCAGTCCCCCTAAATGACAATATCTATAACACCAACAAATGACCAAAAAAATCAACCACCCCACCTTTTGGGAATGGGGTGTTGCTCACTTAAAATTGCTTCCTGCTGAACTGGGACATAGAAAACCTGTTTGGGGGCCCAAATAAAATGGAAAAAGGATTAAGCAAATTAATAGTAACATGTGTGTCCAGTCTCTATGTGCTCAGCAATTTTAAGGTCCTGAGCAGTTTGTAGTCCAAAGCTGAACTTTGGGTGGGAAAGCTCAGCACATTATTGAAATCCTGTCTGGAATAGTCTGTGTGGCTGGACCATGTCAGCAAGCCATCTGAAGTTTTTCTGGATGCAGAATTTCGAGGAAAAAGCTATTGAGGCAGTTTGTGAGGTAGGATCATCTGGGCTACTTATCTTGTCTTCTTTGCTATATGATCCCTTTGCTCTGAAAATATATAATTTCGCACAAGTAACATATAGTTCTGTAACTACAAAAATGCCTTGGATGTGCAAGATGAAAAAATAAACCAAGGAAGATTTCTGCTCTTTAGTTGAACAGAAGAAAGATATTTGTAAATCTCCATTCATGCCATATGAAAGGATGGCATGTAATAGTATTACATATATATGCCAAATATAATCAATTTTAAATTGTAAATATGCATAAGACTATATGGAGTTTAAGAATTCTCCTATACAATTCACATAAATCTATTAATAGATTGAGACAGGATTTTCTGTGTAGTTCTGGCTGTTTGTAGATTAGGTTGGCCACAAACACACATGAAACCTATCTGTCTTTTCGCCCATGTTTTGGGATCAAAGGTATGCATTTATATTTTTTGTTTTCTTTTCTCCTTTTCTTGGAGATTTAATTTCTATCTGGATGCATCTATCCTTATTGAGACAGGATTTCTCTTTGTACCTTGGGCTGCCTTGATTTGACCTGTAGAGCTCTATAGATTAGATTAGTCATGAACTCACAAGGAACCTGATTTTTCCTTGTCTCCCAAGTTTTGGGATCAAGATATGACTGACTTTAATTAATTGACTTACCTTTATCAAATAATAATATTAATTAAACCATTTTGTATTAGTCTGAGTTCCAATTATCCCATGGGAACCCCATTCTTAATGTCACGTTTATTGTTTTTATTTATTTTATGCATATGTGTTCTCTATCTGCATGTACACCTGCATTCCAGAAGAGGGCACCAGATCACATTGTGGATGGTTGTGAGCCACCATGTGGTTGCTGGGAATTGAACTCAGGACCTTTGGAAGAGCACTAGGCAGTGCTCTTAACCGCTGAGCCATCTCTCCAGCCCCGGGGGAACCCCATTCTTGAGGAGATTGTTTTATGTTAGCTTTTCTTAACTGTTTGCTGTGGGAGGCATGCAGTTCGCATGTTCCTCCCACAGCCTAATTCTGGGTCCTTACATGGACTAACATCTCTCTCTCTCTCTCTCTCTCTCTCTCTCTCTGTCTGTCTGTCTGTCTCTCTCTCTCTCTCTCTCTCTCTCTCTCAAGGTTTTTTGAGACAGGATTTCTCTGTGTATCCTTGTTCTGTCCTGGACTCAGTCTGTAGACCAGCCTGGCCTTGAACTCACAGAGATCCGCCTGCCTCTGCCTCCTAAGTGCTGGGATTAAAGGCATGTGCCACCACGACTGGCTCCTAATGTATCTCTTTTAGAGGCAAAATGCCTCTTGAAACCATTTCTCCTGTGGGAGCCCCACAACTAAGGAGACTGACTTGTTACCTGTTTCTCTTTACATAAATTTAAGATTATGTGTATCTATCCATTATATCAGTAAGGACATTATTATTTATTACTGAGCAAAACTTCCATAGTATCACCAAAGAAAAAGTGTCATTTTGAATTCTAGACTGTGCTTAGCAAGCAGCCTTATCTTATCAGCAGTGGATCCTGCACCGACTCATTGTTTAGACTAGACTGGTCTAGAATTCAAAGATCTGCCTGTTTCTGCCCCAGTATGATAGGATTAAGAGCATGTGCCATTATCACCCTGCTCAAATATTTCACTTAAATCTCAGAAAATAGTAACTCTGCAACCCAGAGAGCATCTTTGAATTGAAGTGACAATTCCAAATCTGTCCAAAATTCTCAAATATCTCTCATGTTTTAATATTGCTCAACCACAAATTATCCTTTCTACCTCCTGATATAGGGAAAATCAAAAAGACATCTAACCAAACAATCAAGCAAAGAAACAAGAATATTCCAAAAGCCTTGGTCTAACCTTGCCATCTCATGCTGCAATTAAAGCTGTGGTCATTATTCCCTGGAATCTAGCTGTGGATGCATTAAATTGGTGGGCCAGTCTCAAATAGCCCTGACAAGTACCTAGTAGTCAGGGAACTGTGAGCTCTGGCTGCCATCAATTTTGTCTTATCTATCAGGAAGGGCCTCCCTCTTTCCCCCATTATCATTGTTGGTAACTTAGCATTCAATCTATAAACTCTTTGTTCTAAGCCTGTCTTAATCCCATCTTTCTAAAAAATGATACACAGAATCACAATTGTCAGTGTCAAAATCATTTGGATGCTAAGAGAAGCAAAATCAAATGGAATCCAAAAGTTTTGAGACATTATGAATTCCTCCATTTTTAATCTAGGGGGTTAATTCCACTCTCAAGTTCTGTCTAGAATGCTTCCTGTTTTTTAGTACATAAGGACTCCACCTCTGCTGCAAGGCAGTAGCTTTTGTTAAGGGATCTGAACTTTGAAATGCATTCGGGTTTGGTTCCTTGCTCTTTGGTTAGTAAACCACCTTTCACCTGAGCCTTCTCAGGCTGTAAGCATTGATTCTTATTGCTGTAGTTGGGTGCCATTTGTAGAAAAATGACTAATGTATTTACCTTTAAATTATATTTAATTGGATCGGCAGTGTTAATCCTTAACCAGCCATTATAAATGAGCACACAGAGACCACATGGATTTCAACAAGCCTAGACCCGGATTGTTCAATCTTAGCCCATCTAAGCTAGCTCATAATTCTGTTCCCCAAATATGACCCAATATGTGGAGATGTCCCCTTTGACTGCTATTCTCCATGCTATGACAAAGTTCCAGGTCACATGGAATGATCTTCTTTCATCTACCCCATTGTGTGTCCTCCTTCCTACTCCTGGCTTCTTCTCTCTTCCTCTCTTTGGAGGCTTCTTCTTTCCATGAACCTCTCTGCTTCTGAAGCCCCAGCACCTTAGACCTACCTACCTCTCCTCTGTCTTTGTCCAATCTCAGGGCTCATCAGTTCTTTAACAAATCAGAGACAAGCAAGGTAACTCAGCATTACTTGAATTACAGCAAGCAAGCTTCTGGAGTAGGTCAATTAACATTTAGAGTGCATAATGTCACCCCATCACACACATTTTGATATTACTTAGTCCTCATACTTGTTAGTCTTTGTTAGGAAATTCTGCTGCTAAGATCGAAGTCTGACATTACTGGAAAGCCCCTGGCTTTGGTGCAAAATGACAGATTCCCTTTGTCAGCAGGATTCCCTCCTTTCTGCCAGATATGAGGAAACCCCAGATCCTCTATCTGAGGAATGTCATATAGGCCTCAGGGAAATTACTGGTAAACCACTTTCTGCCTGATAAGAAACTGGTTCAATAAGCACCTGGGATTCCTGGGAATACCTCCCCATTCCAATGAACTATCTTAAGTACCTTAAGTTTTCATCCAATGTCCCTTGTCCCTGCCTCTAACTGTACCTGAGTCCTTCCCCACTCCCACAGCCCATAGGATAATTATGTACTGTATTAATCTTCTTAAGATTGAACTGTACTATTGCATGTAAATGAAGTATCCCTGGCACTCCTATCCCCAGTAAATCAAACATATTCATTTCCAACCCCCCTCCGATTACCCAAGATTAATAATATTCCTGTTCACCAAATAAACTTTACTTTTCTCTCCATTCCTCCACCAAGATCATATGAGACATATTGCTTAGTGTTGGCTTAGGAAGGAAGGGCTTTCTCCTTCCCTGAAGAATTCACTGCTGGATCTGCCTTCCTAAGCCAGTGCTCACTTTGGGGTATCCCAGAGTACAAGCTCTGGCTTCTGGGCCATCATATTGCCACCCTGGTAGCCACCTCAGAAGCTCAAAAAGGTACTGATCTTTTCTGCCTTTTCCCCTGCTTCTGTGCTCCTTGCCATAGTGTTCACCTACAGCATTGGTGGAGGATTGCTGACTTTTCCTGAAACAACCTCCACATCCTTTCAAGACAAGTTGGACTCCCGAAGTCACTTGGCTTGGTCCAGAACCTCTAAGCTCTTTGAGGCTGCCCAGCCCAGCACCAGCAGTTTAGCTATAAAGCTGTGATGATTTGTTATGTTGCAAAGAGGTATTTTCTTTCCTATGTGCTTACCATAAGTGATCTAATACTTTACAGCTGAGATAATCCTTTCTCGTGTGGTATATCCTTTGCCACAGATCCCTTGCCATGTTTAATCTTTTTCTGCCCAGAAACCAACATAGCCCAGATCTTTTTTGCAGCAAAGAAGCCTACTCTTCTGACTTGGTGCCTGACAAGGCCCTAGGTTTTCAGGAGAGTACCTGCCAATGTCCCAACAGATCCTCGGAAGACCAAGAACAACAAGTTCTAGCCAATTTGGGTTCTCAAATCAATTTATTCTTCTGATATCAAGTTATTTGTTTTTTGATATACTCCCCTTACAATAGGGTTGATAAATCATCAAGGTTTATTATGGACTGAGTAACTGATAGACCCATGGAGATTTTAGTCCTGACATCTCTACCATCCTTAAAAAAAAAAAAAAAGGAGTTTGGTTACATTACTTCAATTAGTCAGCTCCGATTTCAGTCCAACAAAACTACTTATAATACAATAGAGAGAATAATTCAGCTGGTCTGTACAAACTGCCTGACTCAAGTGTTATTTTAGTCTACCACACTTGTAAGGGTGTAGAATCACGAACAGTATGTCATTTGATCATTCTCTCTATAATTTATACCTGTTACCTGCTGCAATGACTTCCCTTTTCTTCATGGAAAAAAATGGAAACTGAGAACTGGTGGTATATTTTTACATTATTTATTTATTGTAGTATTAAAATTTCTACATCCCTTTCAACCCACTGACCCGAGATATACGAAAATGGATAGTAATAGAGCAGAAGGTGTAAACACATGTCATTGTAGGCTCTTGGGGCAATTTATCAGGATTCCATCAGTCCAGCTGAAACAGCATACACAGGAACAGGTACCAGTAGCAACTGGAACACAACTAAACAGGAATTCAGAAACAATTTTAGGGAGCACCAGCAGGAACAGCCAAAGATCTAGGAGCTCTCACATCCCCTTCCGGGGCTGTTTTCTCTTCAGCCCAACATGAGCCTCAATCTCCAACAGTGAAGGCAGCAGTTAGATTCCGCAAAGCATCTTCTGGAGTAGTTAGAAGCAAAGCAGCAATGAGAAGCAATGTGAAGCAAAAGCCCCCCCCAACCCCTGTTTTTCTGGGATTTCTATTTATACCCCTCAAAATCTACACAAGGATGCTTTCTAATTGGCCAACCTCATGTCCCCCACACAAGGTACTTCCTGTTAAACAAGATTGCAAGCTCTCCAAGGACTCCATCCATCAAAGCATGTTCCTCACATGTGACAGTTTCTAGACAGCAAAACATCAAAACATCATACACTCTTCCATGAGAATATTTTGCATGCCCCACTCATGAACCTGCTTTTCAGCAGTGAACAATGCACTCCCATATTCCATAATTGATATCAAAACACATTCAACACAGCCGTGTTTCTAAAGAAATCAAGACTTCCATCACAACAAACTCTTTAAAGTCACTACCCACAGATCTTCTCCTATATAATGTTAATCACCATTTACAAGGAAAATTACTTTTAAAAATAATTATCCATGTCTTCATTTTCTCCTTTAACTGCTTTTATTTTTACCTGTGTCAAATTTTCTTCTAATTGACCACGAAATCTAATTTATACTCCTGAAAGTATGTCCCCAAAAACATTCCAACTTTTTCTACCATCAATGCCAACACCCATAAATTATCTTGACCACTACAGTAACTTAATAACTAGTCATCTCAAATCTGTATATAATTTCCAATCAATTTATTGTGTTCAACTCAAGTGATCTTTAAGAAATACAAACTGATCATTTCATTCTACCTGAATCAAAGTGATTCAGAGTCTTCATATTAAACTCAGAATAAATTTTCAGACCATTAAGATGACCCAAGGGGTGCTAAATCAGTTGGCATGAGATCTTTGTCTCCTTTGATTTCTCCTCTAATAACTCTAAACTTTCACTATAGTTCCTAGAAAAAGAAGACTGATATCTTCTTTACAGTTTTTCTGTCTGTTGCTGCCATTTCTATAGCATCTTAAATAATAACAAGATTTCAAATTGTATCTAATATGTCTCCTTCTCAGGGTTGTTTTTCAGTTTTAAATGATTTGGGAACTCCTGTTACTTGTTCACAGGGTGCTGTACACTTTCCAATCAAAGTGCCTATAATACATCTAATTCTGCTGTTCAGTATTTAAGTAGGAGTTCCCCAGATAATACTTGGACTGGAAAGATGTCCAGTTGATAAAGTGTTTGCTGCATAAGCATAGGGACCAGAATTTCATCCTCAGAACTTATGGGAAAAATGCTAGGTATATAGGGATGCATAACTGTAATTCCAGTGATGAGAAAACATAAACAGTGGATCTGGCTTTCACTGTCCACCTTGCCTTGCTATTGGTGATCTATAGGCCAGTGTCAGACAGTGTCAAAAGAAATGTGGACAACTGTTAGGAATAAACTATGTACTGATCCATGTGGGTACTCTGTATGACCAAATCCTATAGACTACATATCCTTGAAAATTTGTCTTTTGTTTATTTTTGGAGACTTTAAATTATCAGTTATTATAAAGCATTACTACCATATTCTGCTGTAGCAGTCTAGAACTAGATTGCCCTACCTAATCTTATTTTGGTGAGTGTTATTAAACATTTTTCTTTTATCCACACTTACCCTTCCTGGCCTCTAGTAATCACTATTTTCTTCTCATCTTTTATGTAATCATCACTTTAAAATTTTCACCCAAAATGAGAACATACAGTATTTGTCTTTCTGTTTCTAGTTTATTTCACCCAACAAAACTTTTTCCAGTGCCATTGAGATTGTTGTCAATGACAGGATTTGATTCTTTTTCTCATTGAATGTTCCATTGTGTATATACTACACATTTTCTTTATTCACTCTTCTTTCAATGGATACTTCAGTGAAGTATCCCATATATGGCTGTTATGAATAGTGCTATTAGAAACGTGGGAGTTAATGGATCTCTTTCATATCTTGACTTAATTTCTTTTGGATATCTACCCAGAATTTAGGTAGCTATCTCATATACTGTTTTTTTATTACTATACAATTTATAAAATAAGAATCACAAATGCTTTTGTAGTACATATCTGAAATGTGTTTAGAGAAAGATTTAGGATCAGACAATCTAGATAGAAAAAATTATAAAATATTATTTAAAAGTAAATTTGAATTACCTATTTGTCATTTAAATAAGACATATATCAGTCTTGAATACAGAGGAAGAAAAGATATACTTATGATCACACCAGGATTTGAGT
This sequence comes from Lophiomys imhausi, assembly GCA_907164525.1. NCBI lineage: Eukaryota > Metazoa > Chordata > Mammalia > Rodentia > Muridae > Lophiomys > Lophiomys imhausi. Next base: position 9,861,304 of record CAJQZJ010004856.1, on the reverse strand, counting down.
TGTTACTTTGAAATATAGTTACTGGAATCTTAAATATCTTCAATTCTGTAATTTTTAACACTTTTCTTTATGGAAGAGAATTACAGTCAACACATGTTTATTAGAGAATTATATTAAGCTTTTATCTTGGTTTGTGGTTGGAAATTGCTTTACCATTAACAATGTCATATGTTGCCTATATACAGAAAAAGAAATTATGGATTCTTTGGAGGAAATGTTTATAAGAAAATGGTCCTAGGACATTGCAAATGTGAAAAAATAAATTAAGTAAATAAGCTTCAAATATATAATGTGAAGAAATACTAATTTCCATCAGAGCATGGGAATAATATAGATTAACTTTATGACTGTGGTGGTTTGATTGTCTCTGAAAGGTTCATATATTTAAATAATTTGTTCTGGGTTGGCTTAATTGTTTAGGAAGATCATAGAATCTTTAAGGGGTGTAGCATTGCTACAGGAAGTCTTTGAAAATATATAGCCTTGCTCCAGTTCCAGATATAATCTCTTAGCTCCTTGCTCCAGCTGCCTGCTGCCATGGCTTCCTGTTATTATGGGCTTTTTCTCTCTCTGGAAACTTCAGTCACAGTAAAGTATTTCTTCCTTTAGTTATAGAGTTTTATCATGGTAACAATACTAATAAATACAGTAAAGTGTAGAAAAGAGATCTCAAACAGGAGATATTGAGTGGAAAAACAGGAAGGAGGGACAGTGTAAAAAAATTGAGAGAGAGAAGACTGAGAAGGAAACCCACAAATCATTGCACATGAAGTGATCAGCTATGTCAGGAACATTTAAATATCTTGGCAATCATTGTTGACCTTCCAAGAGTGATTACATTGGCATAAAAATCTTGGAGGTGGAGCATAGTTAGTGGAGATTGTTGCTTGTGGAAACATAGCTGAATGAAACACTTTCTTCACTCTGAAAAAAAAAATGCACCTAGAATTTTAAAAATGGTGTTGGTTATATGTTTGGCATACCATGTGACTGTGGAATCACTGTAGAACTAGCAATTTCTATGTCATGATAGAAATCAAAAGAAAACCTTCAAAGTGTAGTTGGAATTCATTTGTTCACGCTTAAGAAAGCCTATTACCAGCAGAAGCAATATGACACTAAGGTTTGTTTATGTTAATATATTATAATTTAACTTAATATATTCCTTACATACTAAATTGTGGTCCATGAAGTTTTTGCCAGAAAGATCTACTAAAAATGGCATATATATATATATATATATATATCAGAATCCATGCTGTTTTATTAATTAGTGTACAAAAATTGTTAGGTTTGATAATTGCTTTCAATTAAGTATAATGAATATAATTAATGTAGTTGCTGTTTTAGGTTCTTGAGTTAATAGTGCCATTAACTGATGCTGTTTTTTGTTGTGTTAGTGATTATTGTTATAATAGAAAACTAAACTTAAAATGAGAGGAAAGTTAAAAGTTGGACCAGTGTTTTCATTTTATTATTAAATCTGTGTGCATTATGTATGTGTGCATACAAATATCCCTATGTACATATTGTTATCTAAATTACACACTGTAATATAAGCATGAATTGCAATATTAATTTTCTAGTCATAGGGTTAGCTGCTAATACCACTTCTATCACTTAAATCTATTTAGAAAGAGAAGGCTTGAATCTAAACACAGCTATTAAATTCTACTTGGAAGAGGAGTGTCTCTACCTTTTAATCACCAGAAATGGAAAAGCATTCATTTTCTTCAAAAGGAAATGTGTTAAACAGCATTTTCACATGCCAGATATTTTAAATCCAGTAATTTTTCTCTTTTAAATGCTTTGTCATTGTATTTTTGTGTAGCGTTATTTCACTATTGTTATTGACTATTATATTGCACAAGATAATTTTAACTGTTACTATCATGTTTTCTTACTCTACAGGCAATATTAATAAATATTTAAATAATGAAAGGAGAAAATAAAGCTTATAGCTTTAAGCAGTGCTGGAGATTGCACAAATCCTCAACATGTTATTTACAATAAAAGGAGCATAATTAAATAATGAGTTTTGACATGTATCAGAAAATTATCATTGGTTCTTAAATGTAGGAAGTTTTTGTTGAATTTTTTTTATGTATGCTCACATATTAGGTATGGGCAAACATATTTTTTTTGTAAAGTATTTGCATAAGCTTTCAGGACTCTTGACTTTTGTTGTATAAGTTAAGTAAAATTTCTACTTACACGTTTTCAGACCACAGAATGCTCCAACAGTTTTTTGAAAGAATTTTATGCACAATCTTCTATTGATGGTTGTTCTTTGTCAAGAGTGAATTGTTTTGGTGTTTGAATTTTGTATGTGGTTTAAAGAAGCAGTTTAAACACAAGTTAAATTGTCTGTTTTGATGCTGATGGGCAAATGTGTGCAGATAGCAGCATTGCTTGCTATGAGCATCTACATTGTGGTTGTTGCAAATGTAGCTAATTAATGAAAGTATTCCCGTACATATCATTTCACTGTGGTGTGAGTTTTAAATATCTACTCTCTGAAATTTGAAAGAAAATGTCGTCATTAACTGAAGTGACCATGTTAAACCACAGATGTATTGAAAGACCTATTGAATAAATTCATAATCTCTAGTTGTAATTAAGTATAATTTGACTAGCATAGTGGTTCCAGCTTCAGCTAAACAATATTTTGTTTATTTAGTTGTATGACTTGGACTCTTTTAGCTTCTACATGCAAGGGTAAGTTTTTATTATCTGACAAGTGGACATGCATTTCTGCAGTGTTCCTGGTTGAGAATACCTCTGAAATTCTCATCTGTGAATCACATACACCTTTGTGAAGAAGGTGTTGTTTACTTCATTTATCTTTTTATTATTCTGTCGAGGCCAGTGTGAAAGAGGATCAGCAAAGCAGCTTTAGAATCATGCAATCCAACCCACCAGTCAGCACAACTATGATGAATGTGCCTCAGAGAGAGAGATAGAGGCCTGAGGATGTAAATCTCTCCCAATCTATGAGTTGTATGACTATGACGACTCTAAGGGGCTTCCACACCTTCACTGGCCAGTGTCATTGTCACTTAAAACAATAGTGCTTGATCTTTTTCAGGCATTGTTGCTGGAGAATATTAGTGATTCATCCATAACCCTCAGAAAGAACTTAGAGTTGTAGATTACTAGTAATGAGAACCACCCTTAGAAAGAATTCAAAGTAATAGATTGTTAGTGACATTAAGATGCTTTTGTCAGTGCCTCTGAGGTAGAAAATCTTAAGGAGCAATTTCAAGTTCAGGAAAAAAAAACACTCTTAATGGGTGAGCGAGGGCCTTTTTTGGGCACAGAACAAGAACAACAGTAACCTAAATGGCACTAGCTGACATAACTCTCTTCCTAAGACTGGGCTGATGGTCAAAGTGATTATTAATTTCAATTTTTTTAAATACTCTTTTTTATTTTTATTTTAATATTTATTTATATATTGCTTCAGGTTACATATCCATCATAGTGTCCTCTTTCTACCCATCCCAGTCCCGCCCTCCCACCCTCTACACCCTAACACTTCCATCCCACTCCTCTGGATAGTCATGTCCCTACATAACATTCCCCCACCCGAGTTTAGCACTCATATGAGGGGCAAGAGCCTCCTCATACACTGGAGGCCTACAAGGCAGTACAACCAGGGGAAAGTGTCTCATTGACAGGGAGAGAAAACAAACAAACAAACAAAAAAGTTTATGTCCATGTTCCCTTTAGTGCATTGGTGGTAGTATAGATATCCTGTATTATATAGCTAAAATCCGATTATAAGTGAATAGATGCCATGTGCATCCTTCTGAGTCTGGGTTAGCTCACTCAGGATGAGCTTCTCTAGTTCCATCCATTTGGCTGCAAATTACATAATTTCCTTGTTTCTGATAGCTGAGTAGTATTCCATTGTGTAAATGTACCATAGTAATTTTAATCCATTCTTCAGGTGAGGGACATCTGGGTTGTTTCCAGTTTCTAGCTATTACAAATAAGGCTGCTATGAACATAAATGAAGCAAATTCCTTGTGATTCGGTGAGGAGTCATTTGGATATATACCCAGAAGTGGTATAGCTGGGTCCCGAGGCAGAGCTATTCCAAGTTTTTTAATATATCGCCAGACTGACCTCCATAGTGCTCTCCCACCAGCAATGGAGAAGGGTTCCCCTATCTCCACACCCTCACCAGCACGTACTGCTATTTGAGTTTTTGATCTTAGCAATTCTGACAGGTGTGAGATGAAATCTTAGAGTCTTCTTGAGTCGCATATCTCTGATGATTAAGGATGCTGAGTATTTCTTCAAGTGTCTTTTGGCCCTTAGGAATTCCTCCTTTGTGAAATCTCTTTTTAGCTCTTTTCCCCATTTTTAAATTGGATTATTTGGTTTCTTGGCTTTTAATTTCTTGAGTTCTTTGTAAATTTTGGATATTAGCCCTTTGTCAGATTTGGGGCTGGTGAAGATTTTTTCCTAGTCTGTGAACTGCATTTTGTTTGAATGACAGTGTCTTTTGCCTTACAGAAGCTTTTCAGTTTCAGGGGTCCCATGTAACCGATCTTTTAAATTATTATTTAACACTTATTTATTTATTACTAAATTCACTTATAACAAACACTAACAATTTCTTAACTATTAATCCTATAAATTCCTACAACCCCTTTAACTATCCACTAAACCTATTGATGATTATAACAACTACTTTCATAACCTTTTAGAATGATACAGTCTCTGG
>CAJQZJ010004856.1:9840132-9856169 GCA_907164525.1 Lophiomys imhausi | reverse complement strand
TTTCTGCTTCAGGGAGAGAGCTGGCCATCAATGGCCAGCCCTTTTTTTCAGCAGGACTCTTGGAGCTCTCTAGCATCAGGGGCCTCTTCTTTTTTTGGGCTCCATGCACTGTCCTTAAATAGGAGGAACTCTGTTTCAGCTTAATTTGGGCTCTGCCCACTTAGCAGCTGAAAACAATGTCAGGCCAGATACTTTGCTTCTTCAAGTCTATTGAGTCTTTCCTGTTTTTCCTGTCAGGCCAGGTACTTTGTTTCTTCAAGTCTATTGAGTCTTTCCTGTTTTTCCTGACTTCAACCTTGTTTTTCAGTCTATTAAATCTTTCCTGTTTTTGCTGACTTCATGCTGATAATGCTCTTCAGGCCCCGAATTAAGAGACAGTATCAGAAACTCCTATATATTTTCTAAATCTAATTTATCTAACCCCTACAGTCCCATTTATTGATTCTTGGTCTTAGGTCCTGAGTTGTTGGTGTTCTGTTCAGGATGTTGTCACTTGTGCCAATGAGTTCGAGGGTTTTTCCCACTTTCTCTTCTAGTAGATTTAGTGTGACCGGCCTTATGTTAAGGTCTTTGATCCACTTGGATTTAAGTTTTGTACAAGGTGATAAGTATGGGCCTGATTTCATTCTTTTATAAGTGGACATCTAGTTGAACCAGCACCATTTGTTGAAGATGCTGTCCTTTTTCCATTGTGCGGTTTTGGCTTCTTTGGCAAAAATTAGGTGATCATAAGTGTGTGGGTTTATTTCTGGGTCTTCAATTTGATTCCTTTGATTCACTGGTCTGTTTCTATACCACTACCATGCTGTTTTCATTACTATGGCTATGCAGTACAGCTTGAAATCTGGGATGGTGTAACCTCCAGATTTTTTTTTAATAGTACAGTATTTAAATATTAAGCAATAAACGAAAGTTTGACTTAACTATACCCCTCAGGGTTGGTAAATTTCGTGCCAGCCACCGCGGCCATACGATTGACCCAAATTAATTACCCCCGGCTTAAAACGTGTTGTTTATATGTGCAATAGGATTGAGACCCGACTAATACGTGAAAATTCATTGTCAGGACATAAATAACCAATAACGAAAGTAATCCTAAAAAACAAATACACGAAAGCTAAGGTCCAAACTGGGATTAGATACCCCACTATGCTTAGCTGTAAACTTAAGTAGTTAAACAAACGAAACTACTTGCCAGAGAACTACTAGCCACAGCTTAAAACTCAAAGGACTTGGCAGTACTTTATATCCATCTAGAGGAGCCTGTTCTATAATCGATACACCCTGCTCCACCTCACCATTTCTTGATTTAGCTATTCTGGGGTTTTTGTTGTTCTATATGAAATTGAAAATAGATTTTTTTCCAGGTCTATAAAGAAATGTGTTGGCATTTTGATAGGAATTGCATAGAATTTGTATATTGCTTTTGGTAGGATGGCCATTTTTAATATGTTGATCCTACTTACACATGAGCATGGGAGATCTTTCCATCTTCTGAAGGTCTCTTCAATTTCTTTCTTCAAGGGCTTGAAGTTTTGTTGTACAGGTCCTTTACTTGCTTGGTTAGAGTTACCCCCAGGTACTTTATATTGTTTGTGGCTATTGTGAAGGGAGTTGTTTCCCTGATTTCTTTCTCCACCCATTTGTTTGTTGTATAAAGAAGGGCTTCTGATTTTTTTGAATTAATTTTGTATCTAGACACCTTGCTGAAGGTGTTTATCAGCTGTAAGTGTTCTCTGGTGGAATTTTTGGGGTTGCTTATGTATACTATCATATTGTCTGCAAATAGGGGTACTTTGACTTCCTCATTTCTAATTCATATCCCCTGATCTCCTTTAGTTGTCTTATTGCTCTAGCAAGAACTTTAAGTACTGTATTGAAGAGATATGGTGAAAGTGGGCATCCTTGTCTTGTCCCTGAGTTTAGAGGAAGTGCTTCAAGTTTCTCTCCATTTACTTTGATGTTGGGTATTGACTTGCTGTATATTGCCTGTATTATTTCCAGATATGGTCCTTGTATGCCCATTCTCTCCAGAATTTTTAGCAGGAAGGGGTGTTGGATTTTGTCAAATGCTTTTCCTGTATGTAGTGAGATAATCATGTAGTTTTTTTTCTTTCACCTTGTTTATGTAGTGGATTACGTTGATGGATTTTTGCATGTTGAACCATCCCTGCAGTCCTGGGATGAAGCCTACTTGATCATGGTCTATGATACTTTTGATGTGTTCTTGGATTTGGTTTGCTAGGAATTTAGCATCTTTCATGAGGGAGATTGGTCTGAAGTTCTGTTTCTTTTTTGGGTCTTTGTGTGGTTTAAGAATCATGGTGACTGTGGCCTCATAGAATGAGTTTGGCAGTGTTCTTTCTGATTCTATTTTGTGAAAGAGTTTGAAGAGTATTGGTATTAGCTCTTCTTTGAAGGCCTGGTAGATTTCTGTGCTGAAAACATCTGGCCCTGAGCTTTTCTTGGTTGGGAGAGTTTTAATAACTGTTTCTATTCCCTAGGGGTTATAGGGCTGTTTAATCTGTTAACCTGATCTTGATTTAGCTTTGGTAGGTGGAATCTATCAAGAAAATTGTCCATTTCACTTAAGTTTTCATATTTGGTGAAGTATAGATTTTTAAAGTATGACCTAAATATTCTCTGGATTTCCTCAATGTCTGTTGTTATTTCTCCCTTTTCATTTCTGATTGTGTTGATATGGGTTTTTTCCCTCTGTCTTTTAGTTAATTTGGCTATTTTTCTATTTTGTTGATTTTCTCGAAGAAACAACTCTTGGTTTCATTGATTTTTTGTATTGCTCTTTTTATTTCTAAGTTGTTGATTTCATCCCTAAGTTTGATAATTTCCTGCCTTCTGCTCCTCTTGGGAGTGTTTGCTTATTTTTTTTTCCAGTTCACCCAGTTTAGCTGTTAATTCACTAATGTGAGCTGTCACAATTTTCTTTTTGAAGGCACTTAGTGCTATGAACTTTCCTCGTAGCACAGCTTTCATTGTGTCCCATAGGTTTGGGTATTTTGTGCCTTCATTTTCATTGGTTTTTACGAAGTCTTTGATTTCCTTCTTTATTTCTTCCCTTACCCAGTAGTCATCCAGTAAAGAGTTGTTCAATTTCCATGTGTGTGTAGAGTTTCTGTTGATTCTTTTGCTGTTGAAGTCCAGCTTTATTCCATGGTGGTCTGATAAGATACAAGGGGTTATTTCAATTTTCCTGTGTCTGTTGAGGCTATCTTTGTGTCCGACTATATGGTCGATTTTGGAGAAAGTTCCATGAGGTGCTGAGAAGAAGGTGTTCTTTTGTGTTTGGGTGAAACATTCTGTAGATATCTGTTAGGAACATTTGGTTCATGATCTCTGTTAGACCCATTATTTCTCTGTTTGGTTTCTGTCTTGATGATCTGTCCATAGTTGTGAGTGGGGTGTTGAAGTCACCCACTACTAATGTGTGAGGATCGATGTGTGATTTAAGTTTTAGGAGAGTTTCTTTTACAAATGTAGGTGCCTTTGTATTTGGGGCATAGATGTTCAATATTGAGATGTCCTCTTGATGAATATTTCCTTTAATGAGTATGTAATGCCCTTCTCTGTCTTTTGTTTTTTATTAACTTCAGTTGGAAGTCTATTTTGTTTGATATTAGGATGACTACTCCAGCTTGCTTCCTGAGTCCATTTGCTTGGAAAACCTTTTCCCAGCCCTTTACTCGGAGATAGTGTCTATCTTTGTTAATAATATGTGTTTCTTGTAAGCAGCTAAATGATGGGTCTTGTTTTTGGATCCAATTTATAAGCCTGTGTCTTTTTATTGAGGAGTTGAGTCCATTGATGTTAATGGATATTAGTGACCAGAGGTTGTTATTTCCCATTATTTTTGTATAGGTGGTGGACCTGTGTTTCTTTTGGTTTAGTTCCCATGGAGTTTTCTGTTTCCTTTGTTTTCTTGGGTGCAGTTATCTTCTCTGGGTTGGAATTTTCCTTCTAGGATCTTCTGTAGGGCTGGATTTGTGGGTAGATATTCTTTAAATTTGATTTTGTCATGGAATATCTATTTTCTCCATCTATGTTGATAGAGAGTTTTGCTGTGTATAGTAGTCTGGCTGGGCACCTATGTTCTCTCAAGGTTTGTAGGACATCTGCCAAGGCCCTTCTAGCTTTTAGAGATTCTGAGGAGAAGTCAGGTGTAATTCTGATGGGTCTGCCATTATACATTACTTGACCTTTTTCTCTTAATGCTCTTAATATTCTTTCTTTGTTTTGTACATTTGGAGTTTCAATTATTATGTGGCAAGAGGAGTGTCTTTTCTGATCTATCTGTTTGGTGTTCTGTAAGCCTCTTGGAGTTTTATTGGCATCTCTTTGTTTAGGTTTGGGAAGTTTTCTTCTATGATTTTGCTGAAGATGTTTCCTGGACCTTGGAGTCAGGAGTCTTCTCTTTCCTCTATGCCTATAATTCTTAGGTTCTTTCTTTTCATTGAGTCCTTGATTTCTTGGATGTTATGGGTGAGGACTTTTTACCTATCGCATTTTCTTTGGATGTTATACTGATTTCTTCCATCAAATTTTCAATGCCTGAGATTCTGTCTTCCATCTCTTGTATCCTATTTTTGATACTCATATCTGTAGTTCCTGTTCTCTTCCCATGATTCTCCATTTCCACTCTTAACTCTGAGTTTGTTTTCTTTATTGCTTCCATTTCCAGTTTCATGACTTGAAAGATTTTATTCATTTTGTATATTTCCTGCTCCAATTTGCTTGTCTTTGCCTGGAAATCTTCCATCTCTTTTAAATCTTTCATTGCCTTGTCTCTTTCCTGTTCAATTTGAGCCACTTTGGCTTGGAGCTCTCTAATAGTATTATCAGTTGCTTTCGCTTGTAAAATTGTGGACTCTTTGAATTCCTTCATAGATTTGAATTCTTCTTGAAAGGACTTTATCACTTTCCAGGCTGTAGAATTGTTGTTGTTTTCAAGTGCTTCAGCTGTGGTGAAGTGGTCAGGGCTTGTTATACTGGCATTTTGTTGGGGTCATAATTCCCTGGCTTTTGTTGATTCTGCTTTTTTGCTGTCCTTTTGCCATTTGGTTGTTCTTAGCTGTTTGTTCCTGTTGCCTTCTGGACTTGGAGCCAAAGGTGGCACTTTGGTGTAGCAGTCATATTGCTTGGTTGTCAGTCACTTTCCTCTGGCTGGATGGGGACTTGTGTGGAGGTTCTCAGTGTTATCTCTGAGAGCTCACCACTTCCTATTTTGTCCCATTTGGGGACTCAGTTGAGGGGTTGTGTTGGGGAAGTGTTCCTGTAGGTTCCTGATATCTAACTGGTCTTCGTATAGATGACAGTGCAGGCTGATGGGCCGCAGGCTGTTGGGTGGGGTTGTAGCTCCCCTGCAGCTTACGTGTCATACCATGTTTGTAGTCCTCCCGGCTGCTCACAGGGGGTTCTCAGGGTCAATGTGCATCTAATAGCCAGATGCACTGCGAACTGGTGCAGCCTATTCCCAGGCAATGAGGAATGGACTGGGATTGTTTCACTGCTCACAAGTCAGAGCTCTCTATGTTGCATACTGAGTGTTCAGCCTGCAGTGGCTCTGATGATATGGTCCTGTGCATCCAGGTACAGATTCTTTGGACTCTGGAGGTCCCACGTTTGGCAGTTGAAACCACCTGCTGGAGTCTGGAAAGGACCTGACTCCACACCCTTAAGGTGAGTCACTCAGCAGTGTCCCCCAGATCAAAACCTCACTGATCCAGGGGTGGAACTATATGTGCTTAAGCTCTAGTTTCCTGCTGGAACAGCCAGCACTAGCAAAAGGGTCTATTAATAACCCCACATTTTGCCCAGGGCTTGGACCCTGTGGAGGACAAACCTGCCTTCCAACCCGGCTGTCCTTTCTGCCACTCTCACAGCTCCACCTATGTGTGTATGGAGCTGGCTTTGGATACTGGCAAATGGGGCCACTGTCTTCCAAGTTCTGGTACACGGCAGTTGAGCTGCCGCATAACCTGCTGCTGGAAGAGTATCCTGCTGCTCAGTCCTGCTGCAGTGTTTTTTTCCAATGACTGTAAATCCAATAGAGGGGCCTGTATGTATGTCCAACACCCCTCTGGGGAAGCACAAGTAGGCTTGTGCTTTCCAAAATGCAGCTATGGACCCGTTGGCCGCTGAGCTGACCTGTTGTGGAACTGTCAGCCACTACACATCCTGCTGCTGTGGTGCTGCAGTTGCTCCCTCAAACCGCTAAATAGCCAGAATGCCTGAGTGGGATCTGGGGCCCCTGTAGGCTGGTGAGTAACCCTGTGTGCAGTTCGAATCTGCCCACTGGGTATTAGAGTGGTTCCTACCCTGTGTCTCTTCTGTTGAGGGTTCCCAATTCCCGGATTCAGCTGCTTCTGGTGAGAATCTGAGCAAGGGGAGGAGATTCCTGCCCAGGGACTTTTAATGGTCCCTGGGTAGGTGGGTGAAACCCAGTGGGTTCAATTCACTCAGATTGTTGCTTAGCATCTTATAACTCTGTGGCTTTATGGCTGTTTTCCCTCAGTTCAAAATGTGTCCATGCGTGCCACCACCATCTTGGATCCCCCCCCCAAATTATTTCTTATACCCATTTTTGCTCTCAGCTTCTTAATATTATTTAATAAAAATTATTAATGAGTAGGTGTTCACCTTGAGGATTTAAAGTAGAAATGGCTGATTGTTTTTAATATAAAAGTTTAGATTTGTGATTCTCCAAAGATTTTTATAAGATTGTTTTTAAGATAAATAATAAGATAGTTGATTTCTTTTCTGTAGTCACAAATTGCTGCCTGCCAATAAAGAGAAACTGCTTGAAAAAAAAATCACCCTGCTTGCTTATACTTTGTTAATTTATAACAAGTTGCTTAGTTAAAAATGTATGTGAGTTCTTGGGAATAATTTATTTTTCCCATTTTTTTTTATCCATTACACATAAAACATTTGACCATGTGAAGGTATTGGGAAACATGTTTTTTCTTACATATATTCATTGTAATTGTTCACTTAAAGAAAAATAGATTGTAACCATATTATGATTTTATACTCATTGAAAAATTTTGCTGGTATATATAAGCTGTGGGAGAAAAAGTTAACTTGTTGGTACTTTTTTCCATGGACCAAAAGTACATATATATATACACATATATACATATACACACTTCATCCACTGTGTGTGTTTGTGTGTGTGTGTCATTTTTACCCCTCTTCTCCTGTTCTTTTTTTCCTTCTTGCTGGCCCCTGAACAGTATAAAGAGTTCAGAGAATTCATAGTCTCTCTCTCTGGTCACAGGATGTACTAGCCCCAGAGAAAAAAATTTGAGTGATCAGTCACCAACTGTACTCCCTAACTCTATTTGCCCTGTGGAGTCAAAGCTGCTCTTTGGGCAATCATTCAGTAAAAGAGGAGGAGGAGGGTGGAAGGGTGGGACTGGAGGGGGGAGTAGGGAGGGGATTGTGATTGAGATGTAACTTGAAGAAATAAAAAATAATTAAAAAAAAAGAATCAAACTGAAAAAGAAGAGTGGTAAGACATCTTTTTAAATTTAATTTTATTAATTAGTTAATTTTTGTGTATGTGTGTGTCAGAGGTATGTGTGATGCATGCACACATATGTATATCAGTGCATATGTGGAGGGGCTGAGGAGAGTATCAGGTGCTCTCTATTACTCTCTGCCTTATTCCTTTGAGGCAGATTCTCTGGATGAGCGTGGTGTTAGCCTGGTAGCCAATGCTAGCCCAGTCTTCCTGTCTCCAGTCTCCTTTGTGCTACAGATGAGCATAAGACTGTGGCTGGATTTTGCATGGAATCTGGGATCCAAACTCAAATCCTCAGGCCCACACAAAGAGCACTCTTAAATGTTTACCTATCTCTTCAGATCCTACATACCTTAATCTGTATGACTTTTGATATAGTCAAAAGTCTTGAAAACTTAAACAAAAACCAGGAAAACATTTGATATTTTTGTACTCCAATATCTCTTTTTACAAGAACAGAAACAGTTTGACCAAATTGTTTTGTCAAACTATACTCTTTTGATTATTTCGAGCAGAATCCCTGCTATTGAACATGTCATGTGAAGATCAGTGGTTATTATCAACCTAATGCCCTACCTTACATTCTTACAATATGCATAGGTGCTGATGATACCAAGAGTATGGCAGGTGACCCATGTAAGTAGAGGATTTCAGAATTTCTATGACCTAAGTCAGCCAAACTAACACATTTAAATTATAATTAAATTAAATTACTTCTCTCTTATAAAAGCCCATCCAGATATTCTGATGTTGGTATGCTTATATATAATTGAGATCACTGACTCAGGAGCTATAGATTTGTTACAGGTCAGATGGTAGGATGTTTGCCTGGCACCTGTAAGACCTGGGGTTCATTTCCCAGGATGGTATAAATCCAGTTAGGTAAGACACACTGTAATCACATAATTCAGGGGGTAAATGCAGAAAGACCAGGAATTTAAAGTCATCTTGAATTATATAGCAAATCTGAGGTCACTCTGGAATATATGGGATCCTGTTTCAAAAAAACCAAATAACTAAATAAAATCACTATTTCTGATTTTTATTCTGAGGACTATTCAGAGTTCAAAAAAATCTGTCTTGATTTTTTTTTTTAAGACAAAATTTCTTTATGTAGCTTTGGCTGTCCTGGAACTAACTACTTCTGTAGATCAGATTGGCCTTGAACTCACAGAGATCTGTCTGCCTCTGCCTCCTAAGTACTGGAATTACAGGTATGTGCAACCACCACCAGGTCTGACTTGATTATTAAGTCTTCTGTTTGCTCAAAGAGTTTGTATGTTTTTCCTTTACAATTTCATCCATTTTCGTACATTATTGAATATCTAAAGATTGACTATAACTAGAGGACTATTTGTATTTTAGATGGAATTAAAATATGATTTTTAAAGCTTTTGACTAAATTTGCTGAAATTTTATGAGGTTAGAATAAAATTAAAGTTTTTTGAACCTCTTCACTACATAATCTCATTTCCAAAAGAGTCTACTTATTATTATTTTAGTTGACTGATTTTTATACTCTACTTATTATTATTTTAAATTTCATCAAATAACATTCTCCTGCTCATTTTAGTAACAGTTTCAGTTATGCTACATGTATTTTTCTTAAATTCTTGATTTTCTACCTATTCACTTTTTATATATTATTTTTATTTCATTTGGTTTATTTTATTTTATTTTAATTTACTATTTTATTTTATTTTGAGACAGGGTTTTATTGTATAATCCTGTCTGGCCTAGAACTTGCTATATAAAGCATTCCGGCCTCAAACTTACAGATATCCATCTGTCTCTACCTGCAGAAGTGCTGGCATTAAAGGCATGCACCACCATTTCTGACCTTCAAATATTAATATAAGCACATCATGTAAAGTTTCTTTTTGTATCTAAATTTAGGTTCATTTTTCAAAGTATTGACCCATTTAATTAGAATTTTTAATTACTTCTTGGGATGGTGGATAGGGAATTTAAAATGTTTATGCCATTAATTTTCAGCTTACAAAATAGTTGCACAATGTTTATGAAGTTTATTGAATATAAGATAGAGTCACTGAAATTTACTTTATGAAAGACAGATTGATTTTCTTAAATTTTTACAGTATGCATATATCCTCAAGTTGGATACAAGAATCTCAGACATTGACACACTTTTAATGTATATTTGATAAGGTATGGCAATTGTTTCCTTAAAATCCTGTATATGTTATAAATTCATGATCTACAAACATTATATCTTATATTACAGTTTGATTAATTTGTCATAATTTTATATTGGGATACTTAGTTTTTATTTTGATTTGTCACTTAATATTGATTAAATGCTAATTTCTAGATATACATAAGTAAAGTGTTCTTGTTTTGTGGACTTGTGCTTTTTGTACCATGTAATGTACCTTTGGGATTGCTATATATATATAATAAATATGAACCTCAATTTGATCCTTCTGTCCTTCATATCATTCCTTTATGTCTTTCTCCATATCTTCATAAGTATGTGTGTGTGTGTGTGTGTGTGTGTGTGTGTGTGTGACTACACTTTATTTTTTGGAAAGCAAAGCCAAACCTGGAAAAACTAGCAATTTATTTAAGAACAAACAGCTTAACACTCTGCTGCTAGCTAGCTGGTTTTGATGGAAGAGGAGCCAGTTATTGCTCTGACAGGAAGATTGATGAGAAAAGATATCATAGGAAGACAAAGACCTTTTCCATGTCATAATAAGATGGCTGACCTCAAGGTTCTTATTCCCTAAGACAAAGACTTAACAAAGACATTCCTCAGTCTATGGGAAACTGCTGATTGGATGTTTTAATATTCTTGATGTTGTATTCTAGGCAGGAACCAGTAAACTATCCTGTCTCTGTCTGAATCAACCAATCCACCAAAACATCCCAGAACAACTAATTTAGAGGGAGGAAAGAGAACTTTCTATTCCAAACATACAAAAGCTTAGACACTCCAGGAAGGAAAATGGACTTGGGTTTTCTCCTTCTTTGCTATGCTGATTACAACAAATGTTGACTATATGGTATGCCTGTGAATCATTCCTGCTTTGAATTCCTCAAAGGTAGAGAAAATGAACTGGATACAACTCTTTTTTATTAATTTTATTTTTTTATGGTTATTTATTACTTCAGGTTACATCTCCATCACAGTACCCTCTTTCAACCCCTCCCAGTCTCACCCTCCCACTCTCTACCCCCATTCCTTCCATTCCATTCCTCTGGGGTGGAGTGTCCCTACATATCAGTCCCCCATCCCAGTTCACCAGTCATATGAGGGCCAAGAGCCTTCTCATAAACTGGGGCCCTACAAGGGGCCCACTAGGACAAAGTGATTCATTGAGAGGTAACAAAGTCTATATTCCTTTTCCCTTTGGTGCATTGGTTGTAGTATAGTTATCCTGTACTATATGGCTAAAATCCAATTATAAGTGAATAGATGCCATGTGCATCCTTCTGAGTCTGGGTTAGCTCACTCAGGATGAGCTTCTCTAGTTCCATCCATTTGGCTACAAATTGCATGATTCCATTGTTTCTGAAGGCTGAGTAGTACCACAGTTTTTTTTTTTTTTTTTTTATCCATTCCTCAGTTGAGGGACATCTGGGTTGTTTCCAGTTTCTAGCTATTACAAATAAGGCTACTATGAACATAATGAGGAAATGTCTTTGTGGTTTGGTGAGAAATCTTTTGGATGTATACCCAGAAGTGGTATGGCTGGGCCTTGAGGAAGAGCTGTTCAAAGATTTCTAAGATATCACCAGAGTGATTTCCATAGTGGCTGTACAAGCTTCCACTCCCACCAGCAGTGGAGGAATGTTCCTTTCTGTATATCTTCACCAGCATTTGCTGTCATTTGAGTTTTTGATGTTAGCCATTCTGACAGGTGTGAGACAGAATCTCAGAGTCGTCTTCAGTTGCATTTCTCTGATAATTAAGGATGCTGAGCACTTCTTCAAATGTCGCTCAGCCATTAGGAATTCCTCCTTTGTGAATTCTCTCTTTAGCTTTGTTGCCCATTTTTTTGATTGAATATTTGGTTTCTTGGCATTTAATTTCTTGAGTTCCTTGAAAATTTTGGATATTAGCCCTCTGTCAGATATGGAGTTGGTGAAGGCTTTTTCCCAATCGGTAGGCTGCCTTTTATTCAAATAACAGTGTCTTTTGCCTTACAGAAGCTTTTCAGTTTCATGAGGCCCCATTTATTGATTGTTGCTTTTAGATCCTGAGCTGTTGGCATTCTGTTCAAGAAGTTGTCACCTGTGCCTATGAGTTAGGTGGTTTCCCCACTTTCTCTTATAATACATTTAGTGTATCAGACCTTATCTTAAGGTCTTTGATCCACTTGGAGTTAAGTTTTGTGCAAGGTAATAAGTATCCATCTAATTTCATTCTTTTACATGTCCATATCCGTTAGACCAGCACCATTTGTTGAAGATGTTATCCTTTTTCCATTGTACAGTTTTGGATTCTTTGTCAAAAATTAAGTGACCAGAGGTGTGTGAGTTCATTTCTGAGTCTTCAATTCCATTCTGTTGATTCACTGGTCTATTTCTACACTGGTACTATGCTGTCTTTATTGCTCTGTAGTACAACTTGAAATCTGGGATGGTGATACCTCCAGATATTTTTATTGTACAGGATTGATTTAGCAATTCTGGGTATTTTGTTATTCCATATGAAGTTGAGAATTGCTTTTCCCAGGTCTATAAAGAATAGTGGTGGTATTTTGAGAGGAATTTCATTCAATCTATATATTGACTTTGGTAGGATGCCCATTTTTATTATGTCCTATCCATGAGCATGGGAGATCTTTCCATCTTCTGATGTCCTCCTCAAATTCTTTCTTCAAGGACTTGAAGTTCTTGTCATACAGGTCTTTCACTTGCTTGGTTAGCGTTACCCCAGTTATTTTATATTGTTTGTGTCTATTGTGAAAGGTGTTGTCTCCCTAATTTCTTTCTCAGCCCCTTTATTTGTTCTATAAAGAAGGGTTTCTGATTTTTGTTTTTTGCATTAATTTTGTATCCAGCCAACTTGCTGAAAATGTTTATCAGCTGTAAGAGTTTTTGGTGAAATTAGCTCTTTGGTGGAATTTTGGGGGTCACTTATGTATGCTATCATATCTTCTGCAAATACAGATACTTTGACTTTTTCATTTCCAGTTTATATCCTCTTGATCTCCTTTAGTTGTCTTATTGCTTAGCAAGAACTTCAAGTACTATGTTGAAGAGATATGGTGAAAGTAGATATCCTTGTCTTGTCCCTGAATGTAGAGGAAATGCTTCAAGTTTCTCTCCATTTAATTTGATGCTGGTTACTGGCTTGCTGTATATCGCCTTTATTATTTCTAGGTATGGTCCTTGTATGCCCATTCTCTCCAGGACTTTTAGCATGAAGGGGTGTTGGATTTTGTCAAATGCTTTCTCAGCATCTAGTGAGATAATCATGTGGTTTTTTCTTTCAAAATTGTTTATATGGTGAATTATGTTGATGGATTTTCATATATTGAACCATCCCTGCATTCCTGGGATGAAGCCTTCTTGATTATGGTATATAATATTTTTGATGTGTTCTTGGATTCGGTTTGCCAGTATTTTATTAAGTATTTTTGCATCTATGTTTTGAGGGAGATTGGTCTGAAGTTCTCTTTCTTTGTTGGGCTTTTGTATGATTTAGGAATCAGGATGACTGTAGCCTCATAGAATGAGTTTGGCAGTGTTCTTTCTGATTCTATTTTGTGAAAGAGTTTGAAGAGTATTGGTGCTAGCTCTTCTTTGAAGGTCTGATAGAATTCTGTGCTGAAACCACCTGGCCCTCGGCTTTTTTTGGTTGGGAGATTTTTAATGACCGTTTCTATTTCCTTAGGGGTTATAGGACTGTTTAATCTGTTAACCTGATCTTGATTTAACTTTGGAAGATGGAATCTATCAAGAAAATTGTCCATTTCACTTAGGTTTTCAAATTTGGTGGCAAACAGGATTTTAATATAAGACCTAAAGATTGTCTGGATTTCCTCAATGTCTGTTGTTTTTTTTCCCTTTTCATTTCTGATTTTGTTGATTTGGGTTTTTTGCCTCTGCCTTTTAGCTAATTTCACTAAAGGTTTGCCTATTTTGTTGATTTTCTCAAAGAATCAACTCTTGCTTTGATTGATTCTTTGTATTGTTCTTTTTGTTTATAAGTTGTTGATTTCAGCCCACTCTTAAACAGTTAAGAACTACTTGAATAATTTACAGTTGATGCTGTCTAGTAATCACAACATGAGATACAGAATTATTCATACTCAGGCTTTCATCCATCCATCCATCCATCCTCCATCCATCATCCATCCTTCTGTCCCTCCATTCATTCATCCATCCATCCATCCATCCATCCATCCATCCATCTATATACTAACTCACTCACCCATTCATCCACATGTTTTTACTTCAAATCATGACAAATTATTTTTTTTCAGGAGTTTTCCAATAAGTCCATGAATAACCAGCAAGGCAGACAGATCAGCCTTGTGGCTAAGCTTCTAGAGCTTACTTGAACCATTTGGATCTCAGAGTCCACTGTAAGTGAATCACTGCATGTACCTCACCACCTTTCTTGTGATATACGTTTGTCTCACTATTATTTCTCAAGGCCACACTTAATTGCACGTGTGAAGTAGGTGCTTCCTGCATTTTGGCTTGTATGAACAGATGCAGTTATATATACACAAAAATGCTTTACCTTCTAGTCCATTCTTCCTAGCTAAAGCCTCCAAAATTACCCTTGGAGTGATCAGGTGGAAGGCTACTATGCTCATAAGTGAAGAATAGCTAGAATGCACTCTAATGATATCATTTGTATGGCTATATCAATAATAAAGGGGCCTTGTAAAAAAGAAAATTGATATTTTGTAATAAAGAAATAAGTGCTTATCATTAATATTTTGACATTAATACTTGATATACTTAAAGTAAATTAACCTTACAACTGCCTATATATAGTTTCTATCTAAATTTAACTTTTGTAAGTTTCATGTATATGTGTGTGTCTTAATTGTCAGAGAATATTATTAAAAATGAAAAAATATTGTTTTCTCTTACAACATTCTTATTTTACTTTCTTTTGGCTTCCATTGTTGCTCTTGAATGCATTGTCACTCAATTCTCTATTTCCAGAAGGACATTTTTTTTCTCTCTGGAACTGTGTGTCTTAGACTGTCACGGTCACTGACCATGATTCAATATTTAAGTAACTAACTGTGAATTTGTTTTTCTTTATTCTGCTTTATGTTCTTTAGGCTTTTGGGATCTACGAAATAGTGACCATCACAAGCCTTTTTGTGTTTCTAAAGAAGAACACTGGGACCTGGGTGATTCAAAAGGAAATATTTATTGTTCACAGTGTTTGATTCTGAACAGATCACTGTCTAAGTGCCCCATATGGCAAGGTTATTCAAACTGTATCTGATGTCAGAAGGTTAAGAGGGAAGGAAATGCATGGAGGATCAAGAGATAGGAATGTTTACTTTTATTTGAAAAAGACTAAAGAATTACTCAACAACTCTCAATCACAACACAAGTTATAATAACAGAAGGTTTTCTCTCAAGATTAGTCATCTCTTAAGTGTATCACATCTCAACAGTTCTTCATTGGTTATTAACAATCAAAGCCTGAATGCCAAGAGCATGTTAAACCATGGAGCTGGATTTCACTAATCTATCCTATTCAATTATGAACATTTATTCATAGAAACCTCATGTAGACTCTGGGCTTTTCTCATTTTTCAATGTCTCCCAAAATCTCCAGTGTGGTTTCCACAACATTTGTGGACTTTGTGACTTAACACTATTATTATTTGGAAAATTGTGTGCTTGTATGTGGTTTTTCCAAAATTTCTACTTGGCTGAATTTTAAGGACACTTTCTTCTTAAAAATAGGTTAGTGGTCTTCATTTTACCATTCCTTATATATTTAGGCACAGAAGTATAATTAATTTGCAGAACATTCTAAGAGTTAGAGTGGTCCTAATCCAAATGAGGATGTTTAGAAATGGAGAGGAATGTAGCTGTGGGTTTGAGAGGTACAACAAGTACTTTAGTTCCCTCTAATTAACCTGGAGGCCAGCATGGGTATTGGTATCACAGGTCAATGTAGTGCCACATGTCCCTTTTGCTAGAGGGACATATGTATATATGGGTCATCTCAGGGTAATAGAATTAAGAGCTAGCTTAGGTGGGCCAAGATTGCTCAATTCAGGCCAAGGCTTGTGGTGTCTGTGTGTTTTCATTTATAATGATTGCTTAAAATTAACAGCAGCAAATCAATTAACAATAATAGAAATAGTGGTAAACAAATTTAGTTGATTATTTCTACAAATGGCATTCAACGTAGTTTATTTAATTTTTTTCATATATCCATTATTTTTCATGTCTTAGACTCTAGGGTTCACAGTGTTAATGACGTCTGTATTTTTCCCTTTCTCTTGTGGACCTTAAAAAGGTTAAAAGAATTAGGAAT
>CAJQZJ010004856.1:9769215-9810132 GCA_907164525.1 Lophiomys imhausi | reverse complement strand
TGTTGAGATACTTATCGAAAACTTTCCAAAGATATTTGGAATAAACTATATTTTCTAAAGATATCAAAAAGAATGTTGAAGACATACAGAATTCTTCAGATTTGCTAAATACTGTGGATAAGTCTTCTGTTATGGAAGATGCCTATGATGACCACAGTGACAAAACCTTCACTAGTGATAATACTAAAAAATTAAGTATTGCATCTGTTGTTCCTCAGGAGGAAGGTCCTTCAGGTAAGGGGAACTTTTCAATAGTAATCAAATGAATGGCAGGATGACATCTTTTCCTAAATTCACAAGGTTGTAAATATCCTCAAAACAATATTGGGGCACACCACAATATTAGAGCAAGGGAAACATTTTTAAACAATTTCATTAAAACATAAATATTCTGAGAGAAGGTCTAATCTTGTTTCTGATACATTGAATTCAATGCTGAGATCTGGTGGTTACTGCCCCTTCTGAGGCATTCTCTTGATTGGTTAATAAAAGTTGCTTATGGCCAGTTAGCTGGGAAGAAAGAGTATAGGAAGGCGTGACTTCCTCAGATCAGCAGGAATTCCACACACACAGACTCTTGCCTCTTTCCGAGGGGAGACACAGAAGGAGAAAGACGTCTGGAGAAGTCTGGAAGGTTCTCACAGGCACATGTTGGTTTGGGGTTAACTTAGAGTAGCTAATTGAGAGTCTGCCCAGCTAAGGGCTAAGCATTATAATATTAAAAGGTCTCGGTGTATTTAATTATTGGGGAAAAGATTGTGGTGGCTTATAGGCCCTCAGTCCAAGCAGTCCCGGGCTGTTGGATTCTCAGACTCCCCTTGAGCCCATGCGAATCTCCCTCCAAGCTGCCCGTAATTCTACTGGCCTAATATAACAACTTATATTAATTAACAGAGTTTAGGTTATAGGTGGTGTAGGCCACCTTTGCTTCCGGGGCTCTTTCTCCAGGATAAGTTAGGCTACTGGTGAAGGCACTCAGGCCAGGCCGCCTGCTCCTCTGCCAAGCTGCCAGCTATTCTGTCGGCCACTCTGCCAGCCTAATATTACAGTTTATACTTACTAATAACTACATTAATTAATTAATTTGCAGTTTTCATAAATATAAGCATATATACATATATATACACTTAAACACATACATATGCGCATACATACATATTTACACATGCATGCATATATGTTTGTATGACAGATATTTTCCTAATTTAGCCCGTGTAAAAGTCCTAGACTATTAACTTCTATATTTCTCAGATTTCTTCCCCCATGTCCCTGAGTACTGTTAAAAAATTATATGGCTAATTAAACTATGTATCCAGTATTTATATTATTGTTAATTGGCTTGGCAGTTGTTATTCTTTAAGCAGCCATTACAAATAAGTAAACAGACACCATGTGGATTTTAACAAGCCATGGCCTGAATTGTGCAATCCTAGCCCATCTAAGCTAGCTCATAATTCTATTACCAAAATATGACCATATATATTCATATGTCCCCGTGGACCGCCATTCTCCACACTAGCCGATATTCCAGGCCATCTGGAATGAGGTTCCTTTTTCTAACCCATGGTGTGTGCCTTCTTCCTGCTGCTTCTGGCTGGAATGTTTGAATCCTCTGTCTAAAGCGCAGGCTTCCTGCTCTAATCCCAGGAAGTCCCACCTTTCCTGTCTTTGCCTATTCTCAGGCCTCGGCATTTTATTTAACCAATCAGAGTCAATATAAGTAACAGACAGCAAACAGGACCAATTAACATTTAGAATGCTTAACTCTACCCCAACAGAGTACAAGGAGGATATCTTGTGTATTTAATTTTTTTTTCGAAAGTTCATTTAGAACCAATAATTTCATTTAAAAATCCATCTAATTTTCTGGAAGATAAAACCCTGTGGCACTGTTAAAGAAGTGTGCTTTCCTTGTACAACAACACTATTGTTGGTTTGATTTCATATGAGAGATAAATCTTATCAAATGCTTAGCATTGGTGTGAATATTAAACTACACAGATCCACTACAAGAAATAACTGATAAATGATAAAGAGACTAAAACATAGTTGAATCAGCAGTTAGCACCACTCAAAATCAGGCATACTGTTAACACAAGTAATTTTCTTCTAGGGTTGAGGAAATATACAGAAAAACTCTTTGTATCTTAATTGAGGTGAATCTATAACCTGAGAATGTTTGTATGAAGATGACTTGTTTTATTTTGCAGCAAACAACAGAACAATTTCTGCATCTATTGCTGTTTAACATCATATTGATTTTCAGAAACAGCAAGTAGAAGATGTTTCACTGTTTCTACCTTCTTATCCATATTTAAAAAAATTTAAAACCATAAGATAAAAAAATTATGACTTAGCATTTAACCATATTATTGCTAATATTTATCACAAAACAAAAATATCACTTATATTTATTTCATGTTGTATATTACATGTTTGCTGTTGTTATAATATTATTCAATAAAATGGTTGCCTAGATTTCAATGTGCTTTGTTTGTGATTTCCATGGTCTTTTTTTTCCACATCCTTATTTATATATTTTTTAATTAATTTATTTAATGCTTCAGGTTACATGTCCCTCATAGTGTCCTCTTTCCAACCCTCTCAGTCCTGCCCTCCCACCCTCAGCCCCCTAAACCTTCCAACCCACTCCTCTGGAGTGGTGTGTCACCACATAACAGTCCCCGCCCCAGTTCAGCAGTCATATGTGGGCCAAGAGCCTCCTCATATACTGGGGGTCTACAAGGCAACACCACTAGGGAAAAGTATGTCATTGACAGGAAGAAAAAAAAAAGTCTATGTCCACGTTCCCTTTGGTGCTTTGGTTGTAGTATAGATATGCTGTACTACATGGTTAAAATCTGACTACAAGTGAATAGATGCCATGTGCTTCCTTCTGAGTCTGGGTGAGCTTGTCTAGTTCCATCCATTTGGCTGCAAATTGCATAATTTCATTGTTTCTGATAGCTGAGTAGTATTCCATTGTGTAGATGTTTCCTTTTTTCTTCACTATTTATATACGGAGTTTGTTCTTTGAAAATTTCACATACATATGTATACCCAGAAGTAGTTGGCTGGGTCGCAAGGCAGAGCTATTCCAAGTTTTCTAAGATATCGCCAGACTGACGTCCATAGTGGTTGCACAAGCCTTCACTCCCACCAGAAATGGAGGTATGACATGGAGTCTTAGAGTCTTGTTGAGTTGCATTGCTCTGATGGCTAAGCATGCTGAGCATTTCTTCAAGTGTCTCAGCATTTAGGAATTCCTCCCTTGTGAATTGTCCGTTTAGCTCTTTTCCCCATTTTTTGATTGGATTATTTGGTTTCTTGGCATTATTTTCTTGAGTTCTTTGCAAATTTTGGATATTAGCCCTCTGTCAGATGTGGAGTTGGTGAAGATTTTTTTCCCAATCTGTAGGCAGCTGTTTTGTTTGAATAACAGTGTCTTTTGCCTTACAGAAGATTTTAAATTTCGTTAGGTTCCATTTATTGATTGTTGATCTTAGGTCCTGAGCTGTTGGTGTTCTGTTCAGTAACTTGTCACCTGTGCCAATGAGTTCGAGGGTTTTTCTTACTCTTCTAGTATATTTAGTGTGTCTGGCCTTAAGTTAAGGTCTTTGATCCACTTGGACTTAAGTTTTGTACAAGATGAGAAATATTGGTCTAATTTCATTCTTTCACATGTGGACATCCAGTTGGATGAGCACCATTTGTTGAAGATGCTGTCCTTTTTCCATTGTGCAGTTTTGGCTTCTTTGTCAAAAATTAAGTTATCATAGGTGTGTGGGTTCATTTCTGGGTCTTCAAAGCGATACCATTGATCCACTGGCCTGTTTCTATACCAGTACCATGCTGTTTTTAGTACTATTGCTTTGCAGTACAGCTTGAAATCTGGGATGCTGATAGATATCTCCAGACGTTTTTCTTTTTTTTTTTTTTTTTTTTTGTACAGGATTGATTTAGCTATTCTTGGTTTTTTGTTGTTCCATATGAAATTGAGAATAGCTTTTTCCAGGTCTATAAAGAATTGTGTTGGTATTTTGATTGGAATTGCATTGAATCTGTATATTGCTTTTGGTAGGAAGGCCATTTTTATTATGTTGATTCTACCTATCCATGAGCTTGAGATCTTTTCATCTACTGATGGCCTCTTCAATTTCTTTCTTCAATGGCTTGAAGTTTTTGTTGTACAGGTCCTTTCCTTGCTTGGTTAGAGTTACCCCCATGTATTTTGTATTGTTTGTGTCTATTGTGAAGGGAGTTGCTTCCCAGATTTCTTTCTCAGCCCATTTAATTGTTGTATAAAGAAGGGCTTCTGAATTTTTTTTATTAATTTTGCTGAATTATTTTATTAACCTTGCTGAAGGTGTTTATCAACTGTTTGTATTCTCTGGTGGAATTTTTGGGGTTGCTTACATACACTATCATATTGTCTGTAAATAGGGATAATTTGACTTCTTCGTTTCCAATTTGTGCCCCCTTGATCTCCTTAAGCTGTCTTATTGTTCTAGCAAGAATTTCAAGTACTATATTGAAGAGATATGGAGAAAGTGGGCATCCTTGTCTTGTCCCTGAGTTTAGAGGAAATGCTTCCAGTTTCTCTCCATTTAATTTGATGTTGGCTACTGGCATGCTGTATATTACCTTTATTATTTCTAGGAATGATCCTTGTATGCCTGTTCTCTCCAGAACTTTTAAATTGAAGGTGTTTTGGGTTTGTCAAATGCTTTTTCAGCATCTAGCCGAGATGATCATGTGTTTTTGTTTCTTTCATCTTGTTTATATGGTAAATTATGTTGATGGATTTTCATATGTTGAACCATCCCTGCATTCCTGGGATGAAGCCTACTTGATCATGGTGTATGATACTTTTGATGTGTTCTTGAATTCGGTTTGCTAGTATTTTATTAAGTATCTTTGCATCTATGTTCATGAGGGAGATTGGTCTGAAGTTCTCTTTCTTTGTTGGGTCTTTGTGTGGTTTAGGAATCAGGGTGACTGTGGCCTCATAGAATGAGTTTGGCAGTGTTCTTTCTGTTTCTATTTTATGAAAGAGTTTGAAGAGTATTGGTATTAGCTCTTCTTTGACGGTCTGGTAGAATTCTGTGCTGAAACCATCTGTTCCTGGGCTTGGGAGATTTTAAATGACTGTTTCTATTTCCTCAGAGGTTATAGGGCTGTTTAATCTGTTAATCTGATCTTGACTTAGCTTCAGTAGGTGGAATCTATCAAGAAAATGGACAATGCCATTTGGTAGTCTTCTCTATCTCGCTCAGGGAGCTTCATGAGGCAGATCCACTATAATCACTTTATTAATCTTTTCTTTCAAACTTGTATCAGAAACACATACAAGCTGGGTATTTATCTGAGCAAATTCTTCCAGATTCTTGTCACAAAGTCCCAATGACTAAGACTCAACTAATTAGGTATATCATAAAATCAGACTCCTCGTAATTATAGTAACACTTTTTTCACTGTTGCTCTAAAAATGTATTTTAGAATATTACTTATATTAGAAAAAAAATTAGCTTACTGTTTGAGTGCTCAGGGCATCATTTTAAGTCAGTTTGAGGTCAAGAGTTTGCAGCTAGTAAAGTGACTAACCTAGTTAAGTAGCTGAGGAAAATGAATGGTCATATTCAATGAGCTCTCTCCTTTTTTACATTATAGGAATCATGCATAAGGAACAGTACAGCCTAATTGTACTGTTAGTTTTCTCACCTCAATTACCTAATCCAGATAATTTCTCAGAAGCATGTAGAGCAGTTAATGTAATTGAAATTATACCTCAGACTTGCACCTAGAATTCTGTGTCATAGATGGTTCCAGATAAAATTCCATTAAATCATGTATGATGAAATTAGAAGCAGATTACAATTTTAAAAATATAGAAATTAACCCCAAAATTTAGTTTATTATCTAAAGTAATTGAGATATAAACTTTGTGATGTGAGTTCATGTCTTCAAAACTTACATTAAAAACAAAACAAAAATTGGCATTATAGCATAAAGAACCTCCAAACCAAAAGCTTTTACCTAGATATTGGAGCTAGACATGAACGAATCAACATAAATTTCTTGGCCAGATATTCCTGGCATGTTATTCCATAATGAGGTCCTGGCATCTGCTGCTACCAGGTGCCATATCTAGGTCCATGGCCCAGCAAGCACCAGGGGTCAGTTACCACCAAAAGCAAAATGGACATCCCTGGTCTAGGCTGCCACCCAGGGATATATTGATGTATGTGGACTGCAGAAATTGCTCACCCCTCACATGAGCATCATGGAAGAATTGACTCTAGAGCCTTGAGAACAGGAGAGCTGTTATTCCATTTTGACCAATTTACTGGGTTTAATGGTATTTATTGATTAGAGGGAGGGTTACAGTTATCTGTGCCTATAAGTATATATATATATATATATACATATTCATATATATATACATATACATATATGTTATATATATTCAGCTAAGACTTATATTAGTACATTAAATAGAGGGTAGTAAGTTCTCTTCTAAGATATATGATTTCATTATCCCTTTGTAGTTGCCTAGATTTCTAGTACCATATTTAAGTTCCATTCTGTCTAATGGGACTTTAGTAAATTAAAACAAAACAAGATAAAACAAGGTTAGTAGTAGGTCCATCTGTATGAAACTATTATTTTTTTCCTTCCTTATAATCCTGCATAAAACCATCCAATACCAAGAAATCTAATGATCATGAAGGAAGCTTTCAGGTCAAGTAGAGCTTGGAATCTCCAAGTCCTATATGTGAAATACATGGTGTCTGCAGTAATAGGTAAATGCCGTCAACCACTAGAATGCAATCAAGTGCAACAGCTGTAGCATACACTGTTTTGGTAGACTCTTGACTCTCCTTATCAAAAACTGAAAAAAATGAAGATATATATTTTTTCATTCCAAGTTCTGGTGATTGTTTCAGTCTATGGGCTTTGAGGGAAGCATTGTCAGTCCAAGTGTCATAGTATGTGTATATAGCTATCATACCCACACACACACACACACACACACACACACACACACACACACACACACACACACGTGTATAATATATACTTGGTTATATGTATTATAATTAAGTTTAGTAAATACTAATATGAATCTTTTTTTACATTATTAATTCAATTTACATCTCTATCAGAGATCCCTCCCTCCTTCCTTCCCAGGTCCACACTCCCACCCTCTATCTCCTATTCCTCCTATCCTGCTTGGGTAAGAGGTAGCCTCACATATAAACCCCCCTCAGTTCATTAGTCAGGTGAGTGCTAAGAGCTTCCTCTTGGTCTGGGGCCTAACAGGGCAGCTCAGCTATGGTAAAGTATCCCACAAACAGGTAACAAAGTCCATGATTGATACCCTCCCACTAGCTAAGGAATCTGTGTGAAGGCCAAGTTGCCTATCATCTATATTTGTATAGGGGGATCTAGGTCTAGTGTAAGCTCTTTTCTTTTTATGGTAAGCATTTAAATCTCTGTAAGCCTCTAGGGGCCTAGGTTGATTGGTTCTGGTGATCTTTGTGTGTTGATCTTGACTCATCCACATCTCTCTATTCCTTCTCCCTCTCTTATATAAGGCTTCCAAGTGCTCCAACTAATGTTTGACTGTGTGTCTCATCACATGTTTTGATCTGCTGCTGTGTGGAATTTTTCATAGAATAGCTAACTCTAGGTTCTTGTTGTTTTGGGTCTGTTGGTTGTAGGATAGTTATTTTGTACTATATGTCTAAAATTCAGTTAAAAGTGAATACATGCCTTGTGTATCTTTATGGGTCTGGGTGAGCTTACTCAGCATTAGCCTTTTTTTTCTAGTTCCATCCATTTGGTTGCAAATTGCATGATTTCCTTTATTCTGATAGCTGAGTAGGATTGCTTAGGTAAGTGTACCACAGTTTTTTCTTTATCTGTTCTTTGGTTGAAGGCCAAGTAGGTTGTTTCTAGTTTCAAACCATTAGAAATAAAGCTGCAGTGAACATAGTTCATCTGATGTCATTGTGGTTTGGTGAAGAGTCTTTTGAATATATGCCCAGGAGTGTTATGGCTATGTCTTGAGTTAGAACTATTCTCAGTTTTCTGATATATCACCAGTTGATTATCAAAGTGTGTGTGCAAGGTGGCACTCCAACCAACCAATGGAGGAGTGTTCCTCTTTCTCCACATCCTTACTAGGATGTGCTGCCACTTAAGTATCCGATCTTAGCTATTCTGACTCATGTGAGATGTAATAATAAACTCATTATGAGTGCATTTCCCTGACAATTAAGGATGTTGAGCATTTTTTCAAGTGTCTCTCAGCAATTAGAGATTCCTCTTTTGTAAATTCTCAGTTTAGCTCTGTACCTCGTTTTTTGATTTGATTATTTGTTTGGTTGGTGTTTAATTTCTTGACTTCTTTGTAAATTGTGTATATTAACCCTTTGCAGGATGTGGGGTTGGTGAAGATCATTTCCCAATCTGTAGGATGCTATTTTATTCTAATGATAGTGTTCTTTGCCTTACCGAAACTTTTTAGTTTCATAAGGTCCCATTTACTGTTTGTTGGTCTTAGAGGCTTACCTACTGGCATTTTGTGCAGGAAGGTATCAGCTGTACCAATGAGTTAAAGGCTTTTCCCCATTTTCTTTTCTATTAGATTTAGAGTGTCCAGTTTTATGTTTAGGTCTTTGATCCACTTGGACTTTAGATTTGTGCAAAGTAATAAATATGGGTCTATTTTCACTCTTCTACATGTCAACATCCAGTTACACCAGCAAAATTTATTGAAGAAGCTTTCCCTTTTCCATTGTATGGTTTGGGCTTCTTTGTCAAAAATTAAGTGATCATAGCTGTGTGGGTTTATATCTGGATCTAAATTCGATTTCATTGTTAAGTGTTTCTATACCAGCTCCATGCTGCCTTTATTATTGCTCTATAGTATAGCTTTAAATCAGGGATTGTTATACATCCATATATATTTTTATTATATAGGATGGATTTAGATATTTTGAGTTTTTTTTTGTTTTTTAATACGATGTTGAGAATTGTACTTTCAAGGCCTGTAAATAATTGTGTTGGTATTTTGATAGGAATTACATTGAATCTGTGTATTGCTTTTGGTATCATGATCATTTTTATTTGTTGATCCTACCTATCCATGAGCAAGTGAGATCTTTCCATCTTGTGATGTCCTTTTCATTTTTTCTCCAAGCACTTGAAGTTCTTGTTGTATAGGTCTTTTACTTGCTTGGTTAGAGTTACCTCCAGGTATTTTATAATATTTGTGGCTATTGTGAAGGCTAATATTTCCCCCCAATTTCCTTCTTGGTCCATTTATCTTGTGTGTGGAGAAGGGCTACTGATTTTTTGAATTAATTTCCTATCCAACCATCTTGCTAGGTGTTTATCAGTTATAGGAGTTCTCTGGTGGAATTTTGGGGGTCTCTTCTGTGTACTATCATATCATCTGTGAATAGGGATATCTTGACTTCTTCCTTTATAAGTTGTATCCCCTTGATATCCTTTAGTTGCCTCATTGCTCTAGCTAGGATTTCAAGAACTATGTTGAAGAGATATGGAGATAAGAGGCATCCTTGTCTTTGTCTTGTCCCTGAATTTAGAGGAAATGCTTTAAGTTTCTCTCCATTGAATTTAAGGTTGGCTACTGACATGCTATATATTGCCTTTATTATTTCTATGTATGGCCCTTGTATGTCAACTCTCTCCAGGACTTTTACATAAAGGGGTTTTAAGTTTTGTCAATTGCTTTTTCAGCATCTAGATAGCTGATTGTGTAGTTTTTCTCTTTCATCTTGTTCATATAGTGGATTATGTTGATGGATTTTCATATGTTGAACCAGTCCTGCATCCCTGGGATGAATCCTACTCGATCAAGATGTATGATGCTTTTGATGTGTTTTGGATTCGATTTGCTAATATTTTATTGAGTATTTTCACATCCATGTTCATGAGGGGAATTGATATGAAACTCTTTGTTAAGTCTTTGTGTGGTTTAGTTATCAGTGTAACTGACTGTGGCCTCATAGAATGAGTTTGGCAGTATTCCTTCTTTTCCTGTTTTGTGGAAGAGTTTGAAGAGTATTGGTATTAGCTCTTTTTTGAAGGTCTGATAGAAATGTTTGCTGAAACCATATGGCTGTGGCTTTACTTCCTTTCTTTCTTTCTTTCTTTCTTTCTTTCTTTCTTTCTTTCTTTCGTTTAATTGGGAGTCTTTTAATGACTGCTTCTATTTCTTTAGGAATTATAGGACTGTGTAATTTGTTAGCTTGATCTTGATTTAAATTTGGTAGGCGGAGTCTGTGAAGAAACTTGTGCATTTTGCTTAGGTTTTCAAATTTTGTGGATTATATGTTCTTGAAGTAAGACCTGAAGATTCCTTGTTTTTCCTCAATATCTGTTGTTACTTCTCCCTTTTCATTTCTGATTTTGTTGATTTGAGTATTTTATCTTTGCCTTTTACTTAGTTTGGTTAAGGACTTGTCTATTTTATTGATTTTCTCAAAGAACCAACTCTTGGTTTCATGAGTTCCTTGTATTGTTAATTTAGTTTCTATGTTATTGATTTCAGCCCTGAGTTTGATGATTTTCTTCCATCTTCTCCTCTTGGGAATGTTTGCTTCTTCTTATTTTTCTAGATCTTACCATTCCCTTGTCTCTGCTTGTCCTCTCTCATTGCAGTAACATGTTCCTAGAAATTGGAGACTCAGGAAGCCATGGAGGAACTATGCTTGTGGATTGAAGCTCAAGCTGGGGTCATGATATGCTCAGACCCAAGGGCTCTTCTATTAGGTTAGATAGAGCTCCTGCTCTTGTGTCTGGCCACTCTATTGCCCTGAATGCACAGATGTCTAGCTTGTGGAGTAGGACTGTCTTAGGCTTTGCTGGGTAAGCTCAGATGGGCCTGCACCTCTCAGACTGCTGTATGTCACAAGTATAGCTCCAAGGTGACCTAGCCAGTTTTCCCTTCACTCAGACTATGTCTTCATCATTTGCTGCCATCCTGTTCTATCTAACATGAATCTATATGGCTTTTTCAAACTTGATTTGATTCATGCTTTCCTCCTCTCCTTCTGTATTGAAATCCCAAACTTCTCCAGTCATGTCCTACTACATTTCCTCTCAACTCCCCTTCCTTATTATCACTTGTATCTTGCTATTTCCTTTATAAGAATTTGTATCCCACAACAAAATAGTCCCTTTTACTTTTTTGGTTTCTTCTCTAGTGCCTCACAATTTTATATTTACATGTGAAGCTTTGGAGCTAGGTATCATAGATGAGAGGGGGAATATTTAGGGTTTGTCTTTAGAGTCTAGAATAACTCACTTAACACAATGTTTTCTGGGTCTATTTATTTTCTTTCAAAACTTACTATTTCAATTTTTTACAACTAAATACATTTCATTATGCATATAATATATATATTATATGCATAATGTAAACAATATATAATATATAGTGTAAATGCATTATATATGAATAATATATTTTTATAATATTTATAATACATATTTTTAAAAAATCTATTCATCAGTTCAAGGGCATTTATAATGTTTCCATTTCCTAAGTACTGTAAATAAGGTGGCAATGAACAAATTTAAGCACGTATTTTTGAAGCAGATTTTGGATTCTGTAAATATATTCTAAGGAGTAATATAGCTGGATGATATAGTCAATTTTTATTTAGCATTATGAATATTTTCCAAACTGATTTCCAGAGTGTCTGCACTAATTTGTCACCCACTAAGAGTTAATAAGTTTTCCACTGTCACCATATTCTCTCCAAAGTTTGTTGTCAATTGTTTCCATGGTCTTAGCAATTATGACTGCTATGATTGCCTATAGTTTAATTTACTCAAAGTCTGACTTAAGTATTGGTAGTGGTTTAAGCATTGAACATTTAGAATATAGTAAGTGGCCTATTTAATCATTTCTTCAAAGGTACTTTATATACTATCCTATAAATATTTATACCTATCCCAAGTTCACATGTAGCAGGATTCCACTTTATTCACTATTGTGAGTGCTCTAGGGCACTTCTTAATGGTTAAAAGTTCCAGGCACCCTGCACCTGAAATCTTTTCCATCATGGCATTATTTGCATTTTCCAAGAGAGATATTTCTGTAAAAGCACATGATTTCTCATGACAAAATGTAGTTTGCTTTTAAACCTATAAAGAGTGGTTAGCTCACAGGAAAATCATTTATATGGTGAACAAAGATAGATCAGTAAATGAAGACATTTGCTTCTAGGAAGATGAGATAGCTGTTATACCTTGAATCTTTAGATATAATAGAAAAACTCCCATTGGTTGTTGTATTACCTTCATACATGCAATATGGAATCGATAACATGCACATGTGCCTTCCCCCCATGCAAATACAGAGACACATAGAGAAATAAATTAACAAATTTTAGAAGGGATAGGGAGTAGAGGGTGGGAGGAAAGGACTGGGAAGGGTGGAAAGAGGATGTGATAGAGATGTACCCTGAAGTAAAAAACAAATGTAAAAAAAACCGAATTTTTTAAAAGATGTAAATTAATTAATTCAGTGTTCTGGGTACCAGATGTAGAGTTGGCTGAACTACTATGTTACATTCCCTATAGCATTCCTTTTTAATAAGTATATTAATATATTTCTCTCTAAAGATATATAAGCTGGATATTGTACAACATAACATGGAAGAATTTTATATTACCCTCACTAAAACAAATTCTTATGGACTAAAATTAATTATTAAGAATAAGGATGATAATTTTTTTCAACATTGATTCAAAATGAAACCCTGTCATCTAGAAATGCGAGATAGTTTTACTTTTCAAAAGTCCTGGACTCTAAGGATTTAGTTTCAGTGTAGATTATTTTCATCTGCTTTTTCAATGCAAAAAAAAAAAAAAGCTTGTTGTGCAAGAACAGAACAACCATAAGGACCACAAAACATGAGCATTCCTGAAGAAGGCTGTCTATTCCTCTGCAACAACAGTTAACAAAGCACACAACCATTTTCTGCCAAGGGCTGAGGAAGAGATGAGGAAAATGATGGCACTTTCCTTCCCAAAGGTGATTTTCCTAGAACCCAGTCTTGTACTTGGTTCATTTAATTAGTTTACTTTAGATGAGAAAGACAATATTAGATTGAATGAATGTAAGTCGCCATTCTAGAGACAGTGGGGCCTGCGAGAAAGGAGCAAATAAACCAATAAATGAAGTGGACTCAAATCTTTTGCAGTAGAAAACTTTATTCAGAGCATCAAAAGATTTATACTCTGAGGGGTTAAAAAGATTTTCAGGAGTAGGGAGCTCAGTGCCAAGTGTAAGATACACATGTCAAAAACATGTTTTTCCAGAAGCATGTGAATAACACCAACTTTTGTATCCATTACTCCTGAGAGGAGCATGAAAGCATTTTCCAAGAACAATCTGTGTTTAAAGAAACTGGGGCCCTCATCTCAGTTGAGAGGTCGTATGATGGCCAAGAGCCTCCTCATTAATTGGGGGTCTACGAAGGAGTACCATTAGTGAAAAGTGTCTCGTTGCCCAGGAGAGAGAACTACTAAACAAACAAACCAATAAGCAGACAATAGACGAAAAAGACTAAAAAATAAAAAATATATAAAAAATAAATAAAAAATTAAAATGAAAAATAAGAAGTCTATGTCCAAGTTCCCTTTGGTGTGTTAGTTGTAGTATCGATACCTTCTAATATATAGTTAAAATCCTACTATAAGTGAATAGATGCCATATGCATCCTTCTGAGTCTGGGTTTGCTCACTCAGGATGAGCTTTTCTAGTTCCATCCATTTGGCTGCAAATTGCATAATTTCATTGTTCATGATAGCTGAATAATATTCCATTGTGTAGATGTACCACAATTTTTTAACCCATTTTTTCGGTTGAGGGACATCTGGGTTGTTTCCAGTTTCTAGGTATTACAAATAAGGCTGCTATGAACACAGATGAGGAAACTTCCTTATGATTCCATGAAGAGGCATTTGGGTGTACACCCAGAAGTGGTATGGCTGGGTCCTGAGGCAGAGCTATTCCAAGTTTTCTAAGATATCACCAGACTGACCTCCATAGTGGTTGCACAAGTCTGCGTTCCCACCAGCAATGGAGTAGGGTACCCCTTTCTCCACACCCTCGCCAGCATGTGCTGTCATTTGAGTTTTTGATCTTAGCCATTCTGACAGGTGTGAGAAGGAATCTCAGGGTCGTCTTGAGTTGCATTTCTCTGATGATTAAGGATGTTGAGCATTTCTTCAAGTGTCTCTCAGCCATTAGGGATTCCTCCTTTGTGAATTCTCTATTTAGCTCTGTCCCCCATTTTTTGATTGGACTATTTGGTTTCTTGGCATTTAATTTCTTGAGTTCTTTGTAGATTTTGGATATTAGCCCTCTGTCAGATGTGGGGTTGGTGAAGATTTTCTCCCAGTCTGAAGGCTGCCATTTTGTTCAAATGGCAGTGTCTTTTGCCTTACCAAAGCATTTCAGTTTCATGAGGTCCCATTTATTGATTGTTGATCTCAAGTCCTGAGCTGTTGGTGTTCTGTTCAGGAAGTTGTCGCCTGTGCCAATTAGTTCGAGGGTTTCTCCCACTTTTTCTTCCAGTAGATTTAGTGTGACTGGCCTTATGTTAAGGTCTTTGATCCACTTGGACTTAAGTTTTGTACAAGGTGATAAGTATGGGTCTACTTTCATTCTTTTGCAAGTGGACATCCAGTTGGACCAGCACCATTTGTTGAAGATTCTGTCCTTCTTCCATTGTGCCGTTTTGGCTTCTTTGTCAAAAATTAGGTGGCCATAAGTATGTGTGTCTATTTCTGGATCTTCAATTCAATTCCATTGATCTACTGGTCTGTTTCTATACCAATACCATGCTGTTTTTACAACTATTGCTCTGTAGTACAGCTTGAAATCTCGGATGGTAATACCTCCAGATGTTTTTTTATTGTACAGGATTGATTTAGCTATTCTGGGCTTTTTGTTGTTCCATATGAAATTGAGAACAGCTCTTTCTAAGTCTATAAAAAATTATGTTGGTATTTTGATAGGAATTTCATTCAATGTATATATTGCTTTTGGTAGGATGGCCATTTTTATTATGTTGATCCTACCTATCCATGAGCATGGGAGATCTTTCCATCTTCTAAAGGCCTCTTCCATTTCTTTCTTCAAGGACTTGAAGTTCTTGTTGTACAGGTCCTTTACTTGCTTGGTTAGAGTTACCCCCAGGTATTTTATGTTGTTTGTGGCTATTGTGAAGGGGGTTGTTTCCCTTATTTCTTTCTCAGCCCATTTGTTTGTTGTATAAAGAAGGGCTTCTGATTTTTTTGAATTAATTTTGTATCCAGCCACTTTGCTGAAGTTGTTTATCAGCTGTAAGGGTTCTCTGGTGGACTTTTTGGGGTCGCTTATGTATACTATCATATCATCTGCAAATAGGGATAATTTGACTTCTTTTTTTTCCGATGTTTATCCCCTTGATCTCCTTTATTTGTCTTATTGCTCTAGCAAGAACTTGAAGTACTATATTGAAGAGATATGGTGAAAGTGGACATCCTTGTCTTGTCCCTGAGTTTAGAGGAAATGATTCAAGTTTCTCTCCATTTAATTTGATGTTGGCCACCGGCCTGCTGTATATTGCCTTTATTATTTCTAGGAACGGTCCTTGTATGCCCGTTCTCTCCAGAACTTTTAGCATGAAGGGTTGTTGGATTTTGTCAAATGCTTTTTCTGCATCTAGCGAGATTATCATGTGGTTTTTTTCTTTCATCTTGTTTATATGGTGAATGACGTTGATAGACTTTTGTATGTTGAACCATCTCTGCATCCTTGGGATGAAGCCTACTTGATCATGGTGTATGATACTTTTGATGTGTTCTTGAATTCAGTTTGCTAGTATTTTATCATCTATGTTCTTGAGGAAGATTGGTCTGAAGTCCTTTTTCTTTGTTGGGTCTTTGTGTGGTTTAGGAATGAGGGTGATTGTGGCCTCATAGAATGAGTTTGGCAATGTTCTTTGTGATTCTATTTTGTGAAAGAATTTGAAAAGTATTGGTGTTAGCTCCTCTTTGAAGGTCCGGTAGAATTCTGTGCTAAAGCCATCTGGCCATGGGATTTTTTTTGGATGGGATTTTTTTAAATGACTGTTTCTATTTCCTTAGGGGTTATAGGGCTGTTTAGTCTGTTTATCTGATCTTGATGTAGCTTCTGTAGGTGGAATCTTTCAAGAAAATTGTCCATTTCACTTAAGTTTTCAAATTTGGTAGAGTATAGATTTTTAAACTAGGATCCAAAAATTCTCTGGTTTTCCTCAATGTCTGTTGTTATTTCTCCCTTTTCATTTCTGGACACCCCACCCCAGAGAAATGGGATGGAAGGGTTAGGAGGTAAAGAAAAAAAATGAAATGTGATGTTTCGGCCTTTTACTACTAATTGTCATAAACTGTTTAGGATAATTAAAAAATGCAAACTAATGGTTATGCAAGCCAGTCATTCTGTTAGGTACTATGACAGCCTATTATAGTTACTTGCTAAGCTAATCAGAAATAAACCTGCTACGAAACAAGCAACATTTGCTTACCCTAATATAAGAGATAGATAGGGCCTCTTCAAAAACCTCAAGAGACCTGCAGAATATGGCATTCAAAGATGTTTTCATAACTTTAGATTTTTTTATATCAAGACATAATCAACTCCTGACAGCACCCCCTATTCTCCTTCAAGTAGAAGAATGAGCATCAAAGAATCTCCAGTGGGAGATGATTGAATTAGTCGCAAGCCTATCTCTTGGTAGGAAAAGCCCCTTGCTCCAACTGTAGACAGAATGCTGTCCAAAAAAGGACAAAACCTGGAAGCAGATAAGTCAACAGCCTAGCTCTGCCAAGACAGGGTAGGTAAATCCTTCATAACCCCTGCTCTACAATTAATGTCTGTCAGAGAAACAGGGCCAAATAACTGAAGATCGATGCTGTAATGTATGGAGAGAAAATGTGAGCTGTCCAGGCAGCCACTGGTATGTCATTTCTTAGTTTTGGAAGCTGCAGGCCCTGTACTTCCTATAAAAACATATATATTTATCCCTCTCAGGTCTCTGAGGTGGTTGAAGAACAGATAGCTAGAGTCTCATAATTAAATTTTGAGTTGTTTAGGAGTCAAGAGAGTGTTATAGATCTAAGAAGATACTTTTAAAACTGTGTTAGAAGTTAGTATGAATGTTGAGTCAGATATAGAACTTTAAACTCATGGAGATGTTTAAACAGTAGAATGTTGAAGTCAGGTACCAAATACATATGGACTGGACATTGGGAATGTATGTTAAGCCATATATCCCTCATAACTGTGGCCTAATTACCTCTGTTGTACTGTGTTGTATTTATTATTATAAGAGAAAGAGCCACTTGTTGGACTGAAAGGGGAAACTGTAGGGGGAAATAAGATATACCTTAAACTTCAAAGAAAAAAAATGGAAGAGGATGGGGGGTTGAGGGTGGGACTGGATGGGGAATAGGGAGGGGACTGCGATTGAGATGTAAATTGAAGAAATAAAAAATAAAGGAAAAAAAAAACAAAGTGTATTTGAGTTTGGAATACATGTACAGTGAGTTATCTAATTGTGTCATCGAACTTGTCATAGATTTTTCCATATGCATTTGTAATTTTCTTATTTGCGAGTTCATCATGGTTACAATTATAACAAAGACGATACTTTAAAACTTTTAAATTTAATTTCTATGTTTAAAGAAGCAATTGCCGTATCTACCCTCATCTTCTATTCTCTCCTATCCACTCGCCTCCCCCAATTTTCTACCTCACTATTCACTCCCAACTTCACACGTTCTTTATTCTATTTATTTTTTTATCTTTCTTTTATTATCAAGACCAGGTGTCTCTTTGTAACAGAGCCCTTGGCTGTCCTGGACTCACTCTGTAGACCAGGCTGACCTCAAACTCACAGAAATCTGCCTGCTTCTGCCTTTAGAGTACTCTCATTAAAGGCGTGTGCCATCATGCCTGGCATATTTTAATTTTTTAAGCACTCCCCTTAGTCCCTTAATGCTGCCACTGTGTACAAGGGTGTTCAGCCATCTGCTGGTGCACAGGGTGCCTTGCTGACACATCTGTATATCATACCTCCTCCTCCTCAGGCTGAAGGATCAAGAATACTAGCTATTCTTTCTTGAGAATTTGTACTTCATGTTGTTAGGTTCTTCAGAGTGCTACAAGCTTAGTTCCTCTTAAATTAAATTCCTTAATGCAATACTATTATACAGACCTCAATATGTTCCTAAGTGATTCTTTATAACCTAAACATCCATGAACAGAGCCTTGGGATATTGTATTATAGTCTGCTTTTTTTGTGGTGGAACTTCCTTGTTTTGTATACTTATTCCCAATAGATGTAGATGTAGATGCTCTCATGGAAGAGTTTTATCCCTCCATATAATCTCAAGAAGCTTCTCAAGGACTCCTTCTGACAAGACTGAACAGTAGAAAGCATATGGCAACTGCAGTGATTCCACCTGGTTTTTGCTTCTAGGTGAGATGACTGCTCCATGGTGTCTGCGAGGTCCCACTCTTAGGCAACTGGACTGAGCCTGTGGCACTGTCAGAGAGTGTCAGCCATTGGTAGATCCCCTGTGGCTCTGAATGCAAATCCTATACATTAAATTGAGAAAGAAACCCACAACAGGGCTCTATTCTCTTCCTCCTAGTTAGTATTTATTTCAGCACCTGTTTTATGCGATTTGTTTTGGCATCTCAG
Source organism: Lophiomys imhausi (assembly GCA_907164525.1). Lineage (NCBI taxonomy): Eukaryota > Metazoa > Chordata > Mammalia > Rodentia > Muridae > Lophiomys > Lophiomys imhausi. The sequence continues at coordinate 9,791,350 of CAJQZJ010004856.1, read as the reverse complement.
ATTAGCAATGTGATTGAATATCTACAGTCCTCTGAGCTATCATTTACAAACCTCAAATCTTTACATGAAACAGCTTTAGTATTGTGTTCTGTGATCTTGGGTGGCATCTCGAAACTCATTACTTTTATATAACATTTACATAACCACACTCCATTATTTTTCTTGACCACTAATTTTTACAGACTCACATATCTAAACACACATGAAGTCATTTTACCAGAACTTTCTGTTTCAGATAGAAATGCTTCTCACATCAGTTGTAGTCAGAGTAAAGACTGTGATGCTTCTGGAATGCCTGATTATAATGATATTTCTATTTCTCTGTGGTTTTTGATATTTTCATTTCTTAGCAATTAGTCATAAATATATAATTAATTGCTTATTGTCTAAATTCTTCCTTAAGAATTCTAGTTCATATAAATAGCAAAACATAGACTAAATTCTTACTGTCCCTGTAAATTACTAATGTGTGGATTCATTCACTATGATTTGTTTTGCTTTCACCTTCACCCATTCTCGTCATAACGACAATTTTGAGCTTTTGTTACTCTGGAAGGAAGCTGCACAGTGTTGACTCCGCTAGACAAACTATACCTCAAATAGAGCAATAAAACTTTAATTTTATATCTTAACTATAATAAGAAATTTATTTCAATGAGCTCATTAAATATGGTCAACAGCAAACATTGTTGATTTTGGTAATGTATAAATTTAATTATTTTCTTAAAATAGCATGCTATAATACATGTAAATTTGAAAGATATTGTTTACATTACTGAAATGAACACTTAAAAGAGTCATCTTATATATTAATAAAATCTTTTTATTTTTATCTTTTCTTGTATGGGTATAGTGCATTTTGATTGTACCTAGCACTCTCAACACTCTTCAGCCCCTTCTATGTCTGTTACCCTCCACATTCTCATCTCAGATTTATGGCCTCTTCTATAATTTTCATATATACATATACCTACACCTACACACACACACACACACACACACACACACACACACACACATATAAAATGAACCATGTCTAGTTAATGATACCTGTATGGATATGGGTGTAGGGCTAACCATTAAATCCTGGAAAGCCCTCCAAGAGGCTACTGCCTGAAGAAAACTGACTTTTCCTCCCTCAATAAGGTCCTGATGCTTGTATCTCCTCAACTAGGGGTGGTGCCTCATGAGCCCCTTTTGCATCCATTAGAGGATGTTGTTTTGTATCAACTTGTACAGGTAGCCATAGCTGTTAAGAGTCCATGGGAACAGAATCCCTGTAATGTCCAGAAGGCACAATCTCACAGAAATCTTCTTTGTCCTCTGCTTCTTATATTTCCATGAAATCATACATACTTTTATTTTTTTCATCTGTCCCTGGAATTTACAAATAGAAGTGTTTTGCTGATTATTTAAGCTAATTTTTACCTACTCCACTTAAACTATAATTATTTACTTGTGCTAATATAAAATTGTGGAACCTGATCCACAGAGCTAGTTCCAGGACAGCCAAGGCTACACAAAGCATCTCTATCTCAAATAAGTAAATAAGTAAGTAAATAAATAAATAAATAAACAAATAAAGTAAAATCATGAAACTAAATTCATTTATTCCACATTTAAATGATATCTTATAATTTATAAAATATTTCCATGTTTATCATTTAACTTTGGGGGTAGAATATCTGAAATATCTATACATTATAGATGGAGAAATGAGACTTAAAATGCATAAATGATTTACTTTAGAGAATATACAGACACATGAAATTTGAAAGATTATTGGAGACATGTTTACCCAGAAGAGTTGTTAGCCTTCCCCATAAGATGTACAAATGATATAATAACACCTAGGTGAGAGAGAGATCTTTAGTACGCTGTATGATCTGTCAAAATTTCTCTAGGCATTTGCATTCTCAGGTTCACCATCTAAAAATTATGTGTCCTTTTAAAAAGATTGTCAAAGAGATTAGATAAAAATATCATATATGATACAGTGGGCAGTAATGATTGCATTAATTTTATTCCTTTGTTTCTCAATCGACATAACTTGGAATGTTTCACGACATACAATTTGTAAAATTTCAGATTTTGTTTTTCTTTTATAAAATTAATTAATTAATTTATTTATTACTTCAGGTTACATCTCCAACATAGTGTCCTCTTTCCACCCCTCCCAGTCCTGCCCTCCCACCCTCTACCCCCTATCCCTTGCATCACACTCCTCTGGAGTGTAGTGTCCCTACATAACAGTCCCTGGCCCCAGTTCAGCAGTTATATGAGGAGCAAGAGCCTCTTCATACACTGGGGACATACAAGGCAGCACCAGTAGAGCAAAGTGTTTCATTGAGAGGAAACAAAGTCTATGTTCATGTTCTCTTTGGTGCATTCATTGTAGTATAGTTATCCTGTACTATATGGCTAAAATATGACTATAAGTGAATAGATGCCATATTCATCCTTCTGGGCCTGGTTTAGCTCACTCAGGATGAGCTTCTCTAGTTCCATCCATTTGGCTACAAATTGCATGATTCCATTGTTTCTGAAGGCTGAGTAGTATTCCATTGTGTAGATGTACCACGGTTTTTTTTTATCCATTCCTCAGTTGAGGGACATCTGGGTTGTTTCCAGTTTCTAGCTATTACAAATAAGGCTACTGTAACCGAACTTTTAAATTATTATTTATCACTTATTTATTTATTACTAAATTCACTTATAACTAACACCAACAATTTCTTAACTATTAATCCTATAAATTCCTACAACCCCTTTAACCTATCCACTAAATCTATTGATAATTATAACAACTACTTTCATAACCTTTTAGAATGATACAGTCTCTGGGGCAGGTCCTCAGTTGTCAGGAACACAGTCTTTGTTGTAGATTCTTTAACTCACTTAGCAGTCCTTTTTCTGGATCTCTCAGATGCAGGTTCGTCAGGGTAAGTTGGTTATTGCAGTCTCACCTTAAATAAGGCTTCAAGCTTTCTTCTCTGTGGGAGACCCCAGCCCTCTGCAGGCCAACTTACTTCTTTTGAATCAGGAACTCAGCTGCTCTGCCTCAGTCCTTAAAGCCAGGCAGTTTCCCCTAGGCCACTGATTGGACAGATCAAACCCCTCCAGGCAAAAGCTGAGCCACAGGGTTTAGTCCTTGGCCTTTTGGTGTCTTGCTCAGGCTTTCTTTGCTCACCGGCTTCTTTCTGCTTGAGGGAGAGAGCTGGCCATCAATGGCCAGCCCTTTTTTCAGCAGGACTCTTGGAGCTCTCTAGCATCAGGGTCCTCTTCTCCTTCTGGGCTCCATGCACTGTCCTTAAATAGGAGGAACTCTGTTTCAGCTTAATTTGGGCTCCGCCCACTTAGCAGCTGAAAACAATGTCAGGCCAGATACTTTGTTTCTTCAAGTCTATTGAGTCTTTCCTGTTTTTCCTGACTTCAACCTTGTTTTTCACTCTATTAAGTCTTTCCTGTTTTTGCTGACTTCATGCTGATAATGCTCTTCAGGCCCCAAATTAAGAGACAGTATCAGAAACTCCTATATATTTTCTAAATCTAATTTATCTAACCCCTACAGGCTACTATGAACATAATGAGGAAATGTCTTTGTGGTTTAGTGAGAAATCTTTTGGATGTGTACCCAGAAGTGGTATGGCTGGGCCTTGAGGAAGATCTGTTCTAAGATATCACCAGAGTGATTTCCATAGTGGCTGTACAAGCTTCCACTCCCACCAGCAGTGGAGGAATGTTCCTCTTTCTCTACATCCTCGCCAGCATGTGCTGTCATTTGAGTTTTTGATGTTAGCCATTCTGACAGGTGTGAGATAGAATCTCAGAGTCGTCTTCAGTTGCATTTCTCTGATAATTAAGGATGCTGAGCACTTCTTCAAGTGTCGCTCAGCCATTAGGGATTCCTCCTTTGTGAATTCTCTGTTTAGCTCTGTTGCCCATTTTTTGATTGGATATTTGGTTTCTTGGCATTTAATTTCTTGAGTTCTTTGAAAATTTTGGATATTAGCCCTCTGTCAGATATGGAGTTGGTGAAGACTTTTTCCAAATCGGTAGGCTGCCTTTTATTCAAATAACAGTGTCTTTTGCCTTACAGAAGCTTTTCAGTTTCATGAGGCCCCATTTATTGATTGTTGCTTTTAGATCCTGAGCTGTTGGTTTGCTGTTCAGGAAGTTGCACCTGTGCTGATGAGTTCAAGGGTTTTCCCCACTTTCTCTTCTAGTAGATTTACTGGGTCAGGCCTTATGTTAAGGTCTTCGATCTACATAGACTTAAGTTTTGTACAAGGTGATGAGTATGGGTCTAATTTGATTCTTTTACATGTGGACATCCAGTTGGGCCAGCACAATTTGTTGAAGATGCTGTCCTTTTTCCATTGTATGGTTTTGGCTTCTTTGTCAAAAATTAAGTGGCCATAGGTGTGTGGCTCATTTCAGGGTCTTCAATTTGATTCCTTTGATCCACTGGTCTGTTTCTATACCAGTACCATGCTGTTTTTATTACTATTGCTATGTAGTACAGCTTGAAATCTGGGATAGTGATACCTCCAGATTTTTTTTTATTGTACAGGATTGATTTAGCTATTCTGGTTTTTTTGTTGTTCCATATGAAATTGAGAATTGCTTTTTTCCAGGTCTATAAAGAATTGTGTTGGTATTTTGAGAGGAACTGCATTGAATCTGTGTATTGCTTTTGGTAAGTTGGCCATTTTTATTATATTGATCCTACATATCCATGAGCATGGGAGATATTTTCATCTTCTGATGGCACTTCAATTTCTTTCTTCAAGGACTTGTCATACAGGTCTTTACTTGCTTGGTTAGAGTTACTCCCAGGTATTTTATATTGTTTGTGGCTATTGTGAAGGGTGTTGTTTCACTAATTTCTTTCTCAGCCCCTTTATTTTTTTTTTTTTATAAGGAAGGGCTTCTGATTTTTTTGCATTAATTTTGTATCCAGCCACCTTGCCGAAGGTGTTTATAAGCTATAAGAGTTTTCTGGTGGAATTTTTGGGATCGCTTATGTATACTATCATATCGTCTGCAAATATTTTATGTCTTCATTTCCAATTTATATCCCCTTGATCTCCTTTCGTTGTCTTATTACTTAGCAAGAACTTCAAGTACTATGTTGAAGAGATATGGCAAAAGTGGACATCCTTGTCTTGTCCATGAGTTTAGAGGAAATGTTTCAAGTTTCTCTCCATTTAATTTGATGTTGGCTACTGGCTTGCTGTATATTGCCTTTATTATTTCTAGGTATGGTCCTTGTATACCCATTCTCTCCAGGGCTTTCAGCATGAAGGGGTGTTGGATTTTTGTCAAATGCTTTTTCAGTATCTAGTGAGATTATCATTTTTTTTCTTTCAAAGTTGTTTATATGGTGAATTATGTTGATTGATTTTCATATGTTGAACCATCCCTGTATTCTTGGGATGAAGCCTACTTGATTATGGTGTATGATATTTTTGATGTGTTCTTGGATTCGGTTTGCCAGTATTTTATTAAGTATTTTTGCATATATGTTTTGAGGGAGATTGGTGTAAAGTTCTCTTTCTTTGTTGGTCCTTTGTGTGATTTAGGAATCAGGATGACTGTGGCCTCATAGAATGTGTTTGGCAGTGTTCTTTCTGATTCTGTTTTGTGGAAGAGTTTGAAGAGTATTGGTATTAGCTCTTCTTTGAAGGTCTGGTAGAATTCTGTACTGAAACCATGTGGCCCTGGGCTTTTTTTGGTTGGGAGATTTTTATGACTGTTTCTATTTCCTTAGGGGTTATATGGATGTTTAATCTGTTAACCTGATCTTGATTTAACTTTGGAAGGTGGAATCTATCAAGAAAATTGTCCATTTCACTTAGGTTTTCAAATTTGGTGGAGTATAGATTTTTAAAGTAGGACCTAAGGATTGTCTGGATTTCCTCAATATCTGTTGTTATTTTTCCCTTTTCATTTCTGATTTTTGTTGATTTAGGTTTTTTCCCTTTGCCTTTAAGTTAATTTGTCTAAGGGTTTGCCTATTTTGTTGATTTTCTTAAAGAACCAACTCTTGGGTTTTTTTATTCATTGTATTGTTCTTTTTGTTTCTTAGTTGTTGATTTCAGCCCTTAGTTTGATGATTTCTTGCCATCTGCTCCTTTTGGGAGTGTGTGAGTCTTTTTTTTTTCCAATTCATCCAGTTCAGGTGTTAATTAGCTAATATGAGCTGTCACTATTTTCTTTTTGAAGGCACTTAGTGCTATGAACTTTCTTCATAGCACAGCTTTCATTTTTCCCATAGGTTTGGGTATGTTGTGCCTTCATTTTTGTTCGATTTTAAGAAGGCTTTGATTTCCTTCTTTATTTCTACCCTGACCCAGTAATCATCTAGTAAAGAGTTGTGCAATTTCCATGTGTGTGTAGGCTTTCTGTTGTTGTTGAAGTCTAGCTCTGTTCCATGATGGTCTGATAAGATACAAGGGGTTATTTCAATTTTCTTGTATGTGTTGAGGCTTGGTTTGTGTCCGACTATATGGTCGATTTTGGAGAAGGTCCCTGCGGTGCTGAGAAGGTGTATTCTTTTGTGTTTGGGTGAAACATTCTGTAGATATCTCTTTGGTCCATTTGTTTCATGACCTCTCTTAGACTCATTATTTCTCTTTTTGGTTTCTGTCTTGATGACCTGTCCATTGTTGTGATGGGGTGTTGAAGTCTCCCACTACTAATGTGTGGGGATCGATGTGTGATTTAAGCTTTAGAAGAGTTTCTTTTACAAATGTAGGTGCCTTTGTATTTGGAGCATAGATGTTCAATATTGAGATGTCCGCTTGATGAATATTTCTTTAACATTACATTAAGTATGTAATGCCCTTCTCTATCTTTTTTGATTAACTCCAGTTGGAAGTCTGTTTTGTTTGATATTAAGAAGGCTACTCCAGCTTGCTTTCTGGGTCCATTTGGGTGGAAAACCTTTCCCTAGCCCTTTACTCTGGGGTAGCATCTATCTTTGTTAGTGAGATGCATTTCTTGTATGCACCAAAATGATGAGTCTTGTTTACAGATCCAACTGTAAGGCCCTGTCTTTTTATTGCAGAATTGAGTCCATTGATGTTGAAGACGTTTTTTATACTTCTGCTCCTTTTTACTTTTTCTATCCACAATAATGAGTTAGTCATTACCTTCAAAGTGAAGAACTACAAAGTTCGGACTTTGGTGTTAAAATGAAGCTACCTCCATGTATGTATAGCTGCGCTTAATTTTTCCTTTTTTAATTTTCATTTTCTAACACCTCTGAAACCAAGTTAGTATGAAGCTTGTTTATAAAATTATAATTATGCATTATCATTCATTTGAAATGACCTATTTCATAATTACTAAACATTTGAACCCATAAAACATTTAAATTACTCATGGGGCTTTTAGATGGAATTATAAGATAAAATGCCCTTAAGGTGATTCCCACTGAGGTCCAACCAGAGAGGATCCTGGAGGATTTGCATCTCTTCTGTGACCATTAGTATCTCCTGAAATCTCCTTGCTTGGAAAGACTAATATATCTGACAGTCTAATTGAAGGTACCATGAGAGTAGATGATTTCCGCATCTTTCTTAGTTTTTATACTGCTCTTGTAATTTTGTTGTTTTGTTATTTTCTGATCTTTGTGCTCAAGCACTGATTGAATATTCACATCATAAGTAGCCTGAACAGTTGGACAGTCTTCCAGGTCATTTATTTTTTTTATTTTTTATTTCTGAAAGCTGATTGTAGCTGTTTGTAGCTCATGTTATATGACAAAAGTCCTCTTTTGTCTTCCTGAGATATGATTTTCTGATCCTCATCTTGTATCGTTAATAGTTTCTTACATCTTATATTTAAAACCTTATACACATCACTAAACTAGCATGGTAAAGAAATGCCATCCAATCTTTCTTTTTTTTAGATTTATTTATTTATTTTATGTATATGAGTGCTCTCTCTGCATGTACACATCCAGCCAGAAGAGGGCATCAGATCACATTGTGAATGGTTGTGAGCCAACATGTGGTTGCTGGGAATTGAACTCAGGACCTTTGAAAGAGCACTAGCCAGTGCTCTTAACCACTGAGCCATCTCTCCAGTCCCCTGAGACTTTTATTTAATGCTTATTATGCTGGTTGTACTAGATAAATACAAATTACAGAAATCAAGAAGATATTTTTCCTGCTGGAAATGTTAATGACTATTGAATTCTGTCTTTGTTTTGTCATATTTGAACCCTTACGTGTTTGGTATAAGTATATATTGAGATATATTTGTGACTTTTATTGTAAAAATGAGCCATGTACAATGTAGACATTTATATTAACCAGAGTATTTACAATATAGAGCCTTGATTTGCACAATGACCTCATGAACTGTGTTTTTATTGGCAAGGTTATCTGCTAGTGAGTTCTTCATTCTTTTCAAGCTTCATTAATCTTAGAGGGTCAGAAAGTTAGGAAAAGATAAAACTAATTCACATTACTGATAATAGAAGAGGTTAATATACTTTAAAAAAGACATGGGAACAGATTAATACTGTAAACTCGCATAGGAAATTATTCACAGCATGCTGAAATCTGCAATTGACTAAAGTAAAAAAGAAAACTGGTATGTCATAGAGATTAAATTCCTTAAAACTTCATATCCCTTATACAATGGAGGCAAACACTCTCCTAACAGCTGTTTTAGATCACTTTTCTAAATTAACAGAACAATGCCAAGATGTCAATATCTTTAGGGAGATGATAAGAAAAATGCAACAAAGTAAGATTTTCAAAAATTATCATTTGACAGAGGTAATTCCTGGAATACAGGCCCAATGCTATGAAGCAGTGCAGTCACCCTAATCCCTGTCCCTTATTGGCTTAAAATCCAAAATAATCTTACTTTACAGATGAGCTTGGGGAATCCTGCATAAGAAGAAGCATTGTAGGAGCCAGAGGGGTCAAGGAAATCATAAGAAAAGCTACAGAATCAATTAACCTGGGCCCTAGAGGCTCACAGACACTGCAATGCCAACCAGGGAGCATGCATGGGCCCGACCTAGGCCCTCTCCAAATATGTAACAGTTGTGTAGCTTGTTCTTCACATGTAGGACTCTTAACAGCAGGAGCAGGGCTGTCTCTGATTCTGTTGCCTGCCTTTGGGACCCTTTCCACTAACTAGAAATTCTTTTCTTTTTTATGATTTTTTTTTTTGTGGCCAAATATAATCTTAATTTTGTATCAATATACAAAGATCAGTACCGATGTAGCCCAATACAATCGTAATTTTACATTAATATGCTAGGGTCAATACCATTTTGGCCAAATATAATCTTAATTTTGTATCAATATACAAAGATCAATACCGATGTAGCCCTATACAATCTTAAATTTGCATTAATATACAATGATCAATACCAATTTAGCCAAATATAATATTAATTTTGTATCAGTATACAAAGGTATAAAGCTATATTCAATAATCTGTCCTTTTTTTCTTGTTCTTTCCTATGCTATGTCTATGTCCCATTTTTTTCAAGTCTGTTCACTCCTATATAGGAGAGAAAGGAGGATACAGAAAAGCAAAAGAGAGAAGTCCCTGGGTCTAACCTCCAAAACCCATTTAACAAGACCATTTAACAGCTTGTAGTCTTTTCCCCTAAATAACAAAATTTTCTATTATCTATCAAATAACCAAAGGGGGAGAACACTCTCCCCACCTTCTGGGGATGGGACGTTGTTCTCTTAAAATGACTTCCTGCTGATTTGGGATGTAGTAAACCTGTTTGGGGCCCAAATAAGAATGGAAAAATGGTTAAAAATGTTAATAGAATCATTTGATGTTCAGTCCCTTTGTGCTCAGCTATTTAGATGTCCTACGAAGTTCATAGACAGAAGCTGATCTTCAGAACTTTACTGAAGATCTGGCTGGAGTAGTCTGTGGAGCTGAACGATCTTAGCGATTTTGAGTTGTTGTGGTTATAGACTTTTGAGGAAACTGCTATTGAAGAAGTCTGCAAGGCTGGATCATCTGGGCCACTCGTCTTCTTTGGTGTCTGATCTGTTTTCTGCTGAGGTTTCCGTTGTCCAGTTGTCCCTGGATTTTTTTAAATGTGCATTGGTGTTTTGCCTCCACATACGTCTATATGTGGTTGTCAGATCACTTGAAGCTGGATTATAGAGAGTTGTGAGCTGTCACGTGGGTACTGAGAATTGAACTCTGGTCCTCTGGAAGAACAACTAGGGCTTGTAACTGCTAAATCATCTCTAAAATGCCGGAATTTCAATGTAAAACAATCTCAGCTTATATCTCTTTGTTGCTGGGGCCCAGGTCCAGGACGCTGAGGAGTGGGGATGAGCTGGTATGGAGTCAATGCCTCAGACTCTGGGGTTCCAGTAAGTGGCAAAGTAAACCCGTTTATTTCAGGAGGAGGATGCCCCCTTTATGCCATCTGTCCAGAGTCCCATTGGCTCCCTAACTACAGGCTGCTGCTGCTGCGGCTCTTCTTCATTGGTTCATGTCTCATTACCCTGTGAGGCATCATCAGTCTCTAGGCAGGTTTGGGCAGGTCTCAGGTCGGGCATGTTCAGGCATGCTCAGGCATGTCTTAGGCCAGCTCCATGTGGAAGCCCAGCCACGTATGCACACAGTTTAGCAGCAGGCCTTGTTCCTCCTACATCTCTTGGACCAAAACGTATTTGTTTATGGCCAAAGATGGCAAAAGTGGTCTTCTGGAGATCTTTTCTTTGAAGTTTTATTACTTCCTGTTTCTAAACAAACCATCTTGTTAGTCATACCTTTGGTAATCCTTAGCTTTGTGCACTTCTCACCTAGTGTGACTGATTATTCCACAATCAGACATTTGTAGAAGCTGTGTCTTCAAGCATCTTCTGTTTTCTATTATCTCTCCATTTAATCATCCCCACCCAAGTTCTAGGCTCAGTAGCACTTATTACATGAATAATTCCCTTTCTTTCCTTTATAAGTGGATTCTTTAAGGTGTGTTAGGGTCTGGAACATGATGAGGAAGACACTCAAACTCAGATAGCATGCAAAAGCAGAGCTTCAGCATGCTGGGATCACCAATTAGGCCAATTGGCGACCCCAGAGGAGCTCACAGGCTCTTTTTTTTTTTTTCATGATCTTTTTTTTAATAATTTATTTTTTATTTCTTCAAGTTACATCTCAATCACAATCCCCTCCTTAGTCCCCCCCTCCAGTCCCACCCTTCCACCCTCCTCCCCCTCAACCCCCCCATCCTCTTCCCTTCTCCTTTTTTTTTTTTTTTTTTAGTTTAAGGTATTTCTTTTTCCCCCCAACAGCTCTCCCTTTCAGTCCAAAAAATGGTTCTTTTTCTTATAACTATAAATACAATACAAAACAACAGAAATAAATAGGCCACAATTATAAGAGTTATATGGCTTAGCATACATTCCCAATGTCCAGTCCATATGTATTTGGCACCTGACTTTAACATTCTACTACCTAACCATCTCACAGGCTCCTTTTAAAGGCTTTCAGGGGAATTATGGGATGAGTTAGATAATCTTCAACATGATTGGAGCCACTCAAACTGAAACAGAAGGTCAACCTTTGGAAAACGTGTGGGTGCCTTTGACATAGTTAGTCAACAATCATGAGTTGATCATAAGACAGGGGCTGACCCTGAGTTGAACATAAAACAGGAAGGGTTTTTAAATCTACATTAACAGTTAGTAACTAAACAATCTTATCTTTCTCAAGCCACATGGCTAAACTGTCTCTTATTGTTCTATTGTTTCTCTAGTAACTACTGAGTCCATTTCTGGGAATGGGAACTATTAGAGTCTTAATTAGGGGTCCCTCTAGGGCCCTTCAGGTATACTTTAAGATATTTTTGACATTTAAAAAAAAAGATAGTGATGTATTGTGAGGTATTGCTTCCTGATATGAATTTTTTTTATTTTCATGACTTTGTGTACATTCTTCACATCAGATCACAAATATGTCTACATCTTTTATAATGGAGACTCCTTTGCTAAGTGATACATCTGTGCATTGAATGTAACAGTTCTTCCCTTCTATCTTGTGCTTTTTCAGATTGTGTATGCTCTTTGAAGCATCCTTTTCCTTTATGTATTTAGTTATGACATCTGTTTACAAGGGGCTAAAACAACAGCATATCTAGTTTTGAATGTTGTTCTCCATTAGAAACATAGACTATTTTCTCAGTGGTCTTTGGGCTTTTTAAGAAACGGAGATAATCTGATTCTGGCATTTAACTGCATCATGAATGCTTGTCAGTGTATGACACCTTCTGACACAATGACACACAGAAGGATATTTCTTGATTCAGTTCTCAAATTTTGTTTTCCTGTACGTGTTCACCACATATATTGCTTGGTTATTGTTTGTATTAATCATTTCGGCCTTTATATAAGTTGGACTTGTTTTTATAGTTTTACATACATAACACTTCAATAAAGAATTGAGCTTCAATTTAGTATACTATGATCTACTGTCACACCTGGAAAATAATTGTTTTTTTTTCCAGCTCAATTTACATGAATCAAAGTGCAAATAAAAATTTTCATTATATCATTACTATTGAGATACATCTGTCAATGATAATGAGGACTTTAATTAATGAATGTTTATGTTTCATAACTTAGTCTGTTAATTATGTTTAAACATGTGACCAGTTTCCCTAAAGTACAAAGTTAGAGAAATTAAATAATATGATATTGCTAAAAATAATAAATTAAAATTATTAAACATAAATTAATCTCAAAATTATTAACCTTTATTGACCCATTTTAAAATCATTTGCTGTAAGAATGTTATAGAATCTAATTTCTTTATGTTAATTCAATTCATGTAGTGTTGCTTAGGGAACACCAGCCTCCATGCTTCCTGAGTGTCCTTGCCTGCCCTCATTGAAAGTAGAAAGCAACATTGACTAATTGTCCGATGAAGATGGGCAGTGTCTGTTCATGTAGATGCTTGAGCTGGTCCTGGAATTGTTCTTCACTAAGAAAAGGCACTGACTCAAAACACAATGTGTTAAACCATTGACAAAGACCAGTCTCCATCAATATTCATCTGGTCCTCCTGTGAGACTTCAGCCAGGGCATACATGAGTTACTGCTCTGAAGTTCTGTTGTCAGCTATGTGTGAGTGATGAATATTTATCTGGATCTCTGGAGGTTGAGTCCTCTTCCTCTATAGATGCCTTCTTACATACTAACGTTCAGCATCTTTGTCATGCTTTGTGTTTTCTCAGGTTGTAGTTTTTCCCTAAAATTTCTTTCTAATTAGTTGTTTTCCATATTCAAAGAAAACCATTGTCTCAAAATTTGGGATGTTTTTAATATTTGATCAAATAGAAAGAAAAAACATAAGGACTATAATTCATTGATTTTGGCAATATCTATCGATTCACAAAAGCTTTTAAAATGGGGTTTATGATATTGTATTAGGATTCTCTAGAGTAGCAAAACTTATAGAATGAGCTTTTCTCTCTATATATATACATATACATATATATGTACATATATCTACATGTACATGCATACAGATAAATATGGATGAATAGAAAGGGGATTTATTACAGTAATTTAGAGAGTATCATCCAACTAATCCAATAATGGCTGGCTATGAACAGAGCAGTCCAAGAATCCACAGGTGCTCAGTCTATGAGGCTGGATGTCACAACTGGTCTTCAATAGATTATAGAATATCAACGAAGTAGGCTCTAATCACAGTGAAGGGATGGACTTGCTAACAAGGCAAGAGCAAGCAGGCAAACAGCAAAAGCTTCCTTCTTCCATATCCTTTCTTAGGCTTGTAACAGAAGGTCGGCCCAGATTAAAAGTATGTCTTTCTACCTCAAAGGTCCCCTCTATTTTTGTATTGTAGTTCATTCTAAATGTAGTCAAGTTGACCAACAAGAATTTCCATCATGGACATACAGGCTAATGTGTTCACAGTGTTTCTTTTAGTTTTTTGCAGGATTGTTTTCTTCATAATTAGAATTTGCACTTCATTATTTTCTTAGCATACTCATTCAATGCTGTTACTCTGTTTTTTACCTATGTGATCAGGCATAATCATTACCTGTTAAAGTTAAAAATTCCTTCAAGTAAAATTATGTTTTAAATGAATCTAATTGAAATAAACTAGTTCATTAACTTACTAGTAGAAAATTTAAAAATATGTTTTATTTTAAGCCATACAATTCACATATTAGATAAAACTATAACAGACTGTTTTGATATGGTTTTAAATACAAGGAAAAGGAGAAGAATTTTAGAATACAAACCCTAACCTCCCAGAGAAGAAATGGCTATTTCTATATACATCTCAATATATATATATATGTATATATATGTATATATATATATATATATATATATATATAATTCAATAGTGTCCTAATGTAAGAACTCTATTTTATCAATGGGTAAATGTATGTCCAAACACTAAGGTGAACTACAGTGATATTTCATACTTAATAATATTACCATGAAACTTAACATATTTGGATTGATTAGAGTATTTTAGAACAAAACATTCAATAAAATCAATATACATGTCAATAAAGACTTATTAAATTTGCTTACACAATCCAGACTGGGTAGTCCAATAATGGTTGTATGAGAAACTGTTAGCTGCCCGATCCAGGATTTTAGATGCCTTGGCAATACCAATCTGGAGAAGTGTGGCTCAGTGTGTGTTGGAAGAGGGAGAAGCTGGTCTTTGATGTCAGTACAAGGGGCAGCAGCGACAATTACAACAGAGTAGATGAAGCGACATTAAACACCAATTTTATACACATGGTAAATTCTACTAATAAATGTGAAGGTGTCAAAGGATGTTTCATAAAGCACTTTTCCAATAGGATCTATTGACAGTTGTGGTGGGTTGAATAAGAATGATCCTCCATATGCTTATATATTTGAAAGCTTACTAGGATTAAATGAATTTGAAAGATTCATAGGTGTGTCCTTGCTTGGAAAGAGGGCATCACTGGCAGTGGTCTTTGAGGTTTCAAAAACCCATACAAGACCCAGTTTCTCTCTGCCTACTGCTTGTTGATCATGATGGAGCTCTAGGCTTCTTCTCTCATATCATGCCTGTCTGTCTGTCACCATACTTACTGCCAAGATGATAACCCTCTGAAGCTGTAAGCAAGTCCCAATTAAATGTGGAGGGGGCCATGATCAGAATGTAAAATGAATTAATAAATTTTAAAAGACAAAAAATGTTTTCTTTCATAAGTTGCCTTGGTCATGGTGTCTCTCCATAGCAATAGAACAATAATTAAGAAAATAAAACTCCTTGACTTTCCACTTGAAAATGTGTTCCAATCAATAGCTGGTGTCCTGGAGTTCTGTATGTCACTGTAGACTCACAGAAAAGTGAGATATTTGTACGTGCTGATTTTTTTGTTTCTGTGTAAATGCAGACTTTAGTATTACAACTAAATTTCTTCAGAACTTTTCTAAACCTGTTACAAGCCTAAGAAAGGATATGGAAGAAGGAAACTTTTGCTATTTGTTTGCTTGCTCTGGCCTTGTTAGAAAGTCCATCCCTTCACTGGCATTAGAGCCTATTTCCTAGAATTAATTCTTGCTGTTTATATTAAATAAGTAATGTTTGCAATCCTATTCTTCTACATTTATATAATCTTATTTATAGTGAAATGTTATCTTGGCACAATGGCAAAAGATCATAATTCTAGTAACAGGGAAGGCTGAGGCATGGGAATTATGAGTTTGAGGACATACAGGGCAACAGATATCACCAAGTTAGAACATATGCTAAGGAAAAATAAGCTTAAAATATTTTTCAGTTTTATCTATTGTGATCTACTGTAGTTAATTATAATACTAAGAAAATTATAAAGTCCAAGCTGTATCCATGATTCAAGTACAAGAAGAATTCTCTACATATATAATTTATTTATATTTTATTCTATTTATTCTCTGAATTCTTTTTCTTCATCTTAATTGTTTCTTTAAGCCAAATATAACAAACAATCATTTTGGACAATTAAATTTGAGTAATTAAAAATAAGAAGTCTATGTCCAAGTTACCTTTGGTGTGTTAGTTGTAGTATCGATACCTTCTACTATATAGCTAAAATCCTACTATAAGTGAATAGATGCCATATGTGTCCTTCTGAGTCTGGGTTAGCTCACTCAGGATGAGCTTTTCTAGTTCCATCCATTTGGCTGCAAATTGCATAATTTCATTGTTCCTGATAGCTGAATAATATTCCATTGTGTAGATGTACCACAGTTTTTTAACCCATTCTTCGGTTGAGGGACATCTGGGTTGTTTCCAGTTTCGAGCTATTACAGATAAGGCTTCTATAAACATAGATGAGGAAACTTCCTTATGATTCCATGAAGAGGCATTTGGGTGTATACCCAGAAGTGGTATGGCTGGGTCCTGAGGCAGAGCTATTCCAAGTTTTCTAAGATATCGCCAGACTGACCTCCATAGTGGTTGCACAAGCCTGCACTCCCACCAGCAATGGAGTAAGGTTCCCCTTTCTCCACACCCTCGCCAGCATGTGCTGTCATTTGAGTTTTTGATCTTAGCCATTCTGACAGGTGTGAGATGGAAACTCAGAGTCATCTTGAGTTGCATTTCTCTGATGATTAAGGATGTTGAGCATTTCTTCAAGTGTCTCTCAGCCATTAGGGATTCCTCCTTTGTGAATTCTCTATTTAGCTCTGTCCCCCATTTTTTGATTGGACTATTTGGTTTCTTGGCATTTAATATCTTGAGTTCTTTGTAGATTTTGGATATTAGCCCTCTGTCAGATGTGGGGTTGGTGAAGATTTTATTCTTTATTTATTTTTTATATATTAGTTATATTTTTTTCTATTTTTTAGTCTTTTTTATCTATTGTATGCTTATTAGTTTGTTTGTTTAGTTTGTTTAGTAGTTCTCTCTCCCGGGCAATGAGACACTTTTCACAGATGGTACTGCTTTGTAGATCCCCAATGAATGAGGAGGCTCTTGGCCCTCATACAACCTCTCAACTGAGATGAGGGACTGTTATATAAGGACACCTCACCCCAGAGAAATGGGATGGAAGGGTTAGGAGGTAAAGAAAAAAAATGAAATATGATGTTTCGGCCTTTTACTGCTAATTGTCATAAATTGCTTAGGATAATTAAGAAATTCAAACTAATAATCATTCAAGCCGGTCATTCTGTTAGGTACTATGACAGCCTATTATAGTTACTTGCTAAGCTAATCAGAAATAAACCTGCTAAGAGACAAGCAACATCTACTTACCCTAATATAAGAGATAGATAGGGCCTCTTCAAAAACCTCAAGAGATCTGCAGAATATGGCCTTCAAAGATGTTTTCATAACTTTAGATTTTTTTATATCAAGACATATCAACTCCTGACAGCATCCCCTATTCTCCTCCAAGTAGAAGATGAGCATCGAAGAATCTCCAGTGGGAGATGACTGAATTAGTCGCAAGCCTATCTCTTGGTAGGAAAAGCCCCTTGCTCCAACTGTAGACAGAATGCTGTCCAAAAAGGACAAAACCTGGAAGCAGGTAAGTCGACAGCCTAGCTCTGCCAAGACAGGGTAGGTAAGTCCTTCATAACCCCTGCTCTACAATCAATGTCTGTCAGAGAAACGGGGCCAATTGACTGAAGATCGATGCTGTAATGTATGGAGAGAAAATGGGAACTGTCCAGGCAGCCACTGGTATGTCATTTCTTAGTTTGGGAAGCTGCAGGCCCTGTACTTCCTATAAAAACATATATATTTATCCCTCTCAGGTCTCTGAGTTGGTTGAAGAACAGATAGCTAGAGTCTCATAATTAAATTTTCATTTGTTTAGGAGTCAAGAGAGTGTTATAGATCTAAGAAGATACTTTTGAAATTGTGTTGCAAGTTAGTATGAATGTTGAGTCAGATATAGAACTTTAAACTCATGGAGATGGTTAGATAGTGAATGTTAAAGTCAGGTACCAAATACATATGGACTGGACATTGGAAATGTACGTTAAGCCATATAACCCTCATAACTGTGGCCTAATTACCTCTGTTGTACTGTGTTGTATTTATTATTATAAGAGAAAGAGCCGTTTGTTGGACTGAAAGGGGAAACTGTAGGGGGAAATAAGATATACCTTAAACTTAAAAGAAAAAAAAGGGAAGAGGATGGGGGTTTGAGGGTGGGAGGGTGGGACTGGAGGGGGAATAGGGAGGGGACTGAGTTTGAGATGTAACTTGAAGAAATAAAAAATAAAGGAAAAAAATTTGAGTAATTAAACAGTTTAGCAGATAAGAGTCACAAACAAAATATTTCATTAAGAACATGATCTACTGATATCTTTTGCTTGTTGGTCTCCATCAAACATAACCTAGGATCTTGGAGCTGACACAGTGTTTTTGAGAAAGTCGTTGCTTCTCAGTGTAGTCCAAGGAGCTACCTTGACTTTACACCAACCTTTCATTTTACATTATTGCTGTACTAATATCACTTGCACTCTCTAGAATCTACAAATTGTGCCTGAGGCAAATAAGAAACTTGATGAAATAAGAAACATTTATGGGAATTAGTTAGGTATGCCTTTGGGTGCCCTAAGGACAAATTTTCCAAAAATGCTTAGATGAGGGACGATGACACCCCCTTGATGTTGGCATACCATCTCATGGTCTGGAACCTTGGACTGAAGAAAGTGGGGTTAAAGGAGAAAGGCTGAACCTCACATTCTTCTTTCTTTTTCCTCCAATTTTCCCCATTTATTACTTCCTGTCATGAGGAATTGAAGAATTGAATTCCTCTGAACTGTGAGCCAAATAATCCTTACTTAGTTGTTTTCTATCATATATTTAATCACAGCAACAATAAAAATATCCCAAACTATGATTCATGTAAACATTTTTGAAATTTCTGTCTGTAACAAAAACTAAATGACATTGGACAGGTCAGTTTGACTTTTTAGGATGCTATCTTGTGCAGTTATGTGCTTTGAAGGGCTTGTAATTCTCCTTTATGAACCTATATCAGTGTCTTATGTGGCTTCTTTGCTTTCCCCTTGGAGAAGAAGCATTATCAGTGCATTACACTCAAGATAGCTAGAAAACAAGGTTTATATATAAAACATGAATTCATAGCATTTGTGAAATTTACAAGGAATGTTTTAATGAAAAAATATTACTTAAATAGAAATATGTTGGAAAAGTACTTGTACTTTATAATACTATGAGAATATTAAAGTACGATGAATGAATAAAATTTAATAATCTTTATGCCATTTAGAGGCTTTCTAATTAGATAAAACAAGCAATTAAATTCACTTATAAGGGCATCCTTGTGAAGCTAGATAAGCTATTTTATTTCTGTTGGTCTCAATACAACATCCAAATTTAATTTTGTCAATTTTATTTTCCAATTAAGTTCCGAAATGGTAAGAATGGCTTGCCACAATTAAATGTCATTTGTTCTCATTTCTTCAATTAGCAGTGAATTATTAGTGACCTACCAGTTAGGCTGTCCCATATTAAGGACCTGACTGTATGAAAGTCAGTTAACATATAGCCTATTCTGACAAGTATTCAAAGTAGTAGAAAAAGTCAATTAATTTGCTTTAATTGAACATTTGATTCATTAGAGAACTTGATGTTTTGTGCCATTGTCAAATATTTGTCTGTATTAAAATCAGGACTTAGGGGCTTATATTTAGTTTTTGTCACTCCATTTGAAGGAGTGTTTATGTATTACTAGGTGAAGAAATGTGCGCACAGAGAGTAAAATACAGTCCAGTCTATAACAGCATAAAGATCACACTCTTCCTGAGTAGATGATACTGAATGTTAGATTTCAATATTTTTTTTTGTGAGTTCTAAGAAGTTTTTTTTATTTTATTTTTATTTTTTATATATAAATACTTTATTTTTTTTCTTCAAGTTACATCTCAGTCACAAACCCCTCCCTATTCCCCCTTCCTATCCCGCCCTTCCACCCTCTTCCCCCCAGAAGTTTCCCCTTTCAGTCCAACAGATGGTTCCTTCTCTTATAACAGTAAGTATTATACAAAACAACAGATATAAATATGCCACATTTATGAGAGTTAAATGGCCCAGTATACCTTCCCAATGTCCAGTTTATACATATTTGGCCCCTGACTTTAACATTCTACTATCTAACAATCTCCTTGAGTTTAAAGGTCTATATGTGACTCAACATTCATACTATCTTGCAACACACTTTTAAGAGTATCTTCTTAGATCTATAACACCCTCTAGATTCCTAAACAACTCAAAATTTAACTATGAGACTCTAGCTGTCTATTCTTCAACCACCTCAGAGACCTGAGGGGGATAAATATATCTGCTTATATAGGAAGTGCAGGGCCTGCAGCTTCCAAAACTAAGAAAGGACATACCAATGACTGCCTGGACAGTTCCCATTTTCTCTCCATACATTCCTGCATCAGTCTTCAGCCTTCGGGTCCTGTTTCTATGACAGACATTTGTTGTAGAGCAGGGATTATGAAGGACTTACCTACCCTGTCTTGGCAGAGTTAGGCTGTCGACTTCCCTGCTACCAAGTTTTGTCCTTTTTGGACAGCAGTCTGTCTGCAGTTGGGGCAATGATGAAAATTTGTTATTTCATTAATCGTCTGAGACCCATTTCATGAGCTTTTTCACACATGCTGACAAAATGCAGCCCCTAAAGGTACTCATACTTTGCAGGTTGCCTGGGGGAAATACCTCCTCCTCCTCTCCCTCCTCCCACTCCCTATTTCTCCTTCTTCCTCCTTTTCCTTTCTTTTCATTCCCTCTATTTCCTCTCCCTCCTCCTCCCTACATTGTCCAAGTTAGCCTTACAAACTGTGCAATCATTCTGCCTTAACCTCTCAAGTCACCACATCTGGCTGGTTCTGTATCTTTAAGGGTCATTTATTATTATACATGTATGTGTATACTTGCCTGAGCTCTAATTCTCTCTATATATGCATGTCTGTATGCACACCACATGTGCACAAGCACCCATGGATGTCAGAAGGAGGGATCATATCCCCTGGAAGTGGAGTTACAGGGAGTATCGAGTTAACACTGGGTGCTGGGAGACAAATCTGTGTTCTCTGCAAGAGCAGAAAGTGCTGTTAATCATTGAGTCTTCTCTGCAATTCTCCACAGATCATTTAAATCTTTGTCTTTGACAGTACTGAAAAGGTAAATACATAGTATTTTAGATTGTTCATCAGTGGTTCTCTTTTAGGCTACCTAATCTTGAGTTATTAAGATTTTTGCATACTCTGTTTAGAAGGGTAAATGGGGCTAAATAATAGAAAAGAAAAATTAAGAAACACACAGAGAGAAAAAAAAAACCACTTTTGTGATTCAACTATTGCAGCACAGAGGGGTCAGTGCTATTTATAAAAGAGACTTAGTTTTAGCTCAGTGCACATATACAATTCAGATGACAGGAGGGTTCTTTTAAAGCTGATTTAGTGTTCTCAGGCCCATGTTCGTGCCAAGTGAGCTAAAGTAACTTGACCAGCTGAGATAGTAAAAGTACGTAATAGACTCCTCTAAGATCTCCCTAAGAGTGGCTTTTTGCCTGCAACAACAGGGCCTGCAGCTGTCAGGTTTCTTCGACTGCCATCATCAGACATCACTGCTGTCAATTAGAATTACCATTGAGGAGTTGAGACATAGACCCATGAGTTGCTTTGCCCTTGCACCAGCAGCTGCCCTAAGGTCAGTGCTCCTTGTCTGGAGGAGGGAAGTGTGGCAGTGATGTGATTTGTGCACTGACTCAAGAGCTATAATCATCTGGCCATGTATCTCAGCAGGGAGAGTCAGACTGAGTGATCAAAACTGTGCAATGACTTCTTGGTTAGAACTCATGCAAAATATTTTGATTTATTTAGCAACTTCACATTGATCAAAACACTTTGTTTTGTAAGTTTCCCTGGTCACAGTGTCTTATCACCATGACAGAAAAGATACCAAGACAGTCATTAAGCCAATAAGCATTCTTTCAAAATGTGCTTCAGTAAAAAAAGTGGATATAATTATAAACAGCAGTGTCATGCAATTCATTGTTTTAATTGAGAGCTGTTGGCAGTTATCTATTAATTTTGGAGCACTAAGTAATTTATAAAAATTGTGTCTT
>CAJQZJ010004856.1:9746099-9769205 GCA_907164525.1 Lophiomys imhausi | reverse complement strand
TTGTTTTCCATACTGAATTTTCTGGAAGTGAGAAAAGATTTTAGCAGGAAACACATATTTAATCTATTCCTGAACTTAAATAATTATTTATTAGAACATATTCAGAAATGCAAGAAAAAATTTTGGAAATGATATGAAATCAAGGATACTTAATATGAAACTAACGAAAGTAATTTCAGAGTTACTTTAAGCCAAGTCTGATTTCATTTTTTTAGCATAAAATAGTGTGTTATTACTGTCAAAAGTAATTAATACCAACACAGTTGGTTGGAGGGAAATTTTCCTTATACACTGTATTGATGTGCTTTTATCCTGACAAAAAAGAAAATTCCACTCCTGGTAATTACAAAGTAAGAAAATTATTACTTAGGTAGTGGAAAACATGATTTTACGTTTATGACTCTATGATATCCAAAGGATTGGTAGCATCAATGCTATAATTTCTTTCAAATGGATATGCTTATATTTATGGAAGCAATAATTAATACAGACTTTGTATATAGCTGGATCTGGAAAATTTGAAATTAAACATTAATTTACTAAGCTAGCCTGTTAGCCTTCTGTAAGTTATATTTCATATACATTATCTAGCCTAAGTTAAAAGCTGATTATTTTTATGGTGCTGAATATTGAACATAAAACATGGGTAATGAAGAACAAGTGTTCACCACTTAGCCATTAAAAGGCAGCTTTTATATAGGCCAAACCACAGGACACATATCCATTTGATTATTATGAACTTCTTCACTGAGGGAATATTACCTACAAATGTGAGACATCTGCTCTTACCTCAGGACTTGCTTCAGATGTTAACTCATCTCCCCCCTCAGATCCCTGTCAACAGAGATCTCACTCTATATATTTCCCTCATCCTCCTCTCTATCTCTCTTCACTCTCTCTATAACTCTTACTCTCAGCCTCCTACTCTCTGGAAAAAAAATTGGAGCTAAAAAACAAAAACTGAAAAGTTGGTTTTCTCAGAAGGAAAGCATTATGCTGGGAACAGTATCTGTTGTAGCAACAAAAATTGTAACAAGAAAGGTCCTCTTGAGTCCCCATCTAAATGAAAATGAAATGATATCCATTCCATGCATACTGACTGTATGCTGGGGTTCCTGAAAAGTAGCCCATGGAAACATCAAATTTCCAACTTCTATGCTCTGTGAACAACTAAAGGTCACAGAAGAGGAGGCCGTGGTGAAATGCTACTGGTTCAATGTCTTTTAGAAGATGTATGCTGTGCTTTGGATAACTGATGTATACGAGGAAAAAAAAATCAATCCAGAAGCCTCAAACCAGAGCAATTCACTCATTGCAATGAACATTTGAAAGTAAAGCTTGCAGGCGTACCTTTAAATAATTTATTAATAACATCTTCCAACCAACCAACCTGAGGCACAGAAGAAAGGATACCTCTCAGGTACAGGTCCTTAGGTCAATCAGTCAGGAGTCCATCCAAATCAGCCAATGCCAAAAGGAACATAATAATCAGCAGCAGCTCCAATGGTTAACTGACCCTGGTATCCTGATGGCAGTTGCTGCCGCCCTGCTTGGGCCGAGGTCTCTGGGCAGGTGCTGTATTTGTGAGGCCTAGGAGCTGGCCGGTACCCACACTCACTTGAAGCTGCAATCTCTCCCCCTCCCCACCCATTTGAGTTTGTGGAACCATCACAAGGCATGTGCTGCTCTCCACAGTGCTCCAGTGCCAACCCCCTGGCTTGAGGTCTCTTCTGTCTGTGCTGAATCTCCCTAGTGTAGGTGCTGGGCTCTGAGAGGCCTTGGCACTAGCCATTGCAGCCCAGGCTCTGAGTCTGGGTCTCTTCCAGGTTACTATGCAGCCTCAGCACCACAGCCCTCCAGGGGAGCCTTCACCTGGGCTCAGCCCAATCTAATCTCTTCCCAACCTCAGCTGCAAGTCTTGGAAGCTGCAACCTTTGTCTAGTGTCTTTAGAAGTGAAGCAGTGATGAGCAGCGATGGGAAGCAATGCCAAGCTAAAAGCCCTTTGGAATTTTTCAGGCCTTCATTTTTATACTATCTCTAATTATATACAGGGGTTTTCTAATTAGCCAGCTTTATACCCTCCTCATGAAGTTCACCTGTTGACCAACATACAAGTTACCCCATGTGTCTTTCCATAAATATATTCCCCACAGGTGACAGTCATCAGGCTGATTTGAATGCCTCCTTTATGAGTCCATATTTCAGTGGTAGATTAAGCACTCCCACAATCCTTCCATATTCATTCAATGCAACTGTGTTTCCAAAGAACTCCAAACCTCCACCACAAAAGCTGTTTGGTTAAAAGGGTATATACACATGTCACACACTGAATTTTCCACAGTGAGATTGTTTTCCAATGTATTTATATTTATTTATTTTGTTTTGTGGGAAGAGGTTGCAAGGGCAGAGGGCAATTATGGACAGAAGAGGAGATGATTGGGACTGAGGGTGCATGATGTGCATGGGGGTGCATGCAGTGGATGTACATGATTCACAAGGAATCAATCCAAAGTTAAAGAAATTCTTAATAATAAGCAGGTTATGTGTTCTGGGTCTTATTTTCAGTGATTTTAAAAAAAATCAGCTTACAAAATCTGAGCAATGATGGACTGTGGGTAAGAAAACAACTGACATATTTTAAAAGGGTTTAGTTGAATCTGACATTGGCTTCTACATATCCAGTGAAGATCACTGGACTATCAGAATGGGAATATACACTGTTTTTTTTTTTTTTTCCCCTGAAGAGGAGGAAAAACAAAACTGGAGTTTGTGTTCAGTGCCTGGAGGAAACCATACTACTTCCTTCCTTTTCTGAGTTTTGAAAGTTAGCATACTGGACATGAAAACTGGAAGAAAAAAGAAGGAGCTCGCCTGTGGGAAAGTCGGAAATAAAGCTAGAACTTTGAAAAGGGATATGTGAACTGCCTTCTAAATATCTATTCTTGTAGCAACATACAGAAGCGGTGCCCAGACTGAATCATAGGTCTTTCTTACATAGAAGCCCAATGAATGGTGTGGACAAAAAAAAAAAAAAAAAAAAAAAAAGCCTCAAAGGTGCTCAAGATCCAGAAAACAAGTAATGGCTGTGGATTTAGCCTTAAACAAAACATATTCCCCATCCTCTCTGAGGCTTGATGCTATTGTGGAACAGGACATGGGAAACGTGTAGGAGCTTACGGAAAGGACAGCTACGTACTGGGAAGCATTATACAGCAAAGCATTAGGGCTCTGATGATTCAATGTTAGAGACAAGGATCTTTATGGAGAACAAGAAAGAAACACAAATTCTTTGGTCATGGTTACAATCTTGTCATTTTCATTTTACCTTTTCCAAGGCCTCAACAATGTTACTTGGTTGCTTACGAGAGGAGAGGAACTTAATTTTTTTTTTCACTTTGGGAATTTCCCATATATGGCCCATGTTGAGTGTAATTTATACCTGCGGTTTTGAGCAGGATCAAGCCTGAAAAAGGTCCAGCTGACTTTATATTCTCAACAGCTTTCCCGGACTCATCTGTAATTTCTCTTAATAATTATAGTTCTATTCCACACAGTCTATTTATTCCAGTACTAGTGCTTAGCTGATCAAACTAAGTAAAACTTATTTTCTGCAAAGAGATTATAGTTAGTTTAGTATGGTATATGTCACCAACCAGTGTTTAGTTGACTCTATTTTAATGACTAGACTTTAAAGAGAAGGTATATTGTAGTATTACAACCAGAAATATGGATAAAGTACTCCTAGGATATGAGTTGAAGAATTGGCATATTAAAAATGATAAATAGAACTTTTTTTTTTTTTTTTTTTACAGGGACAGGTGCTCCAGAAATCTGGCACAAGTGAAGTAAGATATTATTATTTCTCTAATGAACAACACAAAACTGGTAATAATGGTGTTTCAGCTAGGGTTTCTATTGCTGTGAAGAGATGCCATGAGCATGTCAACTCTTATAAAAGAAAGCATTTAATTCGAGTGGACTTACATGTTCAAAGTGAATGTAGGCAGATGGTGCAGGAGAAGAATTCTACATCTGGATTGGCAGACAGTGGGGAGAGGGAGAGGGAGGGGAGACAGAGAGAGAGAGAGAGAGAGAGAGAGAGAGAGAGAGACTGAACCTGAACCTGGCTTGAGCATTTGAAACCTCAATGCCCACCCTCAGTGACATGCTTCCTCCAACAAGGCCACACCTACTCCAACACTTTCTAAAATTACTAGTCCTCAATAACTAAGCATTCAAATCTATGAGCCTGTGGGAGCCATACCTATTCAAACCACCATAAATGGGATCTGTTTGTTAATAATTCTACTGTATTTTTATGCACATTTGTGTGTTTATGTGTATGCAAGTGTGTGTGTGTGTGTGTGTGTGTGTGTGCGTGTGCATGTGCGTGTGCGTGTGCGTGTACGTGTGCGTGTGTGTGTGTGTGGAGAGGAGCACAACCTTGGCTGTTATCCTCAGGTATGATCTACCTTGATTTTCCCCCAATATTTATTTATTTATCTATCTATCTATCTATCTATCTATCTATCTATCTATCTATCTATTTATTTATTTATTTGGATTTTAACAAACCTTGACCTGAACTGTGCAATGTTAGCCCATTTAAGCTAGCTTTTAATTCTTTTCCCCAAATATTACCATATATGTGCATACAACCCCTGGGTTGTTATTCTCCACGCTATACCGATGTTCCAGGTCACATGGAATGAAGTTCCTTCTTCTAACCCATGTTGTGTTTTCTTGATCTTCTTGCTTCCTTCTCTTGGAGGTTTCTTCTACCATGTACCTCTTTGCTTCAGACACCTGTACCTTAGCCCTGCCTACCTTTGTCTTTGCCCAATCTCAGGCCTCAGTAGTTATTCAACCAATCAGAGACAATGATTAGAAAACAAAGGAGCAGACAGCAAGCAGAACCAATTAATTAACATTTAGAATTTGTAATATCACCCTATCAATTCCCTTTCTTTTGTCTAAAAAATGCTAACTTTTTAAACTTATATAGTAAAAACAGTAAGAACAAATATTTAACAATCAACAAAAACATATATAAAAGTTACACACATAATGTTTAGCCTATTTGTATCAGGCAATGTTGTACAAGAAAAAATAATCTATGTGTGTCTAAAGTTCTGAACTTAAATATTTTCTATAATATCCTATACTTATAAACCTAAAGATTTTATTTAGACTTGAAAATATCCTCTTAAATCCTAAAGAAGTCAGGTTTAATTAAAATTCATATCTATTATGTCTTCAAGCCCATCAAAGATATAAGAAGAAATAAATTTATTATTTGAGTGAGTAGGAAGTATAGGAGAGCAGGTTCCAAAAAGAAAAAAATAATAATTTGCTGCCTAGAGAGTCCCAAATATCTCTAGATACCATTGGAGCATCATTTTCAGCCTTCTGGCCAAGCATATCTCACAGACTACATTGTGCAGCAGGAAATAAGAAGGATTCGCCCACTCCATCTCGACAGAATAAGGCCATCGCCTTACCTGCATTTAAGTTCTGGTCCATCTTTGGACTGTATATATTCTGTTGAGAGAGCAGGAGCATATTTATTTCTTCAAGTTACATCTCAATTACAGTCCCCTCCCAGCCCACCCTCCTACCCTCTTCCCCCTCAACCTCCTATACTCTTATTTTTGTACATTTAAAGTGTATCATTTCCCTCCAACAGCTCCCCCTTTTTAGTCCAATAAATGGCTCTTTTTATTATAATAATAAATTCAATAAAAAAACAATAAGAACAAGTAGGCAACAATTATGAAAAATTTAAGGTATAGCATACATTCCCAATGTCCAGTCTATATGCATTTGGCAACTGATAGGAAGCTGATGGGGAAGAGGGTGGGAGGGTAGGAGGGTGGGACCAGGAGAGGGAGGAGGAAAGGAACTATGATTAAGATCTAACTTGAAAAAATACATGGATGATAAAAAACAACTTTTAAAAGAGATAGATAATAGAATATTATTATCAGTCATCTTGATTTTTAAGACAGAGTCTTCATTGTACCAGACCTTACCATTTAGGCTGGCTAGCTAACTCCAGAGATCCATCATTCTCTGTCTCCCCAGCACTGAAATCAGAAGAATGTGTCACTTTTAATTTTATGGGTTCTTAGGGATTAAATATGGTCTCTATGCTTACAAATCACGTTCTTTACTGAATAAACTATGTCTCCTGCGCCTGGTTCTTCAATATGGATGTGTGCACACTGAACAGCTTTGACTGATTCTAATGTCTCTTAGAATACTTTTCCTATGAGAAACATGTGAGAATGGCTTCCCTAGCTACATCCTATCATAGCTTTTATGATAGTTCCAGTTGATTGGATAAAATGTGCACTTGGATAAGGCCCAGCCATCCTAGCTGGTGGCACAGAAATTCAGGTTTTTCTCATCACAGGTAGAAGGAAGTGCTTGTTTGAGCCCCCATGACAGAACTCTGAGAATTTCTAGCTCTTATAAAACTATCTTTTATTTTCTCACACTGACTGAACTCTAGCTTTCTGTTGTCATAAACTTCTGTTTTATGATTTTGAATCCTTTTTCTATCGAAGACAGCTATGAGTAGAAAAATAAAGAACATTATCACAATAAACACTAATGCACTTCAATAACTAATTATGTGCCAGGCTGTGTTCCAAACACCTCTTACATAATCTTCTTAATCCTCCCAATTAAATCTACAGCACAGGTGTTTCTATGGCTATTAGATCTGAAAGCAGTGATCTGAGCAGTGTGCTAAAATTCGAGAGATCAAGTATATTAGAACTAGACTTTGAACCCATCTAATTTGATTTGAAATATTATGTTATTAAAGTAACCACAAAATGAAACGTTCTTTGGTCTCATAACTAGGCAAATATTTATTTATTTATTCAAGTTACATTATGATCATAGCCCCCTCCCTCCTTCCCTCCCAGTCCTATCCTCCCACCATCTACTCCCTCTCCCATCTATCCTTCTCCTCCAGTGTGGGGAGGTCCACATATCAACTCCCTCAGTTCATCAGTCACATGAGGCCTAAGAGATTCCTCTTGTTCTGAGGCCTGACATGGCAGCTCATTTAAGGTAAGGTGTCCCAGTAAAAGGTAACAAAGTCCATCTTTGAGAAGTCAGGGTTTTTTTTTTCTTTTTAATATTTTCATCATATCATGTTTTACGGGCTGTGATCCAACTCATACAACAGTGGCTATGTCTTGGTGGAAAGTCCAAGAATGCAATAGTTATTCAATCAATGAGGTTGAATGAATATCTCAACTGGTCTTCACTGTGTGTTGGAATCTTGAAGAAGTAGATTCTAAAACCAGTTCAGAAATGAACTTGACAGCAAGCACGAGGGAAAATGGGCAAAAATCAAAAATTCTCTTCTTCCATGTCATTTACATAGGCTGCCACCTGAAGGTGTGGTACAGATTTAGGGTGGCTCTTTCCACTTCAAATGATTCAATCAAGAAAATCCCTCATAGTGACTCTATGTTTCAGGTTGAGTTAATTGCAGAATTAGTCAAACACACAACCAAGAGTAGCTATCACAGTTTACAAAACAAAACCAATCACAAAACTAAAACAATCACCACCACAACAAAACCCTCTGAAGCAGGGGGAGCCTCGTTTTGATGAAAATATACAAATATAAAAGGAGATAGTGTTGGTGTGATCACAATTAGAGCCTCAGACATTAAAGTATATTTAGGAAAAACAGTACCCACAAGATGCACAGGAAAAAAGGCACTGGGCAGGTAGAAAGTGTCCTGTAATGAAACCTCATGTTGAGGATTGAGCTTCTAAGGTAAGGCTCACAATGGGCAGAAACTCAGCCCAATGGAGAAACTCCACTGACAAATCTAAGAATCTATTCCATCCTCGTCCCACCTTGAAGACCTGGATCTAAATCTCAAGTCTTCAGACTTGGTGATCCATATTACAACTCTGCTTTAAATTGTGGAAATCTTTACTCTTTCACAAATATTAATTTGGTTTTGAAGTAGAATAAGAAATAAAATGCCAATTATTAGACACTGCTTTATCAATTTATTTAATGATTTACTTAAAGTACTGCTTGTGCTGCCTACGGGCCAAGCATGACTTCATTTGTTACATGGAACAGAATGACCTGGAGAAATAGCTTAAACAATGGGTCATTGCCCTTAACAGCTTGCAGACTGCCAGATAAGACTCTGTAAAATCTTGCAGGCCTGCCCAACCCAACTTGTGGTTTTACAATATAAAATGAGAAAACTTTCAGGAGCTTGCCAGATTTCAGTTCTCTAGTGACATACTGCTTCCTCTCTCATTGGTGTCAGACTGTTTATTCCACAAAGATTCCTGCAATAGTTTAAAATTTTATATTGCCTGATCATATGTTATGATTCTCTGTTCATGTACCTATTCTATTGCATTTTTTCCCTAAACAAAAATCTACTACCTTCTTATTGTCTACAGAGACATTTTCTCTGTCTTGGTTTCTTCATCCTGTTGTCTCTATAACTGTTAGAAATAATTTTCTATAACTAAAAATATTTCAACTCTGCTAAAGCTGGCAATAGCACAACTCCACTTTCTTTTATCATTTCTTGTTGTTTTTATAACTGATTTCTTGTCACACTCAGCCCATTTTATTTCCATTCCCAATCTTAGTAACACCATCCAGATATATAATATCCTTAGTACTTATTGAAGCTGAAGGGACCATTGTTCATAAATGGTTATTACTACATTTTCAAAGATGATCTACCGACCAGTTGTGAATGCTTCCTCAGTTAATACCCTACTTACTTAAAGGTGCTAGAGATCATGGCTCAAGCCTTGAGCATGTGAGCTGGGATTTTTAACTACTGGGCTGCATTTCTAGAATAGACTAGAGGGAAGACATGACCCTTCAGCGTTATACCACTGAAGTATCACTTGAACAAGGAATATTCTTCAACGGTAATAATGAGTGGTTAAAAATTGTAACCAACAACTTAAACCCAGATATTAAAGACTCTATAAAGTAATAAAAGAAGCATAAAATCAATTCAGTATAATTCCTCATAAGATGGCTTAATTTATTATTGTAATACAGACACTGAGAAAAGCTATATGAGAAAAAAAGGATTTATTCTAGGTCATAGATCAAGGGGATAGTTAACATGGTCTAAAGGTCAAGGTCACATAAGCCTTAATCACATTTGCACTTGCAGGGAATAAATGCAACTAGAGATAATCATAGAAAGCAAAATGTCAGCCTCAAGAAAAAAAATCTAGTATTGCACATTTTATATCATTTGTGGATTCTAGATGTTATAGAAGTAGAAAAAAACATATGTATGGTATGGTAGAAGAAAGTCAGTGTGGAATTAAGATGAATATTGAAGTGTGTGGGGGGAAGGGAGAAAGGAACAGATGGGGTTGAACAAGATAAAAGTATATGATATCCTCGTATGAAAACATTTCCAGGAAACTTAACATTATGTACAATAATTTAAGCCTAAAACTCACTTAATTAGAAAGCTTAATAATTCAAATCAATAAGTAAATAAATAAATTTAACATTTTCTTTGACCAAGGCACCCATTTCTTCAGTGGATGGCTGACACAAAATGGACTCAATGGCATCTTTTGAGGTTCTTTGCTTTGTAAGGTTGTGATGTTTAATCAGGGTTCTTTTTCTCTTCCTCTTTTTTGTCTTTGATATCTTCTTCCCCTTCCCCTTCCCTTTTTTCCCCTTCACCTTCCCCTTCCCCTGTGTCTTCCCCTTCCCTTTCGTATTCCCTTTCCCCTTTCCCTTCTCCTTCTTTACCTTAAAAGTCCTTTGCATAAATATTATGGCTTCTGACTTTATGCTATTATAATGTGTGTGTCTGCAATTATATGTGTTTCTCATGATTTTTCTTTGGCTCATTTTCTTCTGGTTTAGTCCTCTTCTTATTTATTTTATTTTATTTTGTTTTATTTAATACTACTCCTTAGATGTCTGGTTTTTTTCCTAAGGAGATATAGAAAGAGCGTGAATCTGGAGGAGAAGGGAGAAGGAGAGAAACTAAAAGGAGTTGGGAGAGAGGAATCCATAATCAGAATATATTGTATGAAAATAATCTATTTTCAATAAAAGAAAAAAGAACTTAGAAAGTATTCAAACAAAATCATTAAATACACATTGTTTATAAAATGTTGATAAAATATCAGATTATACTTAGGTCTGTGTTGGTATTATGGTCTAATTTCAAGTTTTATATATTTATATTTCAATAAATTTTAAAGTATTCCAAGTAGAATTGAAAGTATTCAGATTTTGAAAATAAACAGTGAATTTTGAAGTTTTAAAATTATACTATCATTTCTTTGTGTGTTTGTATATGTGTTTACACACACCAAACACACACAACTACATGTATATGTGTGTATATTATATATAATATATATACAGGTGTACCTGCTCCCATGTGTGGATGTATATGAAGACCTGGGTGATAATGGGTGTCAACTGGTAGGAGTTTCTGCCTTATCTTATCAGAATGGAACCCTCCCTGATCCTGTTGCTTAGTTGTTTGGCTAAACAGGCTGGCCAGGGAGATCAGGAGATCTTACCTATTCCCTCAGCCTTTACTTTTGGGTAAGAGGCTGTTTTATATGTGTTAAGGTTTTTATATGTGGCTGAGCCATATTACCAGTCTCCTATACCAAAATTTCTTCATGACTAACTCAGGGAATAATCTATGAATTACAAATTTAAAATAGTATATAAGCACAAAAATCTGCATATATAACCATAATATAAAAAGCCAAATAAATATTTATTTCATTTAAAACTTAAAGCAGTCTATAAATTATGAAAATAATTTATTATTTTTGTGAATAGATTTACATTGCTAAGTTCAATCCAATAACCTAGATTTTATGCAGATAGTCAATAACTGAAGCCATCAGATACACGTGTAACATTCTATAAAAAAACATGATACATGTATTAAGGAAACGTCTATGAAGAGGATGACTGTAGAGGCTCAGGAAAAAAGAGCAGAGAGGTTGGAAACTGCCATTGTACTCATTAGAGAAATTATGTGAGCAAAGCTTTTTCTGTAATGAGAAAGAAAATAATTCCATGAAAATAAAAAGGTTGGAGGTTTATGAAAGATGAAAATGTGGATGCATGTGAATAGGTTGCAACATACTTGTTTTCTCAAGAAGCAGGAAAACAGTGGAAGGTTCATCATTGTCTCCTAATGAGACCAGAGGTGGTGATTTGTGACCTGAAACATGGTTATAGACTGATGAGCTTGTGTTTGTTTTTCTAATTGCATAATGGTGATGGTCCTATGAAGTGGGAATATTGTCAACACATGCTGAAAAATTTCAAGGAGAATAAACAATAAATGATTGCTTCAAAGCTACTTTACTATATGGCGCAATTTAGTTCTACTTCTGTCAGGCTTCGGAATAGTAGACATGCTCGTTTGGTGATGAAGGCAGAAGTGAGTGTGACATGGTTCCTGTTGAAATTTAAACCTAAATATTCTGTGGAACATATTTAGATCTCAGTCTATCCTAAATTTTCATTTTATAACCTGTTTACTTATTAATAAAGGGAGGGATAAAGTCTAATACATTGGTTTGTAGTTAGAAAAATAGACCAGATAAGACAATGTGTAAAAGCAGTAAGTATAGTGCCTATGATACTTTGATTGCCAAATAATTAGTAGGTTTAGTAGCTATAATTGTCCATTTATGATGGTGATGATAATGAGATATTGTATGAAGATATATTTATTTGAATATAAATTTACATGTAACATTCTTGATCACTGATGGAGAACATATAATTACAGTATAAAGCAATTATAGATAAATAAAATAATCACTCCAACTGCATTTAGAAGTCAGTGACTTAATCACATAATGAAGTTTGAAACAGTAAAGGCACTGAACTGATGAACACATCCACATTTCTAAGAATTTTTTTTGATTAACCAAAATAATTAAATGCACACACCATTGCCTTTTAATTAAAAAAGATAATCATGTTATTTCATAGGCGTCTTGAATTACAACAAACATGATAGTTTTATTTACCCACTAATGATGTCTGAAACAAAATATTTAACAGTTAGAAACATAGTACAAATACCTGTAAAGGGAAAAGAATATAATTTGCTGACACGTACTTAGCACCCAATTTATATTAAGTTTTATGGATCCCTAATAAACAAAGTCCTGCCTGTTACTAATATCATCTTCAAATCTTTACCCACATTTATAATGTCCTGTGAAAGAAGACTACAAGGAAATCAGTCCATGAAAGAATACATCTGAGTTAGGAGCTAAGATATCATGATGTCTGATACATTCAGTCAAAGACAAGAAGATTTAAATGTTCCAGTCAAGAAGAAGATGAAAAGACAGCAAGAGTGGTATTAATGAGACTTTGTATCTACTACCACATAAAGACATGTTGAGTCTACATATACAACAAAAATATGGGAACAAATGATGCTGTTAATGATTATATATGCCATGTTAGCTGTCCCTTGCATAAGTTGACATCTCATAATCTTCCCCTGATTAAATCTGCTCTTTAGCTTGGCATTTAATAAATACAGAAAGCTACATAGAGATATTACACGTATTCTATTTTACCCAAAATTCATCAACTAAACTTAGAATTTACTAGTCTAAGTACACTTACTACTTTGTGTACTCATTTCATATTTTTAAATGTAGATTTATTCTTAAAGGGCACTGTTCTTACCCATGCATGGTTTTTTATTCAAATTATTGTGTAATTATTACTTGATCTATTATGTACAGCTAACACCATCATTATTTGGACTCATTTTCAACTTGTCAGCGTTAGTACTTATTTTGTCCTGTCTAATTTTCATATGCTCCCACATATGTGTTTTTTTTCTTTATTTTTTTATTTCTTCAAGTTACATCTCAATCGCAGTCCCCCCTCCCACCCTCAACTCCCCCATCCTCTTCCCCCCCTTTTTAAGTTTAAGGTATATCTTATTTCCCCCTACAGTTTCCCCTTTCATGAGCTAACCCAGACTCAGAAGGATGCATATGGCATCTATTCACTTATGGTAGGATTTTAGCTATATAGTAGAAGGTATCGATACTACAACTAACACACCAAAGGGAACTTGGACATAGACTTTTTATTTTTTATTTTTATTATATATATATTTATATTTTTTCTATTTTTTATTCTTTTTTATCTGTGTGTCTGCTTATTTGTTTGTTTGTTTTTTAGTTCTCTCTCCTGGGCAATGAGACACTTTTCACTGGTGGTACTGCCTTGTACACCCCCAATGAATGAGGAAGCTCTTGGCCCTCATACGACCTCTCAACTGAGATGAGGGACTGTTATATAAGTACACCCCACCCAAGAGAAATGGGATGGAAGGCTTAGGAGGTAAAGAAAAAAAATGAAATGTGATGTTTTGGCCTTTTACTACTAATTGTTATAAACTGTTTAGGATAATTAAGAAATGCAAACTAATAGTCATGCAAGCTGGTCATTCTGTTAGGTACTATGACAGCCTATTATAGTTATTTTCTAAGCTAATCAGAAATAAAGCTGCTAAGAGACAAGCAACATCTGCTTATCCTAATATAAGAGACAGATAGGGCCTCTTCAAAAACCTCAAGAGATCTGCAGAATATGGCATTCAAAGATGTTTTCGTAACTTTAGATTTTTTTATATCAAGACATATCAACTCCTGACAGCACCCCCTATTCTAACCCAAGTAGAAGATGAGCATCGAAGAATCTCCAGAGGGAGATGATTGAATTAGTCGCAAGCCTATCTCTTGGTAGGAAAAGCCCCTTGCTCCAATTGTAGACATATGTGTTTTTCTATTGTTGACATATCATAAACTACTGAGACCACAGGTTGTTTCAGGCTCCTCTTGTACTCCATATGCACCAGGCTTGGGCTCAACTATCAACTGTATCTCCAAGGAGCCCCTATCCCTTCTTTTGAAAGCTGGTTCTTAGAAAATATTAATTTGATACTGTTATACATTATATTTCTGGTATTTCATCACTTCTGCTTCCATCAAAAC
Source organism: Lophiomys imhausi (assembly GCA_907164525.1). NCBI lineage: Eukaryota > Metazoa > Chordata > Mammalia > Rodentia > Muridae > Lophiomys > Lophiomys imhausi. The sequence continues at coordinate 9,755,140 of CAJQZJ010004856.1, read as the reverse complement.
AAAAAGATGCTAGAAATATATATATACCCCGAGGTGACTTGATAAAGAATGCCCCCAATAGGCTCATTTATTTGAATACTTGGTGCACAGTTAGTAAAACTCTTTGGGAAGCATTAGCAGATGAGATCTTTTTGGAGAAGGTATGTTACTGATGATTAGCTTTGAAGTTTTAAAAGACTGGTGCCATTCTTAATGTGCCTCTCTCCCCCTTTTTCTTCTAGATCAAGATGTGAACTCCCAGCTGTTCCTGCTATAATGACTTTACTCTCCCATCTTGGACTATAAAACTCTAAACCACTCAGCCAATTAAATGGTTTTGTTATAAGTTACATTAGTAATGGTGTTTTACTACAGCAATAGAAAAGAAACTAATGCATACATCCATAGAATACTATATTTGTTAATCTCTCTGTGTGTGGGTAATGTCATTTAATAAGAAGAGTACAGTAGTATTTGTACAGATATTTTAATTTTTGTCTTTGAAACATTAGATCAAAATTGTGCATTATCAACTTAAAACATCTTCTTAGACATACAACATCCTTTTAATTCCTAAACAACTTAAAATTTAACTGTGAGACTAACTATCTAGTGCTCAACCACACCAGAGACCTGCGAAAGATAAATATATCTGATTATACAGGAAGTGTAGAGCCAACATCTTCCAAACTAAGAAATGACAGACAACTGTCTGCCTGAACAGTCCCCAATTTCTCTCCATACATTAGAGCATCTGTCTTCAGTCTTGACCCAGTATTGTCACTGAGCCAGAAAAATCCCTTGCTTCCACCATTCCTTTTGAAAACCATAATAACAGATATCCAGCTGATCTGAGAGTAAACTTTTCCCTAATATGGCAACCTGTTCCCAGGCATAGAGAAGTTGATGAACAAGTTACAGAGGGATTGCTTTGAAATACAGAGTCTAGTCCTTGAGCTTAAAACTCTTCTTGACCATACCAGAGTATGCATCTTCGTGGCTTTGATTTTCTATGTGTGGCTATTTACAGTATGAAATTCTTAAAAGAAAGTAATTATCCAAAATAATCATTATTAGATTGTGACAGAATCTTGGTAATTAGTTTAAAATAGAGGCCAATATCCAGCAAGTATGAATGAGAGTGTTCTCAGAATTCTCTCTCTCTCGGTAAAATGTAATGGAAATTTGTTATAGAAACATTTTATGGGCAATCTGTCTTTGTCTCAAAAAGTAACACAATACTATAGTTCATCCAACAGCTTAGGAAAATATTTAAAATATGAAAAACTATAAGCACAGAAAATGTAAAATTTTGATTTTTATTTCTAGAATATGTTAGGCCACTCACTTTGTTTTTTTCTAGTGTGGTTTTTCATAGAACGATGGCAGAATGGTACATATGTTGTCACCAGCTGAGCCAGATATATGGTCCTTTAATATCTTTACTCACAAGGCACAGGAAGACAGGAATTGATACTAAATCATCTTGCAATGATTTTTTAAAATACTGCATATGTTCACATTAGAAGTTTTTTTTTGTTTTTTGTTTTTTCCTAAAACAGATGCGCAAAGACATCTTCCTGAAGAGTGTTCGTTTTCACAAAATCATTAGGTTGCTCACTGCCTACAGAATGGTATTCTGGGACTACTTGCTTAAACATTCTATTACAAACTCTGTGACAATACACAGACTATTTTGCACACCCACACACCTACACATCCACTAACAGTTTTCAGAAGTGTGAAGTGGGACTTCCTGGTGGCATCTTAATGTTTTACGTAACTGTTTGTTGAAGTCACTGCTGACACTGGCAATGTCACTACAAAATCTTCAGACTTTTATATTTTATTTATTTATTATTTTAGGAAACCATAGTGTTATCCAATTATTTGCTCAAAATACCAGGACCACCCAGTAACTGAGATTGTAGCATCTACCTTGGTGTTAGAGCTTCAAAAATTCACAGCTTTCCAGCTCGAGGCAACTAGTTCACAAAAAGCTTTTATGAAAGTATTTAAGAAGGTAAATTAGGATGTTTTGCTCATTTATGTGACCAAGAAAGAAATGTCTACTCAGGAGCATGTGAGAAGGAATAATTTAACTCAGCTGGCGAAGCAGTGTGCATTCTGGGGCTGCTGCAGGGCTTTCTGTACAATGCCTGTGTTCTTGAATTCCTTTGCAAGATCGTCTGTAACAATCCTAAAGTGCTGGGATTTTCTGAATGGTACAGGATGAAAATTTCTTTTAAAATGTATCTCTCTGGTTATAAAGAGATATGGATAGGTCTATTCCTCATTTTTCCTGTATATTTACTGGTAGGCATTTTTACCTCGCAGCTCATCGCCAATCTTCCAGGTTTGCAGCTCTATGCACTTAAAATCCCCTATTTCACTTTCCAGTAGGGTTAAGGTCAGACTGTGATGAAAAAAAAGTATAATTTTCCTCTAACTCAGCCACAACAGAGAGAAAATAGTCTTGATAGATAGTTATAAGTTGAATAAAGATGACATTGAGTTCATTTGTTAAATTTCAGTATCATTAGAATATTGTGACTAATTATAGGAAATTTGGGGATTTATGCTCTTTTTCTTTTGCTTGCCAATGTAAAGAAATTAAATGGATTTGTGATGTGTAATTAAATAAGTGACTCTCACCTTTATAGAAACTCATTTGCTTCTTCTGGAATTCTCAAGGCCTTTCAATTGTTCATAATACACAGATGCTATATTATATATATATATAACATGATATATATATATATGATATAATATATATGTATATATATAATAATTTGTCCCTACTTTCTCTTAATAGTAAATGGAATCCTAAACATGTTGGCTTCATATGCAAATATTTTTGTTATGTGGCAACTCATTATTTTGTTGGTGTCCCCTGCCATAGCCACTTACAGTGATTCGCAAGCCAATTTGCAAACTGATTCTGCTTGGGTATAACCTAACTGAATAAGATGACATTGTTGATATCATGAACCCATAACAGACTCCATGCTTTTGTTATGTTTTGGGGTTTTTTGTTTGTTTTGTTTTTTTGGTCTTACTGATTTTGTTATTGGGTTTTTTTTTTTTGATTTTGTATTTTCTTTCTCTTTTTGAGATAGATTTAAAGAGACATCAAGGGATGTAGGAGGAACGGGCCTGCCATTGAGCAGGAATAAGGCTTGCTGCTAAACAGTGCATGGCAGCATAGCTGGGCTTCCCCATGCATCTGGCCTGAGACCTGCCTTTACCTGCCTGGAGACTGATGATGCCACATGGGAGCAGCTGGCAGTTCGGGAGCCAATGGGACTCTGGAACTCTGGGTGGAGATTATAAAGGGGCATCCTCATCCGGACATAAACAGTTCAGCTTTTGCCATTTACCGGGGCCCCTGTCTGGGTCGTTGACTCCGCGCCAGCTCATCCCTGCCCCCAAGAGTCCTGGACACGGGTCCCACCCACAAAGTGAGAAGAGAACATGAAATTGAGGGTCTAGGGAGGTGGGAGTGTGTGGAAGATCTAAAATGAGTTGTAGGAGGGGAAAGAATATGATCAAAATATATTTTATTAGGACAAAAGAATTTTAATAAAAATAATTCAAAAGCTAGAAATATTGTTTGTACTTTAGAAAGTTCATGAGTTTTACACAGGCAGTTGTGCATTTGAAGATTTTATTTTTATCTATTTTTCTTTTCTAATTTTTCATATATTATTTTTTGTGCTAAAGATTAAACATAGTGCCATAAAAGTTTTCTGCCAGTGGAACTGCAGTACCAGCCCACTTGGTTTTTTTCATATGATATGCTCTGTACTTCAGAGTAAGGCTCCTAGGCATTTACTAAAATATTGGAAATAATAGGCTAAAATGATGGCCAACAAAAATTAATATGTATAAATAAATATGTGATGAAATTTCATTATAAGGTACACTAATTTTAGGATCTTTATATATTTTAAGTCATTTAATCCTCCTAACGATGCTGTGAAGTCAGCAGTGGGATGATTTTGTACATCTGAAGACTTGAACATAGTAAAGTTAAAACAATTTCCCAAAGATACACAGCTAATTAGTGTTCGATCCAGGTTCCAATGATGGGCTCTCTGTCTTAGAGCAGAGTCCTCAACAACTTTTGCCTATATTTTATGATATAGTATAATCATAAAATAGTATAATGCTCATACTTCAAAATAGACTAAAATATATAGTATACAATAACGAATTATTCCAGCTCATTGTATCCGTATAAGGTCAATAATTGTATGCTGTCTCACAATTGACTTTTTAAAATTACTTATTTATTACAGGATACTTTCTGATCATTAAATATTCTTTCAGTATAATTTCCATATGTGTAGTTTTTGACTGTGTATATAAATATTTTGGAACATTGTGGACATACTACTGTGTATTCCCTGTGTTCGTTCTTCTACTTTTGTTGGTAGAATGGGTGAATAGATATGTTGTTAACCTGCTAATAGTTTTCCTAGCCAAGTGTAGCCTGTGGGATGGATGTGTCATCAGAAAAAGTCTAGTATTTATTTCCCTAAATCTTCTTGGAAGTGAAAAGGCTGCTGTATGTTCTTATCCATCTCTCCTTCCTTTCTTCTGCCTAGAATGCAAAGACAGTATCTGGAGCTTACTCAGCCCTCTTTCCCAATGACATCATATTGAGGATGGAGTGAGCGAAGAAGACATAAGCAGCATTAGAGAAGGACAGTCAGCTTCTGATGATAGTACCGAGCAAATCCTCCATTACATGCCTAAGTTTTCTTCTTCAAAATGTTATGTGCAAAAGCAATAGACTCCAATCTTGGTTAATGCACTATTATTTTGAGTTATCTGTTACTTACAGCCAAACTGACCTGAAAAGTTTCCAAATGCTCAGACCAAGTTTCTACACAAATAGAGATTGCTGCTCTTCTGAATGAAATCTGAGTAATGTAGACCAGGCTTCTTGTTTTAGCAGAAAATGCATTTCCTCTACCTGTCATTAAATGGTCTTTCCATTATACAGATATGTTCAATGTGAGGTAATGGTGTTGTTGATGGGTGTACTAAAATCAGAGAATTACTCATGAAAGTAGAATCTTAAACAAACTATCAGTAATTTCTCATCTTACCTCTCCAAACTCTCATCCCTTCATCTTAGCCCTTGTTTATTTTAACTAAACTTTTTTAAATATTTTTTTTTCTGGTTCATTTTGTTCTGGAACATGTTGAAGTCATAATTTACACATTTAACTAAAATTTTATAAGTTGATTTAAATGATTAAATTGTATCTTACCAAGGTAGGTATAAAATATTTTTCTAGTCAGAATAGCAATATCATTAGATGATATGAGATGATATAAACTAAGTTTAAAAGTAAGTTGTATCCAGATTTTTTATTTTTATAAGAAAAATACATGATATGAGACATAGCTTTCTTTTTAATTTTGAAGTTTAAATAATCAGTAACAGAACTTAAATAATAATTACAACATATTTTATTCCTCTTCACTTTTATAAAACACACAATTTATATAGAGTAGCTTAGCTATGCAATTAATGCATATATGTCCTGCCTTTAGAACAGTAGAACATGGATTATGATACACATTTTAATTCCTAGTGTATAATTAATGTGCATTTTTACTAACAAGAATATTTATTTTGCAGAAACACAAATGTATGGACATATATGCAAATAGATGTTAAACAACTTGGAAAATATTTAGGTATGGCACATACTATACATTTATTTTAAATAAAAAGTACTTTTTTGGACAATAAAAAACAAGTTGCACGTGTTTATATTATAGGTGTACATTATAGAATTATTTTATCATGTTTTCAGTTATTAAATGTTATTATTTTATAATGTTTACATGTATTAAACAAAATTTAGAGTAATACATTAAAAATGGGAAAGATTTACCTCTTAAATAAACAATTGCTCAGCATATGCCAATTCAGTATATTTATCAAACTAATTAAACTCACCATGTAAAACCATGTATCCAATTAATTGGGTTAATAGTAAATCAAACCTTTTAGATTTTACATAATTGAAAATTGGGCCAGTTTTGTAGCTCAGAGATGAAAAAGTGATTACCATGCACTGCACTATGAACAAGCTCCTGCACAAAAAATATTAAAGTTAAATAGTTGAAAATGATCTAATACTCAAGTTGAAATTTTGCTATTATATTTGACAAGGATATTGACAATTGAAATTTTCAATGACACTGATGTCCCCAGATATGTGACACAGATGTTTTGAGTTGTCATCAATATCTTTTCTGGATTCCACTTGCTTCCTCTCTCCTCAGGATCTCTGAGGAGAGAATTCAGACTCTACACAAATTCTGGTGAAGAAGATAGACAGAATAGAGCAGAGCACATTATCAAGGGTGAACACAGACAACAAACAAAGGGATTGTTTGCCAACCTACACTTTAGACTACTACTACTTCTGAAGTCTTGAGGTCAGACAACCTTCATAGGAAATGTTTTCATGTCCAGGTGATTGGACAGGTTCATTTGATTTCTCTTATGGAGAGACAATAGTATGTCCGTGTTTGTTATCAGAGAAAATTCAGTTAGACACTCATGTAATAGTGACTAGCCACCTGTTAGTGACCTCCCAAATACTGCAGAATGTCATGTCTCAACCCAGGGACAGAGAGACACATTACATATGACTCTTTGATCCTACAGTCAGAACTGTGGTTTTAAGTATTTATTTTAAAAGCTTCTGGTTAAGAGGAAGGAGCCCTTCCATAATGACTTCAATCAAACCAATATATAACTAGCTATAGAGCAGAGTGATAGTAATTGTATAATTTCAGTAGTCGTGTATTGGTATCCATCCAAGGGCTTTGCTTGGCAGGCACTCTATCACTAATGTACAACTCCAGTTCTCTCTAGTGGTTGAAAATACATAAATAGCAATAGTATTTAAATGTCACGAAATTATTAATACTTTATGTTTAACTTTTTATTGACAATACTGTAAAATTATATTTATAAATACTCCTAAATTTGAATATCTTTTTAGATATGTGATATTTTCCTTGATGTTTGTACATATATGTCCAAGTAACATATTATATTTAAATGTATAATATCACTTGTCCATATTCTCTACAAAAATCAATAGAAGGAGTGCTCTAGGGAGGAACACATAGATCTCACTGAGAAGAAGAAATAGGATAGATTTTGAAGGTAGACTGGTGCCAGATGAGGATGGGAACAGGAGGTATCAGGTGGGCTGGGGAGGGATATAGGGAGAGAGTATAGGGAGAGACAACTGGAATTGGGGGAATTTGGGGGCAATGTGGAAACCTAGTGAAATAGAAACTTCCTGGAATCTATGAGAGTGATCGTAGTGAGGACTCCTAGTGATGGAGTATATGGAGCCTGAATAGGCCATCTTCTATAACCAGGCCAGGCTTCCAGTGATGGGAGGGGGTAACCAAACCAGCCACAAACCTTTGACTTACAAATTTGTCCTGAAAATTGTGCTGGCTCAAAACTTGTGGAGTGGCCAACCAGTGACTAGATTAACTTGGGGCTCACTCCCCAAGAAGGAATCCACAGCCTGCACTACTTGGATGAGCATCAACCAGAAGCTGGATGTCCAAGAGACCTAGGGTAGAACCAAGCATGACTGAGACAAAAAAGTCATTGAAATGATTTCTAATGGTATTCTCCTATTCTCTTAGATCTGTGCCTTGTCCAGTCTTCAGAGGGGCTTCCTCCTGCAGCAGAAGGGACCAGGTGAAGAAACTAAACTGTCAGTGAGACATTATGTGGAAAAAGAGGAAGTCTCCATTGGGTTTGTCCCTTAGAGATCTAGGAACCCCACAGAAGATGGGGATGAAGGATTTTAGGAGTCAGAGAAGTCGAAGACACCATGAGAAAGGGTTCACTGAATCAACTAAGCCAGGTTCATAGGAGCTCACAAACTGCAGCAGTAATCACAGCCCCTGCATGGGTCTGCAAAGGGTCCTCTGTATATACATTACGGTTGTTTAGTTTGGTTTTTTTGTGGGACTCTTAACAGTGGGAGTGGAGGTGTGTGTGTGTGTGTGTGTGTGTGTGTGTGTGTGTGAGACTCTTTTGCCTGCTCTTGGGAACCTTTTCTCCTACTGGGTTGCCTCATCCAGCTATGATATGAGGGTTTGTGTCTAATCTATTGCATCTTGTTATTCCATGTTCGTTGATATCCCTGGGAGATCTGCTCTTTCCTAAAGGGAACTGGAGGAGTAGTGGATCTGGAGGAGAGACGAAAGGGGGTGGATGAGAGGAGTAGAGGGAGGGGAGTCTGTGCTCAGAATGCACTGCATGAGAGAAGAATTAAAAAAAAAAAAACATGGTGTATAGTATATTTCTTTTTCTGTTTTTTTTGACTGTCACATCTTTATTTGAAGAACAAAACTCAATATATTCTTTTAGTCATTACCTTAACTAAACAGCCATCACTGAAGTACCATAAAAATCCCTTCAATTTCACCTTCTCTGCAATCTTCAAAACAGGACAGCAGGTAATTTTGTTTCAATGTCGGCATATTTCTTACTGGAAATGCTCCATATGTTACATTTCTTTTGATTGAAATTCCTTAGATCAGTCATACACATTACAGGATGATGGAAGTAGAGGTCTCCTGTGTAATGAATCCTTGTGCTGAGTTGGTCATCACTATCTGTCCACTGACATTTTTATCTAGTAGGGGGTACTTTCTGTGTTTCCATTGGTATGAAGCAAACCAAGAAATCTAAAACATGTAGTAATGACATGTTACATTAGAAAATAAGAAGAGTTACATTTAAAAGCAACCGTTTGACTACCACCCTTGACATGAAGAGAAATCCTATATAACACTGCTTTATCATCCTACCCAGTTGACCAATCATGTGACAACAAAATGTGGTTAGAAGAGTGAAGGTAATATGTAACTTTTAACTATAATTTATTTCTAATTTTAATTTCATTTATGTTTTGTGTATATGATATGCATAAATGTGTGTGTGATTGTGTGTGTGTGTGTGTGTGTGTGTGTGTGTGTGTGTGTGTGTGTGT
>CAJQZJ010004856.1:9720680-9746089 GCA_907164525.1 Lophiomys imhausi | reverse complement strand
GTGTGTGTGTGTGTGTGTGTGTGTGTGTGTGTGTGTGTGTGTGTGTGACTACAGATGGGTATGTGACATAGCATGTATGAGGAGGTCAGGGCAACCTAAAGTGTTGGTCCTCACTTTCTGCTTTCTTTGAGACAGGGTTTCTCTGTTGTCTTGCTTATATTCTGCTAGAAATTTTGTTGTGATATGGCCCTTTCTCCTAAAAAGTAGAAAAAGCATGCTTCAAGACTCAACAAAGTTCTATTATCATTGTACAGAACTTCACACACTACAAATGTAAATTTCAGAGGGAATTTATACTTCATGGTATTTGAATTTAATATTAGCAAAATTTTCTGTGATTCATCACTGACATTTTCAAAGTATCAATTGAATCTTATTAGTGCTATTCTTATATTTCATTATCTATAAATCTGATAATTTTTACATTTCAGGTTATTTTTTCCTGTTATTATTGAGCTTTATTCCATATGAGATAAACTATCTCAGGAATGTTTTCATCCTCTTCTAAAGCGATATTTCTCAACCCGTGAGTCGCAACCCCTATGAGGTTGAGGGATCCTTTCAGGAAGGTCACCTAGTAACATTAGAAAACACAGTCTTTATATTATGATTCATAAAAGTAGAAAACCACAGTTATGAAGAAGGAATGAAGTACTCTTATGGTTGGAGTCACCAGAACATAAAGAACTCTATTAAAGAGACACAGCATTAGGGAAATTGAGAACCACTGCTCTAAATTACACCCTTTGTTTTCCACCCTTCCTTTTCCTTTGTTGCCTGCTCTGTCTTCAGTATTTTGTTATCCAAAAGATAGGATAGGAATCTCCATCAAAATAAATGAATATTACAAAATACTCAATGTCATTTCTATTTTCCAAATCTTATACAGCAGTGGTTCTCTGAATCTTCTCAGAGCCTTATGCACATGGTTTGTGTTGTATAAACGTATCAATTGAGGCTGGCTATCCTACCATCAGATATTGTCAGCATTTTGACCAGTTATGGGTCTCTTGTAATTAAATTTAACAATAATATAAACAACAAATAGTATTTATTAATGATGTCCAAACTTGAAATTTTGTTAATTAATTTTCTGTGTTTTCTTTTGTAATTATTTAACACATTAAAAAAGGGTAATTGTTAACATATGTGCATAGTGTCTTTATGTAATGTGTTAGAAATTAAAGAACTCCAGACTTTGTGATTCAGAAACCTGACTCATTGTAAGAAACAAACAAAAAAGAGTTCATTTATATTTAGGAGGAATTGTTAGCACATTTGTATGTAGCCCGGTTATACTTTGCCCTGGTACCAAGATAATTCTGTTTAAAATATACACAGTATGTGGTAGAAAGGCAGAAACCTATTCTGCACCCAGAAAAGTAAAGTGTGACTATCCCATCCAGCTGGTCCAGCTGTAGTTTTCAAAATAAATGAAGCCTTGACCTTTTCCTGCAAATTCCTGGCTCAATAACAAAAAACCAAACACATTATTCTTGTTTTGTATAGAGCTGCCTAAAGCGATAACCCTGAGAACTAGGATTCAAGGACATATCCAGGAGAGCACTTTTCAAGAACACATCCAGATTTATATTAAATTATTTTATATTTATATTAAATTATATATATATAATTTTAATCCTTTTATAATTATTTAGTATGTATTTATAATTTTATATATTAATTTATATTAAATATATACTCTCTATATATTGATGTAAATATATATATTTAAGGTTCCCTCTTTCCAAGCTGTAACTAATATCCCTTTGAATAATTTTCTCTGGCTAAGAGTCCAAGCAATGGGGGTTTATAGAGCCTGAACAGGCAATCTCCTGAAACAAGGCAAGACTTCCAGTGGAGGAATTGAGACACCAACTCAGCCTTAAAACCTTTGACCTACAATTAGTACTACCTACAAGATGTGCTGGGGTTAAGTTGGTGCAGAACTTGTTAGAGTGGCTAACCAATGACTGATCTAATTTGTGACACATGCCAGGAGAGGGAGCCAACCTCTGACGATGCTGGAGAGCAAGGACCCAGAGGCTGGGTAGACCAGAGACCTAGGAGAGCACTAAACACAATTGTGAAAAAGTCAATTAAATGATTCCTAATGATATTCTGCTATACTTGTAGATTTTTGTCTAGCCCTATTGTTACCGAGGAAGCTTCATCCAGCAAATTATTAGAACAGATGCAGAGACCCACAACCAACCTTTAGGTGAAGCTCAGGAAAACCTGTGGAAGAGGAGGAGGAAAGATTGTAGGAGCCAGAGGAGTCAAGGACACCACAAGAAAGTCCACATAATCAACTAACTTGGTCTCATAGGCACCCACCGAAACTGAACTGACAACCAGTGAGCCTGCACGGGAATGACCTAAGCCCTCAGAGTATTGTTACAGCTCAGTTTTGTTGTAGGACTCTTAACAGTGGGAACAAGACCTGTTTCTGACTCTTTGCCTGCTTTTGGGAACCCTTTGTTCCTACTGGGTTGTTTTGTCCATCCTTAATAACAAAGGAGGTGCCTAGTCTTACTGCAACTAGATATGCTATATTTGGTTGATATTCATGGGAGACCTGTTCTTTTCCAAAGGGAAACATAAGTGGAGTAAGGGTGAGAGGCAAAGAGGAGGTGATGGGGAGGGACGGGGAGGAGAGGTAGGAGAGGAACCTGTGGTCAAGATGTAAATAATAATAAAAATAATAATAAGGAAAAAGAAAAATACTTGTAATTAAGAATAATATAAAGGTGATTCAAAATAAATTATATATATATAATATTCCTTGTGTAAGAGTTATAACACGTTATTCTAATTGTATACTGCTCATGATGTTCATGTAAACAAACCATATGAGATGTTAACCAAGTGCTAAAAAGCAGTAGCCCTAGGAGTAAACATCACTTCAAATGAAGTTTTCATTTTTAACATTCACTTCATTGAAGTGTGGAAAAAAATTGATCATTTCCACAGCAAAGTGGTAACTAACATTAGTAGTTTATTATTTGTGTCATTAGTAATCCTACTGAAAATAGATTAGCATTTATCATGATATAGTTGAGAATATAATTTGGATATGGTTAATATTTGACACTAAACATGACCTAAAACACAGAGTTATGCTTCTTACTACTACATGAAGTTATATTACAGTGTAAATATATGGAGTTCTGAAGAATAGTGATAAGAAATTTTTGATGTAAATCTTCAGTTTGGTTGAGAGTACCTTCTTAGTTCTGATAATAAAAAGGGAGTAAATGTTCTTGTAAGTGGTGGAGGCTATTTGCAACAGAACTTCAGGTTTGTTGATGTATTAGAAAAAAAGTAAGGAAATAAAATGTAGGAAATAGAGATATAGCTCTGTGGGTAAAGCAAACAGCACTGCTGCAAACCACAAATCTGCTCCTAGAACCTATGTTAAATAGTTCACATCTGTCTGTAACTTCAGTTCCAGGGTATCCTAGGCTCTCTTCTGCCTTGGTGGACCCCATATAAACAGTCCTATTGAATGGACACACATAAAATAAATTACAAAATAAAATTTAAACATAAATGGTAAACCTTAAACCAATAAAGCAAATATATATAAATCACTGTTTTGGAAATATTACATATGATTACAAAACAATTATATAAATTTTTAAGTGATGTATTTATAAGTATACACTAAGGAATGAATTCTGGAAATGCAATTGATTTTATATTATGGAGCACAATAATGAACATGTTTTCTATATTTTATATATATATATATTAATTTATCAGAATTACTTAGTATTATGTTTAGAAAATATTTAATAAATGATTGAATTTTGTAGACATGCTTTTAAAATGAGTTCATTCATATTTATTTATTCATCTGTTTATTTGTTGTCTTTTGACTGAATGCCTTATGTGTGCCAGTGCCCACAGAGGGCAGAATAAGACATCAGATCCTCTGGAATTGACGTTACAAATGGTTGTGATGTGTTTAACACTGTCATTAGGAACTGACTGTAGGTCCTCTAGATGAGGTAATAAGTATTTTCAGATGCTGAGCTGTGCTTCCAACTTTCTTAATGTGTACTTTTCTACAACCTGATTATATAGTGGTTAGACAATACCAATACAATAATAATAATAATAATAATAATAACAACAACAACAACAACAAAAATTCAGATTTTTTATATCATATTTGTTTTATGGGATAATAATTTGAAATTTACCTTAAAAATAAGTCTGCACAAACGATGTGAGGTCCAAGGAAAATTTATATTCAGATAAAAGGAACAGGGTAGGGGTGAGCCTTATTTTAATGATAGCCACAGACCTTCTGAAGTGAAATTAAGCTGAAACACAAAAATAAGTAATTTAATAGGAGCGAATGTCAGGAACAAAGGAAGAGGCATATGGATTTTAGGAAATGAAGGCCAGCCTTAGGAGAGTAAATGAACAGGCAGATGGTGAAACTGAAGAGATTATTCAAAGACATTGTAGAACCCAGAGAAGAATTTCAATTTTATTGCAAGTTCAGTTTAAGTTTTATCCTTGTACCATATGAGCCTTTTGAAGAATTTTAAGCAGCAAAGATAAAAGACACAATTAAATTTTTAAATAAGACTGCTTTGTTGGTGGTGGGAGGAAGGATTAGAGCTAGGACAGGACAGGGATGCTCTGTCAGAAGTCATCCCAGGAGTGTAAATGATCAAAGGGTGAGTGACAGGGTAAGGGCTGGATTGACAAGAGCAGACTCACAGGTATTTTACTTTGCTTTGCAATCACATGTGCCAGGGAGCTATGAAACACAAATCTCTGCATCCTTTATGTTAAAATACCTAAGTTCTGCCTCCAAAGGCTTCTATTTACTGGAGCATAAATGATTGCATTTTTGTGCTGTTATAACAAAGCTTTGGAATGTTAAATGATGTAGGCACCACTAAGTGCATGATAAATTTGGACCCGACTTTGTAAATATACTTTTTGATGCCTGCAAAACTTTTTTTTTAATACTTTATTTTTTTTCTTCAAGTTACATCTCAGTCACAAACCCCTCCCTATTCCCCCTTCCTATCCCGCCCTTCCACCCTCTTCCCCCCAGAAGTTTCCCCTTTCAGTCCAACAGATGGTTCCTTCTCTTATAACGGTAAATATTGTACAAAACAACAGATATAAATATGCCACATTTATGAGAGTTAAATGGCCCAGTATACCTTCCCAATGTCTAGTTTATATATATTTGGCCCCTGATTTTAACATTCTACTATCTAACCATCTCCATGAGTTTAAAGGTCTATTTCTGACTCAACATTCATACTAACTTGCAACACACTTTAAGAGTATCTTCTTAGATCTATAACAACCTCTTGATTCCTAAACAACTTTTTTAATAGAAAAAGGAAAGCATTGCAGCAGACTTCTCTGAGAATACAAAGCTCACTATCTTCTAGGAGTATAACGATGAAGGTACTATGGAAAGGACTAGTTGGAGAACTTGAGTACTAGGTGTCATCTTGTACCTACCAGAAAAGAGAACTATCTGTCAATAAATTCATTGTATAACTCAGTATTTGAGTCCATGCTGGGTAGAAGGATGAGACTCCACTCCCTGCATACTATTTCAGCAGCTTGGGATTAAATATCAGGTTTGATGATGGACTAAATGCATCCTCTTCCACTGAGGCAAGACGAGGCAGGTCTGCTAGGAAAATTGGGTCCAGAAGGAGGTAACAAAGACCAATTCTGAGATAATTCCCATTCCAATTGTTAGGGGATGCACTTGAGGACCAAGCAACCCATCAGCTTCATATATGTAATGGGACTAGGACCAGTCCATGCAAGTTCTTTGGTTGGTGATTCAGTCTCTATAATCTTCTTTCTGTCTGAGTTAATTGGCTGTGTCAGGCTTCTTGTGGTGTCCGTGATCCCTCCAGCTTCCTTAAACCTACCCCTAACTTTTCCTCAAGACCTCCTGATTTTTGCCTAGCGTTTGTGTGTGGGTCTCTTGCATCTGTTTCCATTATCTTCTAGGTAAGGCTTCTCGGATGGCAGTAATGTTGGCTTTTTGTCCAGATCCCTTTCTCCACCCACTTCCGATGTTAAGAGTTCATGATGGCAAAGATAAAATGATAGGTTAGAAGCCTCTTTGTATAACAGAGGCTTGAAAGAGTCAGAATAATGAGAACTAGAAATTCTTCCCCTAAGAGGAGTTGGTGAGTGCTGGACATCACAAGGAGCTTATAGGACAGATGACAAATGAGAACAGACAGAGGGATGTTGCAGGAAATGGGAGACAGCAGCACACAGATTCATCCACAGCCTCAGATCTAAATAACAAGAAACTAATGACAAGAAGCAGAGGATAGATCTAGAAGGTAAGCAGATTAGTGTGCTATAGAAAGGCTCCTACTCCAACCCACAAGCAAGAATCCAATTCTCCTACCTCTCAAGTTCAGCTGGAAGTTTTTGTAAAACTCTTCTTGTTTGAGGAAGCCTATTTTATCTTGCCTACACCTATGGTATTTCTTTTGAGCCACCTTATTAGGAGAGAAGCAATCGTTCAATATGGAACTAGATTTGAGACTGACAAGAATGACAATCCTCTTGTTATCTGACAGGAGATCCTCTCATCTAAGGATAGCTGCTGATTGGGACAGTCCTGAGCCTAAGGTCACAGGCAGCCCAATCTCTGGAGCCAAATATGTCCCATAGATGACTGGTGGGGCTGAGAATCTGAGGCTACAGCGTCATTCAGCTTCATTGAAAAGACCAAACAGCATGTTCAGTTTCACTTCACTCAAGGGATAGAAAATGGTTTGATATGTGCAAAGTAATCAGTGAAATAAAGCACATACATACACCCCTTTATGAGTCACATGATCATAGCAATAGATGAAGATTTTTTGACAAATTTATACATTCTATAGTGTAGAAGTCCTGAAGAAACTAGGAACAGAGGGACTATGTCTCAACAGTATAAACCTTCTAATAAACCTATAGACATTATTACATTCCTTTCATTTCCTGAAGAGGAAATTAAAATATTCCCTGAAAGCAATGTTGACCAATGTTTCAATTATTTGTTAACATAGTTCTTCATATCTTAGCTACAGATATATGGAAAGAAAAAGAAATAACAGGAAAGTGAGAAGCCACAATACCTTTATTTGTAGAAGATACAACCTATGTTTAAAAGATTTCACCAGAAAATTCTTAGGTGTGATTAGCATTTATTTTGTCTTTTTTTCTATTTTTTTTCGTTTGTTTGGTTTTTTTTATAATAAACAGTTTTGACAAAGAAGTAGAATTTAAAATCAACATTTAAACCTAAGCTTTCTTATATGTTAAAAAAGAAAACTTCACAGAAAGTGAACAGAAAAAACCAATTCCATTCACAATAGCTGTGAAATAGAGTGAAATTATGGATCTATACAATAAAGGAGATTGAAAGCTTCTGAAATGAGAACTGTAAAGCATGGAGTGGTGAAAATGCAGAAGAGTCTAGGGAAAGGATGAAGCCTTCATGCTCACACACAAGTTACACTACCAAGAGCAACACACAGACTGAATGGATCTACCATCCACATTATGGTTGTATTTTTCACGGAATTATAAAAATTCCTGAAATTTATGTGGAAACCAATGTAACCAGAATAAAAAAAGAGCAGCAATGGAGTCATGTATACTTCTGATTTCAAATTATATGACAAGGCCACATCATAAAAACAGCCCAGATGGTATTGGAACAAAAACAGACCAAATAAAATAGAGTAGTGGAACTGGAAACTATGATGGTATGTATGCCAACTGATTTCTGACAAAGCTCTCAAAGTCCACATTGGAGAAAAGGCAAAATCTTTAATAAAAATGCCAGGAATTCCAGGTATTTATAAATGGAAATAATCTAGATTTTATTTTTTTTACTCTGCATAAAAATCTTTCCAAATATATCAAATTTATACAGTATCTGAACATTCCAGTGCAAACACTTCAAGATGTAGTCATGGATCAGGCTTTCTGAAGAGGCCACCAATAACTCAGGAAATAATCCTGAGCATTTTAAAGTGAAAGAGCATAAAATTGAAAATCTGTATTCAGGAAATGAACATCTATGAGTGTGAAGAGACAACCTAACAAGTGGGTACATATATTTGAAAGTATATGTTTAATAAGGAACAGATTTGCAGAATATATGAAGAAATAAAAAAGAAGAAATCAGTTAGCCACTCAAAAATTTGGGGAAAAGCTCAAACAGAATTTTTCAAAATAAGAAATAAAATTGATGACAAATATATGAAAAAAATCAAGAGCTATTAATTGTTAAGGAAATGTAGGAAAAGTATAATACACTGAGATTCTATGCCATACATTAAAGAATGGTTAACATTAGTTTTCTTTACCTCTGTCAATAAACTAGTAAATGAAAAGATAAATTGTTCCAGGTTCATGTAAGATATTGTGACTGAGCAATATAATAAAGTTACATTTTTACACATGTAATTGTATGTGATGTGTGGTTAAATCTCCAAGTAAATTTTCTGTGTGAAGGAAATAGGTCCTAAAACTAATAATAAAGCATAGTAACACTTATGCAAAAGTCTAGAACTTTCTAAGGAAATAACTAGATCATCCATATTAATTTGAACTTTATCAATGCAATGTTTACTTGAATAGTAACAGAGTATGAACACTATATGGATGGTATTCTGCTTTTTGTGCCCTGCCTTTGCTGCTGACACTACAATATGTGACCTTTTCCTTCAAAAGTGACAATGACTGATCCACTCCAGAGGAGTGTGATGGAAGGGATAGGGAATAGAGGGTGGAAGGGTGGGACTGGGATGGGCAGAAAGAGGACAGTGCGAAGGAAATTCAACCTGAAGTAATAAATAAATATTAAAAAAAGAAAAAAATTAAAAAAGTATTACAAATGGCAAAAAGTAACAATGATTTTCAAGACATTTCATTTGTAAAGTAAAAAAAATAAAATTTAATTTATAAATTAGTCAAAGAGATTAAAAACTACCAATAACAGCATAGAATAAATGCAACAATGTATTTAATACAAGTTTTATGTGAACAGATGTTTTCCCCAGGGTCCTGAGAGCAGGCATGGATACTGTGAGGTGAAGATGTTTTCTGGCCTGTGGAAGCATCTCAGCAGTTAAGAGTGTTTGTTACATAATCAGAGGACCAGAGTTTGGTTCCCAGCACCAATATCAGGTTTCTATAACTCCAACTCCAGGGGCTCCAATGCCTCTTCTAGCCTTCTCGGGCATCTATACAAACCGGACATAAACAGCATGCTCTGTGCTCGAGTGTGCTTGTGCGTGCACACACACACACACACACACACACACACACACACACACACAAACGCATGCACATATGCACAAATGAAAACAAAATTCAAATTAAAGTAAAAGTGGTTTCTCTTACTTAGATGGGATAGTCTGTAGTTTCATCACACTAAATGGTGTAAAATTTTAAGCTTATGAATTTTTTTCTAAAATTTTCCACTGAGTATATATTGGATAACATTTAACCACAGTAAACTAAAACAACAGAAGGCAAAATTTTGTGGAAGAGATAAGCCATGTGGTAGATTTTGACAGTTCAAACACGGAAAAGGCTATAATTTTTCAGTCACTATACAAGTGTGCAATACATTTTTTTTCATATAGGCAACTTGTTCTAAGGAGAACTTAAACTCTGTGGACAAACTAATAACAATTACTAAAAATAAATAAAACTAAAATCTCTTTTGTGTCAGTTTGTTGTTATACATTCTCTAGAACACAAATGCAATATTTCTGCTTTTTTCATTAATTTACCTTCATTATTAACAAATAAGCAAAATGTAAAAAGAGATACAAATAGAATAATGATAACATTTAATGTAAAAATGGTGATTATTGTTTTAGAAAATAAATTGTACCAGGTAGGTACATGTTGCTGTACTAATTAACAATAAGAACATTCACCATTAGTCCAAGACACTATCATAACTAACAAAATAATTAGATTTTACAACTTGCCCTAATTTCACTTAATTACAGTTCAGGATATGTCCAAGAGTCAATAAGAATTTTGTTTTATTATTTTTTGCCACTTACTTCTACATGTTATACAAGCATAATTGCCATTGATTCATTTGAATCAATGACATCTTGTAATATCTGATCATTTGTAAAAATTGATGAGAAAGAGTGATCTAGGTAGGAAGACACTTAGGTTATAATTCAGTTATCAAACGAATGTGATTTTACTTTAGGTTATTGAATATTGCTAATCCATGTATAATATATTTGAACAAATGTCAATTAGCAAGGATGTTCAATTAACCAAAAAACTCAAATTTCCCATTATTTCAGGGTAAATGGATGCATATAGTAATTCTTGTTAAGAAATAATTGTCATAAATGTAACTTTTATTACTTATCCATGCTTAAAGGAAACTGAATTTCTTTGACCTAGAAATTCTGTCTTTTGATAACAAAGGTAGGTAACTCTGATATGACAATGGTATTAATAAAGCATAGGATTTTAAATACAAACTATTACAGTACATTGTATTTATTATTTAATAGTACTTTGTTATTTTAAATATATATTACACTGAGATTAATTCAAGTATATTTTACATATTATTAAACCACTCTATTATTTATTTATACTTATTACTATTTTTGAAAATAGATTCTTCTCTCTTATAGTACATCTCAATTAATGTTTCCCTTCCCTCCACACCTCCTAACTCTGACCACCTCTCCTCTGTCCACAGATCTACTCCTCATCCATTTCCTCTTTAGAAAACTACAGGCCACCAAGAGATGATAGCCAAACTGGACAGAAGAAGACACAACAAGAAAAGACTAAAGCCCTCATATTAAGGTGGACAAGGCAACTCAATAGAAAGAAGAGTCCCAAGAACAGGCAAAAGAGTCAGAAATGCACCCTCTCCAACTGTGAGGAATCCCACAAAAACATCAAGCTGACAGTTATATACCATTTAGGTAGAGAACCTGGTTACAGATGCCTCCCAGCACTTGGGAGGCAGGGTCAAGCAGATCTCTGAGTTCGAGGCCATTCTGATTTATGGAGTGAGTTTCAGGACAGCCAGGGCTACACAGAGAAACCCTCTTTCAAAACCAAAAACTTAAACCATTTTTAAGAAGAAGGTGTAAGAGAGTTTTCTTAATACTATTACATTTATATTTCTGTCAGGTCAGACAGAAACTGTTCTTCATTTTAACAGTGGTTATTTATTACAAAGCCTTTACTGCTTTTGTCACTTGCAAAAGCAACCTAAAAGTGTCTTCATGTTGTAGAGCTAGCTTCTAAAACTGCTACTCATGGGGGGAAAAGCAACTATATCTGACCTTTCTGGAGTCCAATAATACATACACATGTCTTGATCAAATTGGTTGACAAGGACCAGGTTGGTTGGTTCTATTGATCTTCATGTGTTGTTCTTGTCCTCTCCTGGTGTGGTCTCTATATTTCTCCTCCCTCTCTTATATAGGACTCCCAGAGCTCCACCTAATGGTTAACTGTGTGTCTCATCATTTGTTTTGATCTGCTGCTGGGTGAAATCTCTCATAGGATAGTTATGCTAGGTTTTTTTTTCCTTTGGGTCTGTGGGTTGTAGGACAGTTATCCTCTACTATATAGCTAACATCCAGGTATATGTGCCCTACATTGGGTGCCATTTGTAGAAGTAAATAATTAAGTTATTTACCAGTATTTATATTATAGTTACTTATATTAAACTTACTAAGTTTAGTGCTTGATGATGTATGTGTTAAATATAAAAAAAATGAGTTCATACTTATACCCTGTTGTATCTCCAGCACCAAGGACTTTTAATTGAACAATCAACATATTTTCAATGGATGCTCAGGCTTTATCAGGTCTTAGCATGGAAGAAAAAGCAACAAGAAATATTGACTTCAGAAGACATATACCTTAATTATTTAGTCTGGATGATAATATAATAGTGTTTGATTTTACTTCACCTGTAGATGAAATTTGAAATTGATTGGTAATTTGAATAGATGTTAGTATCTGTTGAGGGATACATCTCTGGGTGTGTCTGTGGCATGTTTCTATAGAAGTTTATATGAGAAGAGAAAACTTACCCTGAATGTGAGCATTACCATGTTTTGGGTGGAGTCCCATAGTGCATGCAAGGAAAAAAAAGAGAAGAAAGTGAAAAAAAAAAAAACCCAGCATCCACCTCACTCTGATTTCTAACTACAAATGCAACATGTACAACTGCCTCATGCTCCTGTAAAGGTGAAGATAATGGTACTGTCACCACAATGCCTTCTTGTCATGATGGACTTTACCTTCAAACTACAAGCCATGGTAAAACCTTGAATTTTGTTTTTGTAGGGTATTTGTCATAGCTACAAGCAAAGTAACAAATTCTCAAAACAGTCATGCAATATATTTGAATGAATTTATAACAATGTCTTGTGGAGTTATCCATGATTTCCTATCATACAATACTGACAATCAATATTGTCTGTTCTAAAACACATCAGATACCAAAACCAATCCACCACCATCTAGAACATAACTTATTTAAGTTTAGGAAACAAAAGTAATTTTAACACTCTTATCTCTACACATAAAGCACTAATACATGGATGACCTATTTGTAGCAAGATAATATACAGATATCTTTAATTTTGTTTGCATGAAAATATTACAGACTTAGCCAGGACTTATAAAGAATGCTAACAATATTGGTTTGTATATAGTAAACACAATAAGTAATAAAATTACTAAGTATTTAATAAGTGTCCTAGCAAACAATGAGGTACAATTTACTGAACATTCATTAAGTATGAAACATTAAGCATTTTATAACATATACTGTAGAGAAATTTTAATTCAGCAACATGGCTGCTATGGCAAGGGATCACATAAAGAAAGACCCTATAGGTCCATGTGATCTGGCTGGAATGCAGACATTCCCTTAGTATACACCTTTAATCCCAAACAATGAAAATAAAATTAGTTTATAGAAGAAAGCAGGTATGTTTGAAAGTGATAATCTATTGGAGGGGCAGACAAAGTGACAAATCAGAGAAAGATTTGACAGAATGAATCAGAGATAAGATACATCTAACTCTCTGGAGAACATACAGGAAAGAGAGATTACTTATGAGTAACACATACACACATACACACACAGAGAGAGACAGAGAGAGAGAGAGAGAGAGATCATAGTGACAATACAATAGAATTGGGGAATACAGTCCAGTTCAGTAGAGTTTGGTGAAGTTCAGTTGAGTGAAGTTGAGTTTGTGTAGTTCAGCTTGTGAAGATCATAGGCAATATTCCAAGCAGAGTAATTCATTGAGAAGCTGAGAGAAGACAGTTTGAATCAATCAGCTTGGAGAGGAGTTTTCAACCAGAACAGTTGAGTTGAACAAGCTAGTCAGAGTTCAGAAAGAACTAGAAAGGGTGATTTCATTCAGCAGTCAGTCTTGGAGGCTGCAAGCATTCTAAGCTTAGGTTAGTAAATAGAAGTTGAAGGTGGAACCTTCAAAGCCCAGGCTTGCAGGAGCTTAAATTGTATGGAGTCTAGAAGCTTTCAGGCCTAGGCCTAGGAATAGTTAGATAGAAACACTGTGGGCTTAGCCCAAGACATGTATTTTTAAAACTTGTGTATGCTTCTCATGTCATCCTTTCCTCTGAGGAAATAGAAACAACAATTATACTATCTAAGTATGACCTTTAACACTGAAAGTGCCAATAACAGATATTTTCCCTTCATTATATAGAATTCAGCTTTAATGTACTATATAAAGGTTATTGAAGCCACCAACATTCTCACTGGCTTTGAGCACACTCAGATGCAGTCCCAATGTCAAAGTACAGCTTGCTGTTATACAAGATACACAAAGCTATAAAGTAACCAATAATAATTAAATTTTAAGCAAATAAGGACATTTCCCCAAATACCTCTTTCTTGATAAGTTGTCAAGTTGCCCTTTGATCTGTTTAATGAACATCTCTTGAGCTTGTTCTCCATAAACATTCAGGATAAAGAACTTCAAATGAATAAATATATATAATGTTCCAAAAATCACTCTAATATTTAAGAGGTATGAGGGTGTGCTTACTGAACACCAAGAATGTAAGGAAGTATTCCAGTTGTATAATAGCATGAAGTTCTGGGTTGTCATCTCTTCAATGAGCACCTAGAAATTATCCACTTACAAAGATAAAAATTTTACCTTTTAAATCCTTACATCTCAGTATAAAAACACTAGAAATTTTGCCAGACTATGTACAATGCACAGAAAAAAAATGAGTTTGATGAATTTTAGATAAGGTGTATCTTGGAATGGCTTTCTATTTTGTTAAGTTTGTCTTTAATATGGTGTAAATAATGTATTGAAAAAAGATTAGTTTTGCGATTTCCATAATTTCATGAAAATTTTAAGGTTCAAAAGCAAAGACAGAAGAAACAGCCAAAAATGTTTAATACTCATGTGATTGTATTAAGATAAATTGGTTCAGTGGGGAAATGAAAAATAGAAAGCATTGAGGTTAAGGATGAACCTTAAACATTATAATTAAGCTCACCATGCATATTAAACACATAACACTATATCTAGTTAATAAGTCTGTTAATTTGATAAGCATGGCTGACTGCAATTTATTTAGGGGAAGAAACTAATGCCTTGCTTATTAAGGATGGTTTAAATGTATGCAAAGGAAAAAGAAGCTCATGACTCACAGATAAGTTCTTATCAATCATTGTTCCTTGTGACAAAATACCTGTAAATCAAATTCAAACTGAGTTAAAAAAAAACTAATTCACTATAGAGACAGCATATATTTCTAAGAATTTTCAACTGTGCTGAGCTAGTATGTTTTAAAACAGGGAAGAACCAAGTAGCATTAGTCACCATGTAGCCTTCAGTAAAGTCACACTCGCCTGTTCTAATCCTCCTTCCACATTCTCCAGCGACAGGTATGAAAACCCTTGCATTTTGAGCTCAGTGTGTAAAAACTAATTTGACTATTTTACAAATATTAGCCTACATTAATTTTGAATATTAGTTGTATGTTAACATATTTTAATCTATCAAATAATATATTCTTAAAATGATTATATGAACCTCCATGCTCAAACAACAAATATTAATACATGTTAATGTCTATTTCTTCTAATGTGGCCAGAAGAAATTTGAACATTAGAAATGATGTTTCAGTTTTTATCTTATTTGAGCTATCAATTTCATGGCTCAATTTTGGAGTAATAGCTGTTATCTTGAATGTGAATGTGTATATATGTTTTACAGGGGTATGGGGAGCAATAATTGTGCCAAAATAGTAATAATCAGCTGTAGCAATGAGGTATTATTGTATTCTCCTTACTTAAGTCAATGTCAAATTTGCCATCAGAAACTTTGACAAGAAAATGTGAAGAAGAATAAAATTGCCTTTAAGTAAACGATAACCAAACTATAATATGTGGTCCTAGAGTGGTTAGTAGAGAAAGGGACTACATAGAAACATTAATCTCCCTGGGAAGGAGAACTAGAATAGAATTTATGAATGAGCTAGGATTGTGGGGATAAGGCAGAAAGGGGCATGGGAGATAGGGTTGAGGGAAGGAATACATGGAGAAACAGATAGAATTTAGGGGCATTTGAAGAGTGGTATGAAACCTAGTGCAGTAGAAACTTCCTAGAATATAGGGAGGTGATCTAATGAAGTTAGCAAATAACCAGGAAGACAGTATCCTAATTGGCCATCTCTTGTTACCAAATGAAGTTTCTAGTAATGGAATTGGGTTATATCCAATTGAGTTGTTGGGCAAGGGGGACCATGGAATCCCCAAACAACCTAGGTAGTTGCTTAGATCATGGTTTGCTCTTTGTAAATGAACAGGAAGGCTCACTGCTAAAGATAACACCTACACCACTTACTGAACATGGAGAGGTCAAGCTGATTACTACATAGAACCATCAATGCTGGCTTCTAGTACCTTTTATATGGCAAGATACTCTGCAGGCTACCAAAAGAGAAACATAAACACCAACTCATCCACCAAACCTTTGATCTACAATCTTTTATTCTCTTATTTTTTTCCTGAAAAATATGTTAGGGAATTTGTGGCACAAAGTTTGTGGGAGTAAACAATCAATGTCTGATTTTAGTTAAGTCCCACTCCAAGAGATGGAATCCATCCCAACACTGCTTGAGTGACCAAGACCCAAGAAACAGATATTTTAACCACCTAGGGTAAAACCAAATACCACTGGTCTTAAAATAAAAATGTAAGTGATACAATGACTCCTAATGATATTCTATTATACTCATAGATCAGGGCTCACAGATAGGCTTTATCCAGAGAGAGAGAGAGAGAGAGAGTCTTTGGAATACACAGCTCTAAATGAGATGTCTCCATCAAACAACCTCCCCTCAGAGCTCAGGGAACACTGAGTAAAATATTCAAAGAGAGTGTAAGAGCCAGAGGGGATGGAAGACACCAGGAAAACAAGGCCTTCTAATCAACTAAGCTAGGCACATATGGGCTCAGAGACTGAAGCATCAAACACAGGGATCTGCACATACGCTATAGCTTCAAGTTTAGTATTTTTATGGGACTCCTGCATGAGTGAATGAGTAGGTTTCTGACTCTAGTGTCTTATTTTTGTGGTCGTCTCCTGTTTGTTTGTCTAGTCCAACTTTGATGTGATGATTTTTTATTTGTCTTATATTTTCTTCTGTAACATTTGGGTTTTCTCTCCTTGAATTCTCTTTTTTTTCTAATAGACAGAGAAAGGAAGTGGATCTGAATGGGAGAGTAGGTGAGAAAGAACTGGAGGAGTTGAAAGGGGGAAATTATAACTAGGATATACTGTATGAGAAGAAAACTACTTTGAGAGAAAGGAGCAGAGGAGAAAAAACAAAAGGATTACATATGTTAAAAAATTAAAAAATCTTTAATATGATGTAAAAATGTAAAAATAGCAGAACTTTTAGAAAGAGCACAGGCAATAAATTGCCAATAGGTACAGAGAAGAAAAAGGAAAAAGATCAAACGTACTCAAATGTGATAAAAATATACACTAACCAATCTGATGTCGGGAAAAATCTGAGTGTTTCTCGAATATACAAAAATACAAGGAAATTGTGAAGTATAAGGGATAATTTAAATGTATGCAGTACAATAAAAGAATGGACTTATTTCATATTTTATTCAAATGAATATATGGAGAGAATTGAGAAATGTTCACAAGAAAAAGAAGAAATTCTATTCCTGGTTAGTATCATCAGCATCTAAAACACCAACTAACATATATAGTAAAAGAACATTTTAAGTGTTAGCATTAGAAAAATCTCATTTTCTCAAGAGCAGGAAGAGCAGGGATAATAACATGAGAATGCTGACCCATTCTTTCACACAATACAGTCTAGTGCTTGTTAGGCTCATTAAACTAAGAATTGCTAGAGAATGCAAACAACTTACAAGGCAGAGAACCCATTTGAATTCACAATGTTTCCTCAAACCATAAAGGGAAGGAAAACACTTTCTAAGCTTTCGAACCTTATGTAGTTGTCATCTTGTTGAAAGGGAACTCTTTCTTGAGCAATCTGCTATAGAGAAATGTCATTATCTGCAGTTGCTGTTCTGATTATATTGAGTATCTATTCATCATCTAGTTTTCCAGAACCAGATTTGAAGTTAACTATTAACGCCAGCAGCAATTATACTGAGAATCGATCCTGGAAATGTAAGTACGAGTTCCCTCAAACTGACTTTTTTGAAAGACGACCAGACCTTTCCACAGTTAAAAGTTATACCACACATAAAAGGATGTCCTTGGCCATGTGATTCTTCATTGTATAATGCTGTAGTGGTAATACAAAGAGATTTAAATGGAACTCATTCAATAGATATGGATGATGCTCTGTTTCCCAAGAATAATGATTAGTAAGCACTCTGTGATTCAAAATATTCTCATAAATTGTAACTAGGATTCAAACTTTCCTCTAATTGTCATGTCCCCTGTTTAATAATCTCTAATCACATAGAAGTGAAAGAAAAGCTTAATTCAGCTCTGTGTATACTAGTGATATAATTAGAATAATAGGGCTGTGTATAATGCATTAAAATAAATGTATACTTAAATTTGAATATTTCCTATCCTGCCCAGGGTTTTGTGAAGCTAACTTCAAGGCAGAGTTGTGACTCACCCTAGTCACCACAAATGAAAATTTCAATAGCTGAATTATCTGAATATGCCACAAAATTGCTCTTGAATATCTAAGTGTGTTAAGAACCTCAATTTTTAAATAGTAGTTCCCTTACTATGATCATTATAACTGATATATTGAGTTCAATGTCTATGACTTAAAAAAACAATACTTTAAGTTACTCTCAATAAACTTTTCTGTATTTCTTACCTCATTACCATGGCAAAATATCTGACCAAAGGATATATTTCAGCTAACCATTCCCAGAATGGAGTCTATTATGGTGGGAGGGTCATGGTTTCAAGAACTTGAGGCAGCTGGTCACATTGCATAGAGCTAGGAAGCAGAGAAAAATGAATGGAAACCCTCAGATCTCTTTCTCTTTTTTCTCTAGTTCGAGAGTCTATACTATGGAATGGTATCATGCACTGTTAAAGAAAGACTTATCCTCACCTCAATTAAGTTCATGTGAATGATTTCTTAATATAGCCAGGGACTAATCTATTATAGAAACTCTATACCAAGTATTTGCAGAGGATCACTGCTCAGTGATTGTAGGACCTGTCAAATTAACAGTCAGTATAACCATCACACAATCCTATGTATAGAATGTATTTGTGTAAAATTAACTTCAGAAACATTTGTGGGGTGTTGAACAAATATTGATGATTATTAGTTACCAAATTCCCATAAATGTCCATCACATGACTAACATGTTAATTTCTAAGCATAATTTTTTGCATTTGTAAAGCTGAGGGTAAGTTCTCACA
Source organism: Lophiomys imhausi (assembly GCA_907164525.1). NCBI lineage: Eukaryota > Metazoa > Chordata > Mammalia > Rodentia > Muridae > Lophiomys > Lophiomys imhausi. The sequence goes on along the minus strand of CAJQZJ010004856.1, from coordinate 9,727,109 downwards.
TTTCCATGTTTATAGATAACCAGACCAAGGCTGAGATTGAAAGTACACCATTTTTCATGTAGCTCTCTTTTCTTATACAATGCTTATCTTTTTAAAGGAATAGGGTAAAATTTGATGAGAGTTGTATAAATAACTGAATAAAGGAATGAGTGTAGAAATTAACAAGATGACATACTGATATATTTTTTATATATTTCTGGTAAGTCATGAATAAAATATGAGGATAAAACATTTAATTAATAAATATATTTATTAATAAACATAGGTACTTATAATAAATATAAACACTTATTACCTAACTAGTAGTCCTAAGAATGACTATAACCTCTATTACCTAACAGCTAAACCCATTATTAGCTACAAATGCCTATTGTCTAACAACTAATTCTACTTTTAACAAGTATACAGTCTCTGGGGCAGGTGATCAGTTTTTAGGAACACATCAGGAGTTGATCCTTTAAGGCCCTTAGTCAACAGTCTTTCTTCAGGAACATCTCAGATGTAGATCCTTTAGGGTAAATTGGCTATGGCAGGTTCTCTTTATTTTTATTTTTATTTTTTTCCTTTATTTTTTATTTCTTCAAGTTACATCTCAATCGCAGTCCCCTTCCTATTCCCCCTCCAGTCCCACCCTCCCACCCTCAACCCCCCATTCTCTTCCCTTTTTTTTTCTTTTAAGTTTAAGGTATATCTTACTTCCCCCTACAGTTTCCCCTTTCAGTCCAACAAATGGCTCTTTATCTTATAATAACAAATACAATACAGTACAACAGAGGTAATTAGGCCACAGTTATGGGGGTTATATGGCTTAACGTACATTCCCAATGACCAGTCCATATGTATTTGGTACTTGACTTTAACATTCTACTATCTAAACATCTCCATGAGTTTAAAGTTCTATATCTGACTCAACATTCATACTAACTTGCAACACAATTTTAAAAGTATCTTTTTAGATCTATAACACTCTCTTGACTCCTAAACAACTCAAAATTTAATTATGAGACTCTAGCTATCTGTTCTTCAACCACCTCAGAGACCTGAGAGGGATAAATATATCTGATTCTCTTTAAATGAGGCTGGAAGCTTTCTTCTTTCTGGAATGCCTCATCTGTCCATAAGCCAACTTATTCAGTTTATATTAGCCACTCAACTGCTCTGCCTCAGTCTTTGGGGTTGGCCATAGTCCTATTCAGGCCCCTGTTTGAATTGCTCAAACCTGTCTAGGCAAAAGCTCTGCCACAGGGTTTAATCCTTGGCCTTTTGTTACTTTGGTGAGGCCTTCTCTGCTCACCAGCTTCTTTCTGCCTCAGGGAGAACTGACCTTATTTTTAAAGCTTGGTCTGAGATAAGTTTTTCAGCCTGCCAGCACTTTCTCCACCAGATGATACAAGCCACATCTAGGATGGTAACTCTCAGGCTCCGCCCATATCATCTTTTAAATAGGTTCTCTCCTAGTTTCACCTGGTTTCAGGCTAATCTGGGCTCCACCCACTTTGTAAGGCTAGTCACAGCTGAAAAGAGTGCTAGGTCATAACCCTTGTTTTCAGTCCATATGCTGCTATGCCAAGTGCCCACAGGTGTCAGGTTGATTTTTCATGCCCCCTTTTAAGAATCAGAAGTCCCTAGATATTCACTAAAGCTAATTTATGTTAATCTAACTCTCCTTACAAAAATAAGTTATACCTGGAAAAACATAACTAGGAATTTTGTTACTTTATAATATTAGTTGAAGTAGTTTCAGCTAGACCAACTAGACCAACAATTCTCAACCTACATAATGCTTCCACCCTTTAATACATGTTCTCCTCATGTTTTCATGTTGTGGTAACCCCGAAGCATAAAATAATTTTTGCTGATACATCATAACTGTAATTTTGCTACTCTAATGAATTGTAATTGTGATGTAAATATTTGTGTTTTCATATTGTCTTAGACCCAAAGGGGTCATGACCCACAGGTTGAGAACCACTGAACTAAAGCAACATATTCAGAAAATAACTTTATTGTTTTAAATATAGTGACCTCTAAAAATAAAACAATATAAGAGCTGTGCATTCTCAATCTATGTTGAGAAATGTCAGAGCTTTGGAGGTCCTTGTTCTCACAAATAAACACTGGGGGAACTGGGAATGTTAAACACACAGTCTGTTTTAAAAAACAAACAAACAAAACAAAACAAACAAACAAACAAAATGCATGATTGGTTTTCTGCCCAGAAGGCTGGAAGCAGATGTGATTAGTAGCCTGGTGACCTTCAAACTATCTGTGTGGCCAAGACCACACTAGATCCTCCCTGAGACTCATGTCATGAGCTTGTTTTTATCTTAAGCTTATTTTTCTCAGTCAGGAAATCCATCTTTATTGAAGGTGTCACATGTCCTTCACAACAAGCTTCAATGTAGTGACATCTGATCTTTATTTAGTTTACTCTTTACTCTGATTTATTGTGCACATGTGATTGAGTTAATTATGACAGGGAAAGTTTTCATCAAGTTGTGCTGTGTGCTAAATATGTCTAAACTAAATTACACAAGGTGAGACTCCCAAAGTTTGAACCAATATCAGCTACTTAGTTATGCTGAATCAAATCATGTTCATGCCTTCTGTAGATTGTTATCTTCCTGACCATGTTGGTTACATGAGTCTTACAGAGAAATAAAAAAAAATAATTCATTATTTTATAAATTTATCATTTGACATACAGCATATTATGATAAACACTTTTAAAATTTTTTTTGTTTATTTATTTCTTCAAGCTACATCTCCACCACAGTCCCCTCTCCGCACCCCTCCTAGTCCCACCCATCCATCCTCTCCCCTCCCTCCCACTTATCCTACTCCTCTGGAGTGGGTTGCCCCTACATATCAGCCCCCCTCAGTTCAGCAGCCATATGACAGTTAAGAGCTTGTTCTTGCACTTGGGGCCTATATGTCAACTCCATTAGGCCTAAGTGTCCCACTAACAGCTAACAAGGTCTATCTATGTTCCTGTTCCTTTTGGTGTAACTTACCGTAAGATAGTCATCCTGTACTACATGGCTAAAATCCAATTATAAGTGAATAGATGTCATGTGCATCTTTCTGAGACTGGGTTAGCTCACTCAGGATGAGCTTCTCTAATTCCATCCATTTGGCTGCAAATTGCATAATTTCCTTGTTTCTGATAGCTGAGTAGTATTCCATTGTGTAGATATACCACAGGTTTTTTTTTTTTTTATCCATTCTTCAGTTGAGGGATATCTGAGTTGTTTCTAGTTTCTAGCTATTACAAATAAAACTGCTATGACTATGGATGAGGAAATGTCCTTGTGGTTTGGTAAGGAATCGTTTGGATGTATATCCAGAAGTGGTATGGCTGGGTCTTGGGGTAGAGCTATTCCAAGTTTTCTAAGATATCACCAGAATTTCACAAAATTATCTGAGATAAGATATGAACATAGACCAAATGTGTTATATCCCATTAAAATTTAGTATTTATATTCCAATAGAAGTTTCAAATTGTATTCTATTGATTGGTTTTTCATATTTAATCACACTTTAGGCACTAAATATAAATAACATGAGATAATAAATTACTAACTTGTCTAAATATAAATAGGAGGGAGTAAAATAGTTTTCAAAAGTAATTTTTGAAATTTCTTTTTATAACAGTTGAGAATTTGCAATACTCATATTGGGCAATAAATATAATGTAATTAAATCCATGAAATATATTTGCTTTTTGATTCTTATGATACATTTAACAATTTCAATCATGAATTAACCTTTCTGATGTTGATGAGCTCTTAATTTATGCAAAACTAACCAGCTTGTGAAATGGATATTTTAAGTTAATACTATTTTACTATATATTCCTAAGTGTTACCACATTCATTTTAAATTAAAAAGCATAATTTCTCTTATGATATATCTAAACATAAATAAGGTATCTTATTAGCGATGGGTCAATAATTTTCAGGACAAGTATAAAACTTTTAATGACAAATTATGAAGATATAGAATTGACAATAACAGATTATATATTTCTCTCTTGAAAGAGTTTTGAGAAATGCTTTATTGTGTGGTCTGGTTTGATTAGCTCTTCTTGACACAGCTATATGTATAAGTGATTCATATGCCTGTATATATTCAAGACATTGACAACTGTCCTCATGAATTTATTTGTCACAGAGATATTGATGCTTATATTATCAATCCTTATTGAAGGATATCACCTTGTTCTTATGAGAACTAACAGGAAAGTGACTTATGCAGTGCAATTTTAGGAAATGATTCAAAAAATTTAAAAATAAGTTCATTTTCCTTATAAAATAGGTTCCCAATGACGTCATATACATTGAGAGATGGATGAATAGAATGTGTTCCTTTGTGACTTTTGTGGTTTAACACGTGTGCCTGTTAGGTATGGTGTCACAATTCTCAAAATTTAGCTTCTTGGGGTCCTAAGACAGAATGATTCCTAAATTGAGAGTACCTTGGTTTACAAAGTAAGTTAGAAACCAGACCTTAAAATCTAATGATTCTGGTTCCATCCATTTTCTTGCAAATTTCATGTTGTCCTTGTTTCTAATCGTTGAGTAGTATTTCATTGTGAAAATGTACCACAGTTTCTTTATTCATTTCTCAGTTGAGAGACATCAGAGTTGTTTCCAGTTTTCTGGCTAATACAAACAAATCTGCTAAGAATATAGTTGAGAAAATGTCCTTGTCGTTTGGTGAAGTATGTTTTCAGTGTAGTTGTGGTATAGTTGACTCTTGAGGAAGAACCATTCCCATTTTTTCTGAGATATCGCCAGACTGATTTCCAAAGTAGTTGTACAAGTTTGTGCTCCCACCATCAATGGAGGAATGATCCTCTTTCCCTACATTCTTGCCAGCATGTGCAATCAATTGAGTTTTTATTCTTAGCCATTCTGACTGGTGTAGGATGGAATTTCAGAGTCGTTTTCATTTGCATTTCCCTTATGACTAAGGATAATTAGTATTTAAATGCTTCTCAGTCATTAGAGATTCTTCTGCAGTGAATTCTTGGTTTAGCTCTGTACAACATTTTTTAATTGGTTTATTTGGTTCGTTGGTATTTAATTTCTTGAGTTCTTTATATATTTTGGATATTAGCCCTCTATTAGATATGGGGTTAGTGAAGACCTTTTCCCAATCTGTGAGCTGCTATTTTATTCTATTGACAGTGTCCTTAGCCTTACTGAAGGTTTTCAGTTTCATGAGGTCCCATTTGTTAGTCTAATTGCTGATCTTAGTGCCTGAGCTATTGGTGTTCTATTCAGAGAGTTATCTCCTCTACCAATGAGTTCAAGGCTTTTCTTCAAGTTTTCTTCTATTAGATTTAGTATATTTGATTTTATGTTGAGGTCTTTGATCCACTTTGACTTGACTTTTGTGGAGGTTGATAAATATGGATCATTCTTCTACATGTAGACATTATGTCAGACCAGTACCACTTGGTCTATCTTTTTCTATTGTATGATTTTGGAATCTTAGTCAAAAATCAATTTCTGTAGGTGTTTGGGTTCATTTTTGTGTCTTTTATTTGATTCTATTGATCAACCTGCTTGTTTTATGCCAATACCATGCAATTTTTTATTACTATTGCTTTATAATACAGCTTGAAGTCAGGGATGGTCATACCTGTACAGGTTCTTTTATTGTACAAGACTGTTTTGGTAACCTGAGGTTTTTATTTTTCTATATAAAATTGAGAGACATTCTTTCAAAGTCTATAAAGAATTGTGTTAGAATTTTGATAAGGATTGCATTGAATCTGTAGATTGCTTTTGGTACGAAGGCCATTTTTACTATGTTAGTCCTACCAATCCATGAATATGGGAGATCTTTCTGTCTTCCAATGTCTTCTTCGAATTCTTTCTTCAGAGACTTGAAGTTTTTGTCATACAAGTCTTTCACTTGCTTAGTTAGAGTTACACCTAGATATTTTATACTGTTTGTGGCTATTGTGAAGGGTGTTATTTCTCTAATTTCTTTCTCAGCCAATTTATCCTTTGTTTAAAGAGGACTACTGATTTTTTTTTAAGCTGATTTTGTATCTAGTCACTTTGCTGAAGGTTTTCTATGGTAGAATTTTGGAGATATGTAGGGGCTGATAGGTTAATATAAGTTAGATTTAGTGAATACCTAAGTTTCTGATACAGTCTCTTAATTCAGGGCATGAAGATCAACTGCTGTGAGCAATTAGCTTATCAGCTTATGGATGAAGTCAGGTGAAATGAGGGGAGTCTCTTTGGACTGAAAAACAGGGTTGAAGCCAGGTGAAACAACAATTTATAGGAATAGTAATTAAGTAAGGGTATTTGTTATAAGTGAATATATTTGTTAATAAATAAGTGTTTAATAATTAAAAAGGTCGGTTACAGGTGGCGCCCAACGTGGGGCATTATGGGTAATTTTGTT
>CAJQZJ010004856.1:9639901-9710377 GCA_907164525.1 Lophiomys imhausi | reverse complement strand
ATGAGCAATGATCTGGGCTTGTTTCACTGCTCCTGAGTCAGAGCTCTCTGTGTTGTAGCCTGGGTGTTCAGCTGAGGGGCAAGGTAGGTGCAGTAAGGGAGATCTGATGTCAAATTCACACCCTGTCTACCATGTTTGGAATGGGGGATGCTCAGCTGCCTTTCTTCAGGCAGAATCTCTGTGCTTCAGGGTAGCTAGCCTGCACTTACATGGCTTCTGGCAGTTTTCCTATAGCAAGGGTATCAAGACTTGGTTGTGGTTAGTCCATGCTCTTCTGGGGGTGGGGGTAGGGGTGTTTCAGGATCACCCTGTGCCTCTCAGTCAGAAGTTCTTTGGGTTGCAGCAAACCACCTGCTCAGGCCGCATGCAACAGTTCAGAACTGCTTTACTGCTCCAGATCTGAGGCAGTAGACTGAGAGCCTTCCCAAAGTCTGTGTAGGCAGGGAGTTTGCAAAGCGTCTCCAGTACTTGGATGGAGAGAGGGGAAGGAGAGGTGCCTCTCAGTTAGAGGCTCTGTGGTCCGGTGCTGCCTGCCCCCTTGGGTAGCACGCCCCAGTCCAGGGCCCTTTCACTGCTCTGCGAGGAGATCTGAATGTACTAGGCTCTGTCTGTCGACTGGGTGCCCTGCTGAAGTGAGCACAGGCAAATAGTTCCAGCATGGAATTCACTCATCAAATCTCAGCGCCTTTTCCCTGCCAGAATTGTAGTGCTCTGATACAGCCTGCCTGGATATGCAGGGGCTTCCACCAGACCCCCTGTAGCTAAGGTGTCAGGGCTGTGGCTGTGATCTTCTTAGTTCACTCTCAGAGGAGTCTTAGAGTCAGTCTGTATCTCTCAGTTTGAAACTCTGTGAATCAATGATGTCACTGCCTTTGTGCCCTGCTGCACAGTAGTGGGGGGGGGGGGGGCAGCTTAGGGGCCAGGCAGACTGGGTGGAGCTGGAAGATCCAATATGGAGTTCATTCACTGATTCCCTGCCTATATTGCCATGCTCCAAAGCAGCCTGCCTGGAAGGGAATTCTACCAGACCCCCTGTAGTCAGACGACGGTGGGTTGGCGCGGGGGGGGGGGGGGGGCGAAGGGAGAGGGATTTCCAAATTGTGTTCTGTATCCTGCCCACAGTGTGCTTGCGCTCAGGGAAGCTTGGCTCCTGCCAGCTAGATCTTGCTGCCAAAGGTTGCCTTAGTGGGTCAGCTAGAAGCTGCTGCTGCCTTATTTAGTGTCCCAGGGAGAGTCCTTCAGTCTTACCCTGTAGCAACTCTGCTGGTGTGCTCCTGGGTGTCCAAGCCTAGCCCCTGCACAGGTGCTGCAGACTCAGGAGATCCTATGTTTGGAGGTTGAAGCCGCTAGCTGGAGTCCTGAAAGGATCTGGTCAGGAGGGAGTGCAGTCTCTCAGCTGGTGGGAAGTGCCCATGTCTGGTGACTCCTATACTCCAATGTCTGTATTTCCAGTACTGAGTTCTTTATTGTTTTGCTGGGCAAGCCCGGATAGGCTTGCGCCTCACAAACTGCCTTCAGCAGGAGTGTATCTCTGCTGTTGTCCAATCTGTCTTCCCGATGATCAAAATGCATCCTACTTGATAGCCACCATCTTGCCCCCTCTCAAATATATTTTAATTGTCAAATAAATGGGGTTTATTTTTAACAATGACTTCAGCTATTCTTTGAGGATTTTCATATGCCCTTAAATACATTCTTAAGTTTAAAATGTCCTCACTTTTAGAAACACATTAACAGCATATTGAAAAACAATAAATCTGTCAATTTGTTCCTCTGCCCACAAGTGAACATTATGTATTCAATTTCTAAAAGTATGAGGAAAATTAACTTTTTTGAGTCAATTGTTGAAAAATGTGTGATGTTCAATAAAAACAAAACTAAAAAAACAAATATGTTATTAAAAAAATACAAGTCACTGCTTTCTCAAAGACACAGAAGCAGATGTGTCATTGTCTCTACTCCTTGGATGTCACTTTTCAAGGGTATCAGTAGTGGTTGCTTCCATATTCTGCTACTCTTGTGAGAACATCTGAAAACAATTCTTCAGAGGCTTCTCAATCAGTAACCTATGGAAAGCCATTTTGGGAAAAACAGAAAGACATGGTTATTAAAGAGGAAGTCCAAGTACTTGGGAACAATTCTAATTTCTGATTAAAGTAATAAGGTGTTTAAGGAAAGAGAGGCATTTATTTTATCAGCATAACTCTATGTACACAAGTAGGCATGTTGTCATTTTAAAGAACTATGTCCTTGGACAAGACAACTACATACTTCTCCAAGCATGTAGCATGATAGTTGACACCAAATACATATAGCTACTTTTTCATTGAGTAAATCAAAGCACGGATAGCCTCAATTAAGGCTCACCAGACCTAGTACACAGGGCCTACACTAGGTTTCCATGTGCACCATGATGTGCTCATTGTCGATCTGGATCACATTTCTTTACAAGGAGATGGAGAAGGAGATGTGGACCTGGGGAGAAGATTCAGTTATCAATGTTACTGCTGTGAAAGTGTGAAGACTTGAGGTTTTTTTTTAATTGTTTGTTTTTTGTTTCTATTTTGTTTGTTTCAATTAAACGATATTTTCATGTGATATATTCTGATCACACTTTAATTGCCACAGTCTCCTCCCAGATTCTTCCCACTCCTAATCCACCTCTTTAAAAACAACGAAAGAACAAACAACTCCTCTAAAAAGACCCCAAAACCATGAACAAAACAAGAAACACATACCTAAAGTAAAAACATGACATACAACATGACTACTGAGGTTGTTTTTGTTTGTTTCTTTGTTTTTAATATCAGTGAACTACTCCTGGGCATGGAACATACACTCAAGTGTTTATAATGTATCCAGTTCCACTGGAGAAAGCTATTTTTGTTATTGAAATGGTGCACATTTCAAATTCCCGTACTGAGGAAATGCAGACAGACAGAATCCCACACTTGACTTCGGGTGAAAAAGAGAGAGCTTGTTATAGAATGAAGGTGTATGGCATTTGATGTTAAAGGCCTAAAGTTTGCCTCAGATCTCTAAGTCTATATGCATTCTGAACACATATGAGCATGCACATATACACGACACAAACATACGCACACACAAATTTTAGAAGTCAGAATGGCAAAAGTGGAACTATGAGAAGAAAAAATCTCTGAACATATTTGATAACTCAACCTTGGCCATGTCTGCTAATATTCCAAAGGGCAAGAGTCCCTACTTCAAGAGTAACATACCCGATGAACTTCTACCCTTTTTGCAGATCTGAAGAACAGAGGAAGATTTCAACTACACTACATACTTTGTTGTATTGGGAAGTTTTAGAATGAGAAAGAATAAATAACAAAAAGACTCCTGTAGACATGGAGTTTGCATTCTGTAGCTATTAACCTAAATCATACTAGTGGCATGCATGATATTTAATTTTATTGTTCTGCTAATACAACTGAACTATTTCTATGTTTAAGTGGAATATTATAATAATACTATGTTAGGAATATTTTATTCTGGCCCAGGTGTTGCGGCGCACACCTTTAATTCCAGCATTAGTGAGGCAGAGGCAGACAGATCTCTGTGAGTTCAAGTCCAGCCTTATCTACAGAATGAGTTCCAGGACAGCCAGGGCTACATAGAAAACTCTGTCTTGAAAAACATAAACAAAAGAATATTTTATTCTGGTGGTTCAATATTTGAACAATACATTTTCTGTTATGTATTGAAAGAGAAAATTAATTGAATCAAATGGATACCACAGATATTTTAAGATGAACTTTGAAATAGAATTTGTTTCTAGTAAGGGACAATTCCGAAAAACACAACTGAAAGTTATTTGGTTTCTGTGTAGGTAGTGGACTTACCAGTAAAAAAGCACAAACAGAAATATCCTTTGGACATTCAGCCTTGCATAGTTTTAAATTAAAATATATTCTGCTTTGGGAATAAAAAGTCTGGTAGAACTATGCAGAATAAGTGGAAATACAGGAAACAAAATAACTGTTGATAGTAGTCTTATGTACTAAAAAAAAATGTGATTTAATTATTTTCATGCTCCATGCAACAAGTACAATGGTATTTTATCCTTTTGTGGTGTCAATATCAGCTAGCTTTCCAGGGATTAAACTATTCTTTCTCCTGCATCCTTCCTTTTCCCGGGTGGCAGATGGGATGCATGCACTGGCTTGCATTACTTCAGTACTGAAATTCTAGTGAGTGCTGATGGTCCATTAGCCATTGCTTTCTGCCCCATTTGATAAGGCATTTGCCACTTTGATGCCCTCACAGTACAAACAAGGTTCTGCTAATCAAAGCTTCCCTGGTTCAGCCAGTGAGAACCCGTCATCATTGCCACAGTTTCAAATCTGATGCACAGCATTACCACTTCATCTTGTTCCCTTTGATCCTATCAGTCTGACACTTTGATTCATGCATTGTACCAACTGAATTCATCAAAGCTTTCACACTTTTATTTTTGATGGGAAGTGACAAAGATTTTTACAAGATAAAGGACTGTTACTTTTCCAGTATGCTACTGCTGAATTTCTATTACCAACTATTTCCTATATAAATTTGGCTCTGTAATATGTTTGTTAATTTTATTAGTTCTGTATTTAAAAGTGTGTATTTGTTTTTAACTAAGGCTTGCCAAAAGCAATTAAATACATCCAGAGTGGAGTTGTATATCTCATAATTGTTTAATGCACCATGAGTGTTTAATCAAAGCTCTCAGTATGCCAGCATCTTAATGGAAACAATTACTGGTGTGTAAAGTAGCTAAAGCAACTGTACTCATATGAACTATAACATTCTAGAGTTCCATCTTAGAGAAACACAGCTAGAGAAACACAGATAATATAGCTCTTATATTAAAAATTATTTTTGGTTTCATCATGGCATGCTTAGGAAGGTTTCTGAGTGTGTTTTAAATACACTAAGTATTCACTAAGAATAGAAAAAGTGCTCTCAATTTGAAGCCTGTTCTCCAGAGTTCTTCCTTACATTTATCCTTTTCTCATGAAACAGAACAAAGTCACACAAGTCTGCCAAGGACTCTATTATTCTTGTTTTAATTATTAAACACTTATAATGTACATTTTTCTACGCCTATGGAGGCTTTATTTACTAATTCTATGATCCATGGATGTAGAGATGCTAACAGTTAGTTCCTTGGAGGGAAGCTATCTAGTTCTCTATATGAGAAGGAAAAGCATTATCAGTGAATTTGCTACTTGAAAGATATTTTGACATTATTTTCCATAATAATGGAGGAAATGAACAACTAAATTGCAATTCTTACCCTCTGAAAACCTATGGCTATGAAAAGAAGGATGGTTAGGACAGAAATCATTACCAAGAAGTGTAGCCATGAGAGCATTCTTAATATTTTGAGGGTTTAGGTGGTGCATGTAAGAAGTCCCTAAACTAATAGAAACTAAGGAAAGTTTCTCATTCAAAGAAGAAAAAATAATGGCAAGAAAGATTTAAAACGTATGGGGCTAGGGATGTAGCTTAGTTAGTAGAGTGGTTACATGACAGACAGATATAAAGTTCTAAGCTCATTCGCCAAAACTGGCAAGTCTAGAAATGGTGGTGCACACCTATAAGCCCAGCACATAGGGTATTTAAGAAAGAGAATCAAAAGTTTAAAGTTCGGTCAGTGAGATGGTTCAGTGGGCAAAGGTACATGCAGACAGTCCTGATGACCTGGGTTCAGTTTCTGGCTCACATATCATTAGAGGAGAGGACTGATGCCTGAAGTTGTCTTCTGACTCCCACAAGCCTACTGAAGCTCATGTGTGCATGCTATCTGTTGCATATGAACACATACACAGACACTAACATACACAGAAACACACACTCTGAATAAGGGCATGTAAACAACAGTGACAGAAACAAAGTTCTAACACCGTTTTCATTTTTTTTTTTACTTGTTTTAACATCCTGTTCACAGGTCCCCATTTCCTCCCAATCCTACCCTTACACCCTCTGCCCCCATTCTCCCCTCCCCTTCTTCTTAAAAAAGGGACCTCACCCACTAACCCTCCCCAGTACTTTATGTCGCATCTGTTACCTCTTCCACTGAAGCCAGTCAATGCAGTCCAGCTAGCGGAAAGTTATTAGACTGTAGGCAACAGAATGGGTATAAGGGATAGCTCCTGCTCTAATTGCAAGGGGACCCACATAAAAGACCAGACTTTCCCTCAGCTCCATGAGTATAGGGGTACTGGGTTCAGTCCATGCTTGCGTTTTGGTTGATGGTTCAATCTCTGTGAGCCACCATGGGCCTGGGTTAGTTTCCTCTGTTGGTTTTGTTGTGTAGTTCTTGCTCCCTAACTGTGCCTCGGTTCTTCCCCAAATTGTTCCACAAGACTCCCAGGTCTCTGTCCAATGTGTGGCTGTGAGTCTCAGCATCTGTTTTGATCCTTTGCTGCGTGAAGCCTCTCAGAGGACAGTCATGCTATGTTCCTGTTTGCAAGCATAGCAGAGCATCATTAATAGTGTCAGGAGTTGGCTCTCTCATAGGTTGGGTCTCAAGTTGGGGCAGTCATTGGCTGGCCATTCCTTCAACCTCTGCTACATCGTCCTTATCCCTACATGTCTTGTAGACAGGGTAGATTTTTGGTCAAGGGTTTTATGAGTGGGTTGGTGTCCCCCTCCCTCCATTGGCAGTCTTTTTGGATTTAGGAGATGGCCACTTCAGTCTCCATATCCTCTGCTGTTAGGGTTCTCAGTTAGTATTACAAATTTATCCTCTCAGGAATCTATCATTTTTTTGATTGAAATTGTATTAATTTTCCTCCTTCCTTTCTTCTCTCCAGCCACTTCAATATATAGTCCCATGTACCCTGACTCTCAAATTGATAGTCTATTTTTCTTTATATATATATATATATATATATATGCACAATGTGTGTTTTCACAAATAAATATGTATATTTGTATACATATATTGTATATCTATTTTATACATATATATTTCTTTTCACACACATATACACACTCACATATATATGTACAATTTGCTGTGGTGTTTTTGTTGTTTGTGTGTGTATGGTTTCTGGTTTGATCATTCTGAATTGGGAAGCTAATAATTGGTTCATCCCTGGAATAGACCAATTTTCCTTCTCTCAAGACTTATTACTAATTTACCTGTCGTTCTTTGTCTAAGGATTAGACCTACACAATTTTTTCCTTTAATGTTAACCTATCTATTAACATTGCAATAGTTTTTGGGTTTGTTTACAAAGTTGTCTCTAGGAGAGACTGTTTCATAGCAGGCTACCTGGGATTCTGGCTCTGAGAACTTTTCAATACCCTCTTCTATTAGGATTCCTGAGACATAAACATAGGAACTGTGATGTAGCTATATCCATTGAGGCTGGGACCCTGTGTTCCATTGATGTCTGCATTGTGTTCAGTTGTGGTCTTGTGTGATAGTTTATATTTGCTGTAAAGAGAGGATTTTTACATGACTGATGGTATCTACACTTATCTACTGGTGTAAGGATAAGATTTAGAGTATAGCATGCAATTACTATGATCTAGCAAAGTAGTAGTACTTCATCCTTTTCTAAGGTCCATGCTATCACTAGCCCTGAGGAAATGGACATTTTTTTCAATACCAAACATGATTTCCCTCTTGTGAGTGGGCTTTAAGTCCAATTAGATATCTGTTGGTTGCCATATATGAGAAACTTTTTCACCTTTGTACATCCCTTTACATGATGGTTATTGCTGTTGTTCAAAGATACTGCAGCTGGTTAGAATCACTTAATTGTTTCCATCCTTTCACAGCTTGCATATTTTCCCTAACCCTGCTAGACTGTAGGAAAGATACTTTTATGTCATATCTACCTTCAGTCATCTGAGTCATGAATCCTAAATGTGTGGTGTCTTCAACAATAAGGACTCACCCTTAACCCTGAAAGATGACCAAAGAAGGTATCAATACTCAATACTCTATATTGTTTAGGTAGTCATTCAGACTACTTTGCTCAGCCAGTTGAAAGGACCTTTTTTATGCCTGGTAATAGGGCTTTTGTTAGTCTATGTTTCTTGTGGGGAGTATGAGGCTGAGGCTCATATATATATGGAAGAGGCTGAGGCTCATATATATATATATATATATATATATATATATATATGAAAGAGGCTGAGGCAAGGTGATTGTAACTCCCCCCCCACCTCCTCATTCTACATCCATTCCATATCTCTTCAGAAAAAGGCAGACCTCCCATGGATATAAACCAAATGTGGAATATCAAGATGCATTAAAACTAGACAGCAACCCTTATAGTAAGGCTAGATGAGGCAACCAGGTATGAGGAAAAGTGTATTAAAAGCTGGCAAAAGAGTCAGAGATAACTCTTGCTCCCACTGTTAGGTGTCTCATATGAAAGTTCTCTGAAAAGAATTGAGCTAGGCACAAATCTATGAGTATAGGAGAATATCATTAGGAAATTTTTCATTGACTTTTTTTTGTCAGTCCTATTTGGTTCTATCCTAGGACTCTGGGCTATCCAGCTCCTGGGTTCTGCTCATCAAGGCAGTGTCAGAGATAGGTTCCATCTGTGGCATGGGTCTCAAACTGGACCAGTCATTGGTTGGCATTTCTTACAATTTCTGTGCCATCTTTGGCCAGCACATCTTATCGGCAGGAGTAATTGTAGGTCCTGCTTAAAATTTTGTGGCTGGGTTGATGTCCCAATCCCTCCACTGGAAGTCTTGCCTGGTTACAGGAGATGGCCTGTTCAGGATTCATATCACAATTACTAAAAGTCTTAGCTAGGGTCACCCTCACAGATTCCTGGGAGTTTCCATTGCCTCAAGTGTCCAGTTTGTCTCCAAGATGTCTCTCTAATTCCATCTGCCTTTCCCAGAAGTCTCTCCTTTCATCTTCCCCTCAACTGATTCTTCCTGTTACAGCCCACACCCACCTTAGTCCACTTGTGATATCTATTCTATTTTTCCTTCTCAGGGATATTCAGGTGCCTTCCCCCACCCCCAAATTCCCCTTATTACTTAGTTTCTCTGGATATGTGGATTGTAGCATGTTTTTCCTTTACATTACAGCTAATGTCCACTTATAAGTGAGTAGATGCCATATTTGTCTTCTGGGTCTGGGTTACTTCACTTAGGTTGATTTTTTTCTTGATCCATCCACTTGCCTGCAAATTTCATATTTTTTTAACAGCTGAGTAATATTCTATTCTTTAAATGTATCACATTTCCTTTAACCAGTCTTCGGATGAGGGCCATCTAGGATTTTTCCAGTTTCTGGCTATTTACAAATAAAGCTGCTATGAACATAGTTGAGCAAGTGCCCTTGTGTTATGATGGAACACCTTTGTGTACATGCCTAGGAATGAAACATCTGGGTCTTGAAATAGATCCATTCCCAATTTTCTGAGATACTACCCTATTGACTTCCAAAGTGACTGTACAAGTTTGCATTCACACAAGAAATAAGGAGTGTTCCTTGTGCTCCACGTCCTAGCCAACATGAGCTGTCAATTGTGTTTTTGATCTTAGCCATTCTGATGAGTATAAGATGGAATCTCAGAGTCATTTTGATTTGCACTTCCCTGATGATTAAAGAAGTTGAACATTTCATTAAGTGCTTCTTGACTAGTTCAATTTATTTTGTTGAGAATTCTCTGTTTAGACCTGTATTCTATTTTTTAATTGGATTATTTGTTTGTTGATGTTTAGTTTCTTGAGGTTTTTAAAAATATATTTTGTATATCAGCACTTTGTCAGATGTAGGGTTGGTGAAGATCTTTTCCCATTCTGTAGGCTTCCACTTTTCCATATTTATTGATGGTGTCTTTTGCCTCATAGAAGCTTTTCAGTTTCATGAAGTCGCATTTATTAATTGCTGATCTTACTGCTTGCACCATTGGTGTTCTGATCAGGAAGTTGTGACCTACCTATGCCAATGTGTTCAAGGCTATTCCCTACATTCTTGTCTATCAGGTTTATTGTATCTGGTTTATGTTTAGGTCTTTGATCCACTTGGATTTGAGTTTTGTTCAGGGTAATGATATGGACCTATTTGCATTCTTCTACAAACTGACATTCAATCAGACCACTACTATTTGTTAAAAATGATTTTTTTTTCATTGTACAATTAGGCTTCTTTGTGATCATGTGTGATACATGTGTGGATTTACATCTGGGTCTTCAATTAAATTCTGTTGATCCACTTGTCTTTTTTCTTTCTTTCTTTTTTTGCAAATATCATACAGTATTTAGTACAAAAACTTGGTAGTAGAGTTTGAAATCAGGAATGGTGATACCTCTGGAAGTTCATTATTGTATATAATTATTTCAGATATCTTTGTTTTTATTTTATTGATTTCAAACTTGAGTTTGATTATTTGCTGCCATCTACTCTTCTTGGGTGTTGTTGCTTGATTTTGTTCTAGAGATTTTTGGTGTGCAGTTATTTTGATAGTATACGATCTCTCTAATTACTTCATGAAGCCAGTTATTTTGATGAATTTTCTACTTAGTACTGCTTTCATTGTGTCCTATAAGTTTGGGCATGTACTGCAATAATTTTGATTGAACTCTAGAAAGTCTTTAAATTCTTTATTTCTATATTGACCCATTTTTAAAAATTCAGTAGGTAGTTGTTCAGCTTCCATTGGTTTGTAGACTTTCTGTTGTTTCTGTTGTTGAAGTCTAGCTTAAATCTTTGGTGCGCTATCAGAATATAGGAGTTTACTTCATTTTTTTTTGAAATTGTTGAGACTTGCTTTGTGACTGAGCATGTGGTCAGTTTTGGAGAAAGCTTTTTGAGGTGCTGAGAAGAAGGTGTATTATTTTGTGTTTGGGTGAAATGTTCTGTAGTTATCTATTAGGTCCATTTGAGTCATAATATCTGTTAGGTCCATTATTTCTCTGGTTTATTTTTTCTGTCTGGATAATCTGTACATTGGTGATAGTGGTGTGTTAAGTCTCCCACTATTAATGTGTAGGGTTTAATGTGTGATTTAGTAATGTTTCTTTCACAAATGTGGATGCCCTTGTGGTTGGGGCATAGATGTTTAGAATTGATATGTCATCTTAGTGATTTTTTTATTTTTGATGAGTTTGAAGTGTCCTTCCAAATCCCTTTTGATTATTTTGTGTTGGAAGTATATTTTGTTAAATATTAGAATGGCTACACCAGCTTGCTTCTTTATTCTATTTGCTGGAAACTCCTTTTCCTATCCTTCATTCTGAGATAATTTCTATCTTTGATGTTGAGGTGTGTTTCTTGTATGCAGCAGAATGATAGATCCTGTTTTTGCATCTATTAGTCTGTTTCTTTTTATTGAGAAAGTGAATCCATTGATATTGAGGAATACTAATGGCTAAGGGTTGTCAATACCTGTTATTTTGCTATTACTGATGGTGGTAATCGTGTGTCTCTCTCTGTGTGTGACCACACATACATGTGTGCACGTGTTTCCCTTCTTTTGTTTTTGCTGGTGTGAAATTATTTTCTGTGTTTTCTTGGGTGTAGTATACCTCCTTGGGTTACAGGTTTTCTTTTACTACCTTCTGAAGGTCTGGGATTATGGATAGATATTGTTTAAATTTTACTTTGTCACAGAATATCTTTTTTCTTTATCTGTGGTGATGGAAAGTTTTTTTGGGTATAATAGTCTGGGCTGGCATATATCATCTCTTAAAGTCTGCAAGACCTCTCTCCAGGCTCTTCTGGCTTTTAGATTCTCCATTGAGAAGTTAGGTATAATTTTAATAGATCTGCCTTTATATGTTACTTGGGGGCCATTTTCCTTGCATCTTTTAATATTCTTTATCTGTTTTGTATGTTTAATATTTTAATTATTATGTGGTAGGGGGAATTTTTTCTGCTCCAATCCATTTGATGTTCTATTATCTTCTTGTACATCTATAGACATCTCTTCCTTTAGATTGGGAAAACTTTCTTCTATCATTTTTTGAAAATATTTTTTCTGGTCCTTTCAGCTGGGAATCTTCTTCTATTCCTTTTATTCTTAGACTTTTTTGTTTTGTTTTGTCTTGTTTTATAATGTCCTAGGTTTTCTGGATGTTTTGTGTCAGGAACTTTTTATATATTAACCATTTCTTTGACAGATATATTAATTTCTTATAGTGTATCTTTCTTTTATCTCTTGTATACTGTTGGTGATTCTTTTCTCTGTACTACCTATTTGCTTACCTCAATTTTTACATCTCTAGAATTTTCTAAGTTCATATTTTCTCTTTTTAAGTCTTGAACATTTTTATTAATTTTATTCACCTGTTTATTTGTGTTTTTCTGGATTTCTTTATGGTATTTATTCATTTCCTCTTTAAGGACCTCTATTATCTTCCCAACATTGGTTTTTAGGTAATTTTCTTGTGCTTCAATTGTGTTGGAATATCCAGGGCTTGTTGAGGTAGGATAGCTATGCTCTGATGATACAATATTTCCGTGGGTGTTATTGACATTGTTCTTAAGCTGGCCTCTAAACATCTGGGTTTGGAGTAATTATGTTTAGTTCCCAATTTCTGAGTTTACCTTTGTTGGATAGATGTTTTTTTCCCCTGGGTTTCTGTTTTCTTTCTGGTCTTCTGTCTTTGTTGCCTGTGGTTCTGGTGATTGGTGAGTCCTCAAATCTAGTAGAGGGTTAGTGTAACTTTGTATAATTGTGTTAATTACACAGTTTACCTCTTAAACTGGTTATCATATAAATAATTGAGACTCTTATTTATTAAACAGGCTTTCAACACAAAAATTGAGCAGTTATTACTTTATTCTTAACCCACTAAACTGATCTGGCTTCCCCCCAGCATAATCTCAGAGATACTTGCACTTTGTGGCTTTCCTTCTTCAGCTGAATCTCTCCTCAAATCTCCTGCCTTTGCCTCTTCTTCTATATCCTCTCCTAATCTCCTCCTCCCCTATTCCCTCCCCTGCTCAGTGGGAGGCTGTAAGCTGCTTTATTGTCATATCATGGGACAATTGGGGAGCAGTGTTTATATAGCCTTGAGACCCGAGATCTTCAGAACAAGGACTGGAACCAGATATGAGGTGTACAGAAATCATCATTTGAAATATGCAATAACCTTGCACCTACAGTAGAGTGTCTCAGTTGGTGATTTGTTGTGTGCAAGGTACCTTCTAACACCCCAAACACTTGTCAATAGGAGTAAAGCCTCTAAGTAGACACCAGCTCACCTTCCTCATGATTTGTGTAGGTGTTGTCTTCACCAAGCATTTCTGCAGACCAACCAATAGCCTTGACAATAACTTTGGTTGTTTATGGTTTCTCATGCAGTCTACTTGACCCACAGATCTACCCATTGTAACCCAATCTTGAAATTGGATTACTTGGCAGCAAGAGATATCAAGCTGAGGCTCTATCTTCTCTTTTATTTGACAATTTCATTTAGATCACCTATTTTTTATATATTTGCAAATTTCTTTTTTTTTCTCATTAAACTTGTTTTAATGGGTCTCAAAATTCTGTGACAGATTTTTGGTCAAGTTGTTTCCATTAAAAAGTACTGATTTTGAAAACTAATAACTTAAAACTGCCACACACACACACACACACAAAAAAAAAAAGGGTCCACAAAACATTCTCCTTTCCTTCTGAAGGTTTTACGATGCATTGTTATCATTAACCAGTCTTTTACTATTAAACTTAAATGGCCAATTGAGACAAACAGTTCTGAGACCGTTCTTCCACCACTGATTAAGACTGGGGTGGCAGGTGTTAGGGATAATATTCATTTAGCCTTCTGAGCTTTCTGGGCAGACTTGGTGACTTTGCCAGCTCCAGCGGCCTTCTTGTCCACAGCTTTGATGACACCCACAGCAACTGTCTGCCTCATGTCTCGAACAGCAAAACGACCCAGTGGAGGATAATCAGAGAAGCTCTCAACACGCATGGGCTTGCCAGGGACCATATCAACAATGGCTGCATCTCCAGACTTCAAGAATTTAGGACCATCTTCCAGCTTCTTACCAGAACGACGATCAATCTTTTCTTTAAGCTCAGCAAACTTGCATGCTCTGTGAGCTGTGTGACAATCCAGGACAGGAGCATAACCAGCGCTAATTTGGCCTGGGTGGTTCAGGATAATCACCTGAGCAGTGAAACCAGCTGCTTCCATTGGTGGTTTCTTAAAAATACTTCAAATTGCCCTGCATTTTAGTTGTCTGTCCCCATGTTCCCTCCTTATCCTACTTCAACATTCCCAATCCCTGTTTGATTCTCCCATCCCATCACCTCCATCCATTTATAACTATCTATTCTATTTCCCAGATTCAATATTCTTACCATTACCTTATACTTTCCTTAGCTTCTAGGGTTATATGTATTGTAGTCTGCTTCTCAAATACAGCTAACATCTACATATAAGTGAATATTTACCATACTTGTCTTTTTGGGTCTGGTTTATCTCTTTCAGGGTTTTTTTTTTTTCTAGCTTTATCCATTAACCTAAAAATTTCATTTTGTATTGGTTGAGTAATAGCCAATGTATAAATATGCCATATTTTATTTCTTCATTCATTAATGAAGATATTCCATGCTTCTAATTTCTGGCTATTATGAATGGAGGAGCAATGAACACGATTGAGCAAGTATTGTTACATATGCCCAGGAGTGGTGTGTCTGAATCTTGAGGTAGATTAATTTCCAGCTATCTGAGGAACATCAATAATGATTCTCATAGTTGATGGGGTGCTGTTATGCATTCTAAATATTAACTAACATGTTCCTAAAATCCTGCTTGCTGTGCTACAAGTGAAGCTGTGATATCTTTCTTATTTTCCATTGTCTCTGATTGGCTAAATAAATTCTGAGGTCTGAGATTGGGCAAACACAGAGGTAGGTGGGACTAAGGTGCTTGGGCTTGTGAAGCAGAGAGGTGAATGGGTAAAAGAAGCCTCCAGAAGAAGGAGAGAAGCCAGGAGCAGGAAGGAGGATACATGATGGGATAGATGAAAGATCATTCCACATGGACTGGAACATCGACATGGTATATAGAAAACCAGCCATAGGGATGTATGTATATTATATAGGGCTTTATTTAGGGATAGAATTATGAGCTAGCCTAGATAGGCCAAGATTGCTCAATTCGGGCCAAGGCTTGTTAAAATCCATTAGGTCTCTGAGTGCTCATTTATAATACAGGTTAAGGATTAACAATCACAAACAATTAAAAATAATATAAATACTGGTTAATAATTTAATTAATTATTTATTAATTGGCATGATCTACACATAGTGGCTATACACATTTGTACTCCTACCAGCAATGAATGTGTATTTCCCTTACTCCATATCCTTACCAGTATAAGCTGTTACTTGTTTTATTGATCTTGGCCATTCAGACAGATGTAAGGGGAAATCTCAAAGTAGTTTTGATGTGCATTTTCCTGAGGATGAAATGCTTCTCAGCTATCTGTATCTCATCCATTTAAAATACTCTGTTCAGATTTGTGTCCCATTATTTTAATGGGTTGTTTACTTAATGTACATATTATTTATTTTATATATATTGTAAATATTTACCTTCTGTCACTGTGTAGTTGGTAAAAGTCTTTTCCCATTTCCAGACTTCTGCTTTGTCTGAATGATTGTGTCCTTTGCCTTACAGATGGTTTTAAGCTTCATAAAAATTGATCTATTTATTGCTGTTCTTAGTCTTCATGCTGAATCTATTCCTTTTAGATTTTCTTTTCCTGTTCCAGTGAGTTCAATGACTGACACTGTCTCTTCTCTCACATTCAGGATATCTTGTCTTATGTTGAGGTCTGTTATTCACTTGGAGTTGAGTTTCATGCAAAATGATATGTATGGAACTATTTGCATTCTTCTACATACAGTCATTCAGTTTGAACAACATCATTTGTTGAAGGTGTGGTCTTTTTCCAGTGTATATTTCTGATTTTCTTTACTAAAATCAGGTGTCTATGGATGTGTGGACTTATGTCTTCATATTTAATTTTATTCCATTGATTAAAGTGTCTGTTTTCATGCCAGTACCATGACATGTTTATTACTATAACTATGTGATAACTCCAGCCTTTCTTTTATTATTCAGGATTGTCTTAGATATCCTGTTTTTTGCTTGTTTGTTTGATTGTGTCCATATGAAGATCAAAATTGTCTTTTCAAGTTCTGTGAAGAATTTTATGGGAATTTTGATGGGGATTCCATCGAATCTGTAGATTGTTTTTGGTAAGATTCTCATTTTTACTACATTAATCCTAAAGATCTGTGAGCATAGGAGATTTTGCCATCTTCTGATATCTTCTTAAATTTCTTTCTTTAGTGTTTTAAAGTTTTTAATCATACAAATCTTTCCCCTGTTTGAATAGATTTAGTCTAGGGTGTTTTATAGGATTTTAGGCTACTGTAAAAGATGTTGCTTCACTGATTTCTTTCTCAGTTAATTTGTTATTTGTATATAGGAAGACTATTGATATTTTCATATTAATTATGTATCCTGCTACTTTTTTGCAAATGTTTATCAGATGTAGAAAGCTTCCTACAGTATTTTTTCAGGTTTTTTTATATATACTTTCATATTTTCTGCAATAAAGACACTTTGATTTCTTTTCTTCCTATTTATATCCTCTTTTCTCCTTCAGTTTTCTGACTGCTTTAGCTAAGGCTTCAAGCACTATATTGAATAGGTATTGGGAGAGTGGACAGCCTTGCATTGTTCCTGATTTTAGTAAAATTCTGTTCCATCTAGGTTGATACCAGCAATGAACTTCTTATATATTGCCTTTGTTATGTTGAGATCTGTCCCTTGTGTCCCTAATTTCCCCAAAATATTTATCATAAAATGATGTTGGATTTGGTCAAAGGCTTTTTTCTGCATGTAATAAGTAGA
The DNA here is from genome assembly GCA_907164525.1 of Lophiomys imhausi. Lineage (NCBI taxonomy): Eukaryota > Metazoa > Chordata > Mammalia > Rodentia > Muridae > Lophiomys > Lophiomys imhausi. Next base: position 9,693,502 of record CAJQZJ010004856.1, on the reverse strand, counting down.
CATTTTTGTGTTTGTTTTTCAATTTGTTTATATGATGTATTAGATTTATCTATTTATGTATGTTAAACCATTCTTACATCACTGAGATGGAGCCTAGTTGATCCTAATGGGTTCTCTTTTTAAGTTTTATATTTTTATTGAAAACAGGTTGTTCTCTTATACAATACATCCCAACCACAGTTTCCACTGCCTCCACTCCTCATAGTTCCCTGATCTCCCCTCTTCCCCAGATTCACTATCTTTCTAGTTCTTCAGAAAAGAACAGACCTCCAGTCAAACATAAGACAGTCAAACATAACAAAACAATACAATAAGATACAATACAAGAAGATACAATAAGACAAAGTGGAAATCCTCATATTTGAGGACAAAGGGGCTTTTGGGTGGATGCTCATTTGATGTGTTTTTGTGCTGGGTTTGCAAGAATTTTATGGATATTTTGCTGCTATGTTCAGAAGGGAAATTGCTCTGCAATTCTCTTACTTTGTTGTGACTTTGTGTGGTATGGATATAAGGGTAACTCTGGATTCTTAAAAAGAATTGGGCAAAGTTCCTTTTGTTTCTATCTTTCTGAATAATTTGAGGAGTATTGGTGTTAACATTTCTTTAAAAGTCTGATAGAAATCTGCATTGAAACCATCTTTCCCCGAGAATATTTTGTTTGGACACAGTTAGTTATGTACCCTATTTCACTAGATATTACAGGTCTGTTTAAATTTTGCTTATCTGATCTTGATTTAACTATGTTGGGTGGTATATATAAAAATTACTCATTTTCTTATATTTTAGAATTTGGTGGATTATAAGTTTTTAAATTAATTCCTTATGATTTACTGGATTTCCTTAGAATCTGTTACCACACCCCCCTTTTCATCTCTAATTTTGGTAATTTGAATATTCTCCCTCTGATTATTTCTTGCATTCCTTTTGGGTATGATTTCTTGTTTTTACTCTAGAGCTTCCAGATATATTCTTATTTTCTAGATGCTTAATGCAATGAACTTGTCTTGAAAGAGCCTTCATTGTGTCCCATTATTTTGACAATGCTGTGTGTTTATTTTCATTCAATTTTATTAAAAATTAAAAAATCTTTATCTCTTTTTTAATGTGTGTCTTGATCCATTTTTTCATTTAGTATGACTTTTGTTTCTATGAATTTGTAAGATTTCTGTTGTCTCTGTTGTTAATATTCAGCTTTAATCTATGAAGGTCAGATAGAATCAGGGTGTTACTTCAAATTTCTTGTTTCAGCTGAGACTTGCTTTGTATGCAAGTACGTGATCAATTCTGAGGAAAGTTCCATGTGATGTTTAAAAGGAGTTTATACTTTTGTGTTTAGGTGAAATGCTCTATAAATGTATTTTAGCACCATTTGGTTTAAGATTAAATTCACTTCTTGCATTTCTCTGGATTTTTCTTTAGATGACCTGTCATTTAGCAAGAGTTGGGTATTGAAGTCACTCATAATCATTGTGTGAGAATGAAAATGTGAGTAGGCTGTAGTAGTTCTTATTTTATGAACTTGTGTACCCTCGTGTTTGATGAAAAGATATTTAAATTTCCAATCTTCTTGGATTTTTCTTTTGATGAGTAAATAGTGCATGTCGTTATCTATTCAGATTAGTTTTAGGTGGAAGTCTATTTTGTCAGATATAAAAATTGCTACATTAACTGGTTCCTTAATCTATTTGCTTGAAGTATATTTTTTAGTCTTATCCTGAGGTGATGTCTATCTTTGATACTAAGATGTGTTTCTTGGATGCAGCAGCAGAATAGATCCTGTTTTCTGACACATTTTGTTAGCCTGTGTCTTTTTATTAGGGAATTGAGATCATTGATGTTGAGAGCTGTTGATGACCAATAATTGCTGATTCTTGTTTGTGTGTGTGTGTGTGTGTGTGTGTGTGTGTGTGTGTGTGTTTTCCCTCTTTTGAATGCTGATCTGGGATTATTTATTATTTATTATTTCTTGGGCGTGGTTAACATGTTTAGGTGGGGATTTTCCTTCTAGCATCTTTTACAGGGTGGACTTGTAGATAGATATTGCTTAAATTTAGTTTTATCATGTGATATCTTATTTTCCCCACCTATTGTGATTAAAAGGTTTGCTGGATATAGTAGTTTGGCTTAGCATCTGTGGTCTCTTAGAGTCTGTAGAACATAAGTTCAGGCCTACTGACTTTTAGGGTCTAGTGAGAAAGCAGGTGTTATTCTAATAGTTTCCTAATGGGTTACTAAGTCTTTTTTGTATTCTATATATTTCCGGACCTTGACAGACACCTCGTTTTTTTTTTTTTTTTAACCTTAGGGAAATTTTCTTCTTTGAGTTTGTTTTTAGACATTGGGAACTGAAAGGGAGAAAAACTGATGGACTAGGAGGGTGAAAGGTTGATGATTAGATCCTCAGGAGATTAGAAAGCTAGATTTGCAATCAGTATCTGATTCCTTGGTCAGGTAGTCATTTGTTTTAGGGGGAGATAGTGTCTTAGGTATTGGTAGGTGAGACAAAGGGGCGAAATGAGGAGTGGTGTAGGAGAACCTCTGTTTAGTCCCTTTAGATAGGAGGTACAGAGGAAGGAGAGGTACCAGCCCCTCTGTCCTGCTACCAAGCTGAGGATAAGACTGCAGAATTGGAGTTGGAGAATGGGAAGAGGAGGGAAAACCACCTATCTGATTTCCTGACTATCCTGGTCAGTAGGTTTCTGTACATAGACTGCCTTGAATGATGATGGGTGAAACCTACTGCTGAAAATTTTTAAATGCCTATTGATGTATTTGCTTTGTTTTAGAACTTTGTGTTCTAAATATTATAATGGTCTCGCACTTTAGAAGTTTTATGCATATTATCTGTTTGTTTCTGAATATATATGTATATTTTTGAGTGTACTATATATATACAAAGTTTTTAATGAAATAGAAATGTTTTTTCTTTTTTCATTTCATATACTACAATTAAAATCATTTTCAAAATGTGTCTAAATCATTTTCAACTCTTCCTTTACACTTTATAAATATTTTATAAATTTAAATATTCAAATTCCTTTATAATGTAAGGAATATTTTGTATTCTATAAACTGTCAGGTCAACACAAAATAACCTACATAGCACTCATAACAACCTAGTTTCTTATAGGTGCTCATTATGTGTGAATAAGGGAATGAATGAACTAAGCCTTTACTAGTAAGACTATGTGAGTGGCAACAACACAATGTGATGATATGTATTATTTAATTGCTCACATGTATATAATTTGAGAATCTCTGAAGAGGTCATCTTAGAAAAATTTACCATATATTGATAATAAAATAATTATAGACCATTACTTTAACCCACATCCTGGCGTCAATATAAAATTGCTCTGAAGTTTCAGATAGGAAAAGAAGTGTCAGCAGTTGGAGAGAACAGGAAATATAGATCTCTTTCTGTAAATTTGGAAACAAATATTGTGTTAAGCAAGGAAAAACATGGACTCGTGAGATGGATCAATGATAAAGAGTGGTTGTTGCTCTTGCAGAGGACCTTGATTCAATTCCTTGCAGCCACCTGATGGCTCATGTCCATCCAGAACTCCTGTCTTAATTACTGTTCTATTGCTGTAATGAGACACCATGACTAAGACAACACATAGTAGGAAGCACTTAACAGAGGGCTTGCTTATAGTTTCAGAGGGTGAGTACATGACTATCATTATGGGGAGAGTATCTTTGCATGCAGACAGAATATTCCTCTTTCAGAATAGTCCCTGAGCCTTAAGTAATATTGGACAGATGTATCCACTGGAACTGGCCTCCATACTTCTGCATTTTCATTGGTTTTGATTTTCTTTAAAGGTCTTCATTATTTTCAAAGAGAAGTATTTTTGATGAGGAATGAGGACTGTACTTATCTGTGGGTATCATAGTGTGTGCTTGCCTCCTTGTTCTCTATAATTGTAGGCTCCTTGCTCCAAATTTTTCAGATATGAGTGAATATTCTGGAGTAACTGCATAAACCAGGTACTAAAAAGGGACCATTTCTGGGGTGGTGACGGGGGCCAGTAGAGAAGGGAAATAGTACAAATGATTTGATTGCGGAAATGAGAAGTTAAAGGGCTCTCGTTTGGAAAAGTTAGGCAGATAATAAAGAAGAGAAGATGAAGGTAGAATAACAGTAAAGATGTCCAAAACATCAAATGAAACCACAACATTAATTATCTAAAAACAGACAGAATACAGGTGATTTTGTGTGTGTGTGTGTGTGTGTTTGTGTGTATAGTTTAAATGAAATTTTGCCTTCACTGACAAGAGTCAGAGACTATATAACCAAACACCACATACCCTACTGCTGAAGACAGAATGCACCTCAGAAACAGGGCCTCAGGACTTGAGCCGGATCTCACTTTATTGCCTCTTTCATGAGGATTAGTTTTCATATCAGAAGGCACCAGACATGTTCCAATGGAAGGAGGCAACTGATGCTATACCTATGGATACCCATGAACCACAATGATCAACATGGAACAATGAACCTTTAAGTGCAGTAGTGGCATTATCCCATTGGACTTAAGATCAAACGGAAACTGTTCCTGATAGTGGAAACCTCGCCAGCAACTCAGGCCTAAAGAAGTCACAGATCATTTTAGGAGAACCTAAAGCTACCATATGGCTAAAACATCATGAGATCTAACTATATTTTGAATATTTGTGCTGCATGTTTTTCTGAGTGTATTTCAGACACTAATTCAAATTCCATTGCATTTTAGCTATTGTTCTCTTTGCAAATCATTCATATACAATAATCTATTTTCTCATTTTTTCACACCCTTGCTTTCTTGTACACGTGCTGTGATAATAATTTTTCTTTGATTTTAATATTAACTTTACATTAGCTGATATATAAAAATTATCTATTATTATTTTACCCCTTTTAAGCTTTAACTTTCTGTAGATAATTTAGTTTTTATATGAGATAGTTTAGCGGTTTATGCATTTTCTCTTTTCTATACTTCAAGTTATTTAAAATTACTCCTCTCTGGCCTTAAGAATGATACTTATTTGTAATAGCTAGAAACTGGAAACAACCCAGATGTCCCTCAACTGAAGAATGGTTTAAAAAACTGTGGCATATCTACACAATGGACTATTACTCAGCTATCAGAAACAATGAAATTATGCAATTTGCAGCCAAATGGATGGAACTAGAGAAGCTCATCCTAAGTGAGCTAACCCAGACTCAGAAGGACCATATGGCATCTATTCACTTATAGTAGGATTTTAGCTGTATAGTACAGGATATCTATACTACAACCAATGCACCAAAGGGAACATGGACATAGACTTTTTATTCATTTTTTGTTTGTTTGTTTTTTAGTTTTCTCTCCCTGGCAATGAGATACTTTTCACTGGTGGTACTGCCTTGTAGGCCCCCAGTATATGAGAGGGCTCTTGGGCCTCATATGGCTTCTGAACTGGGGTGAGGGACTGTTATGTAGAGAAACTCCACTCCAGAGGAGTGGGATGGAAGGGATAGGGGGTAGAGGGTGGGTGTGTGGGGCTGGGAAGGGGGGAAAGAGGACAATATGATGGAGATGTAACCTGAACCAACAAATAAATAAATTTATTTATTAAAAAATAAAAAAATAAAATAAAATACACAACAATAAAATGAGTGTATGTAGAAAATTATACATTCTATCAGGATAATACAATAATATTTTCAAAAAAAAAAAGAATGATACTTACTGTTGGGAAGCACCACTGCTAAGGCGCAGTCCATGCAACCAGACAGCCCTGAGCTTGGTGCTAAATGGAGGACTCCCTTTCCCAGTGGGGCTCCTCCTTCTCTTCCTGACCTTATCTGGGGATCCAGAACCCCCTATCCCATCGACCTGAGTAATGTCACATAGACCTTAGCGAAGTTACAGGTTCAACTTTCTTTCTCCAGAAAAGAATCCACTCAATAAGCATCTGGGATTCCTGGAACGTCTCTCACTGCAAAAGAGGCATTCAGTGCCTTAAACCTCAACCAAAAATGTACTCTCACCCTAGGAACCCCCATCCACGCCTCAAAGTTCTATATAACCCTTGTTTGCTTGAACAAATTTGAGCTGTCTCACTGAAGCTGTTCCTAGATTATTAATCCATCCACTCATGCCCTCTTTGCCCTAGGGGACTGGTGACCCACAGTCCCAGAGGAAAGGAGAGATCCGCAACTTGATATCTTTTTTGTTTGTTTGTTTTTGCTTTGAGACAGGGTTTCTCTGTGTAACAGCTCTGGCTCTCCTGGACTCGCTTTGTAGACCAGGCTGGCCTCGAACTCACAGTGATCTGCCTGCCTCTGCCTCCCAAGTGCTGGGATTAAAGGTGTGCGCCACCGTGCCCACCACAACTTGATATCTTAAATATGGCTTGCAGGAAGACTGACGGGCACAAATTCCCTTCTCAATGTCTTTGTATCTACTTGAACCTTAGCAACATGTGAATTTTCTGTATCTAACTTTCCAAATTACTAATTGCTACCATTTCCATGTGGTCACAAAAGAAAATAAGACATATTCTGTCCAAACAACTTCTCTTTTTAATCTTTCTGTACTTTTTGAGTTACAGCTTTTAAAATATAGCTCTTTGAAAATTTTCCTTGCTGAGTTTTGATCACTTTCATTTCCCCAAATTCTTCCCACATCCACATTTTCCCATCCATACAACTTTGTGCCCTTATTTTAAACATTTCAAGACCAATTTGGACTGTTCAAATAATCTTGGGTATGTTTTTCTCCTGTGAGCTTGGTAAAATTGAGGCTATGTTCAGAGACAAAACTTTCTAACCAAGCAGCTAATAATTACTAATTGAGGCAATGATAGTGGTAGGGACTTCATGTCCAAGTTCTCTTCTATCTTTGTATTCAGTCCGACTTACTTCTTTATGATTTGTGCATAGTGTTATAAACACTGGGAGTTATTCCTGAAGCTGAACTGTGAAGTCCAGAAGATGCTCCCTTGTATTTTTACAAGTCTGTTGAACATGGAGAGATTGAGTAAAATACAAAGCTATTTTGATTGCTTCAAATCTTCCTTTTAAGGAGAATCTGGATAAAAGCTGAATATAGGGCATAGTTTTTAGAACAAAATTATAATTTGAGACTTGATTATTCCATATCACAAATCATTTACACTTTTGTTTATTCTTCTGTGTATCGTATTATTATTATTGACATTTCCATAGTAAAAAAAATTTTTAATGAATATAGCTTTGTTTTAAACCCAGGTGTGGGACATGGGGCTACTTAAGATTTGTCCATACTAACTAACCATGATTAATCTCATGCTCTGGCAGGGGCATGCTTTTGCAAGCTGAGGATAATTTATTTTTGGAATTACGGGACTCCTTAGAGGGTATATGTTGCCAGAGTCCCAAGAGGTGCAGTGGCTGCTGCTCACCCTGCAGCCGCTCTAGCAGCTCCCAATGCTGGTGGTTGGTGTTTACTCCTGCTGCTATTACTGTTTGCTGGTTGCTGCTATTTGTTGTATTGCTGGTTGCTGGTTGGTGATATCCTGATAATGAAGATCAAATTTGCCCAAGTACTCGATGCCCTAATCAGCAGGAAGTAGTCCAATGATATTGATAATCCCTTTTCCCTCTAACATTCTCTCCTACCTAGTGTTGGGGAGTTGTAAGGGATAGAGAAGTGTAGGGAGGTACAAAAATGAAGCCAATAAAGTAGCCAAAATCTGGCTATACTTTTCCGTTCACAGTATAATTAATAATATCAGAGTTTTTAGTGATAAATATGTAAATCTTCCTTTTCATAATTTTTGTATAATTAAAGAGTTTGGAATTTTAGATTGACTCAAAATTCACCTTATGAATCATAATTTATTTCCAAAAATATTTATTTTTAATTATGTGTCTCTTTGTGTATATGCATGTGTATGAGTATAGTGACCACAGATGCCACATGAGGATGTCAGATCACCTGGAGCTAGAGTTATAGGGTGTTGCATAATTTGGGTGCTGAGTTCAGAATGTAGATGCTGTGAAAGAGTAGGAAATGTTCTTAAGCACTGAGTTACCTCTCCAGACATGAATCTTTCATTCCTTACTTGTATTTCAGGAAATTATTTAAAAATTTTCTTTAACAAGATGCCAACAAAATAATTCACTTCTCACATTAAACTAAATCTCTGGAATTTAATTTGCTCTTCAGACTTTAATCATGTCTGCTAACTTCATCCCCTGATGATCTTACATATCCTTGTTGGGTGTTGTTTATAATTCATAATGTTTTGTATTTTCTATTAGCAACATTGAAATGTTAGAAAGTAATTATTTGTGCTGTTGATGGAACCTTGGGATTTCATTGTTGCTGTCACCAAATGCAGAACAGCCCAAAACATAATGACACATAAATATCTTTTAGCATCATGAAAAGGTACTCAGATCAAAACATTTACAATTAGAGTTGGTATGTTAACATTTGTTTAAGACACATAACAGTTTTTTTAAATTCTAAGGCAGATGCAAGCACTTCCACTCCATTCCTTTAGTAGGTACACCTTGATAGGTTTTGCTGTTATTTGTTTTTATGTTTAGACCATTTTACTTAAAAAACATAAAACATCTTTATCTTCAGGATGTTTAACAGCTGTAGTGAGCAGTTTATTGCGAGGTCCTATGGTTCTTAGTGTTCCCACTCATGGATGACTCTAATCAGTGGCTAGGGAATTGGGCCCTAGCTTATGGCAAAGTGCTATGTTACATCTCTGCTGGAGTTCACCAGATGCTGCATGAGAAAACTACTAACAAGAGAGAACAATGATCTCCCCTAGAAATTAGATGTGTAATAAACCAATCATTTAACGTCCATCAAGCATAACCCATCCCTTCTAAAAGTACTTCAAAAGTCCCACTGGCAATGAGATACTCAGTGATTTCTGCTATCACTACTGAAGAAACACTTGTAAGGGACATCTTGGGACTTTCAGACTGTTACCAAGAGTTTTGTAACTCCACTGGAGATCTCTCCAGAGTCTCTGGTACCAGCCCCCAAAGATGCCCTGTGAGATCTTTAGGTTTTCTCTCTTGTGGGTTATTCAGATATGCTCTTCCTACTGCTAGTTTTCCATAAATGTACCTGAGAGTGTACGGATCTATTGGATGCTTTATTAGGCAATTTAAGGAACTATCACACATGAAATAAACACTTGAAACTTTAGTTGCTCAATAGTGTAAACAGGAGGCTAAAACCAGGGAAAGTGCTAAGTGCTACTGCTTAATTCCCTCCCCCATCATCTGAAATGAAGTACTGGCAGGCATCCCAGAAGGTGAAAGTATTCCTGGAAGCTTTTACCCTGAGAGCATTTTTTAAGTGTCTAGTTTTGTTTACTCAGTCTCATGGGGCATGAAGACAGAAACAGCAGCCCTCACTCATACAAACCTAAGAGTCTATAAGGAGAATCTTTCCCTAGAAAGTTGGTACATAAAGTTTTATTTTTCACTCTAACAGTGAGCCAGAAATAAACTGCTGAGCACCATTTCCCATCGGAAAAGTGATCCATAAACTCACCTGTTACCTAAACAAATCTAAAGTTGTATAACCCCAGGTAGAGTTCTACATCTTACATCCCGGGTTTCTATGCTCTCACTGTTCAGATAGCCATTTGCAAACAAATAATTGACTGGAAATTACCGTCACTCTTGTAATACATACAAATAATATAAACAAGAAGCTTCCAAGGATAAAAAGCAAAAGAATTAGAAATACATGAACCAGTAGAAAACCAAAAAAGACAAGCAAACTGATTTAATATTTTAAGTATTGGTACATCGTAACATATATTACTTTCCTTTTCCTAGAAGATTAGCAATAGAACTTGATGGTATTATAAAGGGAAACATATAACCTTATAGGTTGGAGACAACAGAAGAAAACAAAAACTGTTTTAAATAGATAACAGATAACTAAAATATACAACTTTATTAACACATATTTTTGAACATTAAGTCGTTTTAAAAATTTCTGCACTTCACTTTAAGGAATAAGGGACTAGGAAGGCAGTGAATGTGTTAACTCATTTCAGAATTTGAGGTACTATGTATATATGGTTAAATGTCCACATTACTTACTAAAAATAACAAAAGTGCGAACCCTTTCTCTCACTCTCCTTCTTTCTCTCCTAAATGATTAAGTTGATGCAAGATGCAAAAAAGGAGAAAAAGAAACATGAAAAGAAGCAGAAGATAGAAATTACATTAAAACTTCAAACAATATTAAACATAAAAATTGAGAATATTAGAGTTATAGATATAAGCAAATGAAAAAAACATACAACAAGCAACTCTTGTCAATCAATTTAGAAACAAATAAACTGTATAAATATGTTTCAGTGTTAAGTTAACTGAACAATAAATTATAGGATTTATAACATTATTATAATAAATATCAATATTTTAACATAATTTCACAGAGACAAAATGCTGTAACCATATAACCCCATGGATTATTGAAGAATTTCATGGAACGATAGAGATATAAGTCATTTTAAGTAATTTCAATAATATGTAGCCCCAACCCTAATAGATACCCCCTGATCTACCATAATCAATGCCTGCCAGAAGACCATGTAGGGTGCCAGTGGCCTCTGCTTTTCCCAGATCCAGTTATTAGGGTTACCCCTAGTGCTGCAAAAGAACACCAGGGCCAACTTCCCTCACCCTTGTCCATGTGTCCTATGGATTCTTTATACCATATCCCTAACATCCCCTTCTCCCAGCCTCCAACAATAATAAGCACTCCCCTACCTAATCCATCTCACCTCCATGAACAAACTAACCAAGTAGGTCAGTAAAACAGTCAACACTCAGCCAACATACTGTGAAAGTCAGGAGACAAAACAGAAACTAAGGAACAAAACTCACACCTGACCAAGACAAAACCAGAAATCAGCACCTAAACCCATAATCACCACTAGGATGACTAGATGCTCATGTAAGAACATAATGAACTGCAGCCAGGACAAAAAGTCATCACTAGAGTACATCTGTCATACAACAGCCAGTCAGGAATACTCCAACATAGCTGAAGCACGAGAAAAAGGCATTAAAATCATATGAAGATAATAGAGGTTCTGAAAGAGAAAATAGGTGTACCCCTTAAAGAAAGTCAAGAAAACACAAACAATTTGAGGAAATTAGTAACTCCCTCAGAGAAAAACAAGAAAAAGTAAGTAATTGAAGTAATTGAATAAATCCCACAAAGAAACTTAATAAACAAAATAAGGTAAAATAAAAGCATACAATTAAAGAAAACAAAAATTTTCAAGTCCTCAACATGGAAATAGAAGCAATACCAAAAAAAAAACCCACAAGTTTTTCAGAAAAGTATAAAAGAAAATTTTCTTCAACTAAAAATCAAGATGCCTATAAAGGTACAAGACTTCAAAGAACACCAAATAGATTGGACCAGAAAAGAAAATCCACTTTGGTACACACTATTTAAAAGACTACACAAACATACAGAACAAAGAAAGAATACAAAAATTTGAAAAGGACAAAAGACCATATAACATATAAAGGAGACCGATTAAAATTACACCTGACTTGTCAATGAAGAGTCTAAAAGCCAGAAAAGCTTGAACTGATGTGCTGTAAAGTCTAAAAGACCACAAATGCCATCCCAGATTATATGCTAGAAAAATGTCAATCACCATAAACAGAGCAAACAAGATATTCTACAATAAAGTCAAATTTAAACAACATCTATCTACAAATTCAGCCTTACAGAAGGTGCTAGAAGGAAAAATCCAAACCAAAGGGGTTAACCATGCACATTAAAACATAGGAAATACATAACCTCACAAGAACAAAAGTAAAGAAAAGAAATAACCCCTACCCACACATACAGACTACCACCACCACCACAAAATAAATAAATAAATAAAACAACAACAACCAAGAATTAACAATCATTGTTCATTCATATATATCTATGTCAGTGACTTAATTTACCCAATTAAAAGACACAGATCAACACTATGGATATGAAAACATGACCCATCCTTCTGCTTCATACAAGAAATACACCTTAATCTTAAGGATAGACATTACTTCAGGGAAGATCAGAAAAACATATTCCAAACAAATGAACCTGAGAATCAAGCTGGATTATCCATTTAAATATCTATTAAAATAGACTTCAAATGAAAATTAATCGAAAAAGATGGGCAAGGACACTTTGTACTTATCAAAGGAAAAAAATCTACCAAGATGATATTTCAGTTCTGAACATCGATGCATCAAATACAAGGGCAACTACCTTTGCCAAAGAAACACTACTACACCTTAAATAACACATTGACCCTCACACATTGATAGTACTTCAATACCCCACTCTCACCAATGGACAGGCGATCCTGAAGATATAGTTTTAAACTATTTAATCTCTCTGCACACCTTTCAACACACTGACCCAAGGTACAGGAGAAAGAATATTATTAGAGACCAAGTGGAGACCTCTTGAATCATAGATCCTTATGGTGACTGTCACCAGTAAAGTCAAATCAGCATACAAGCAGCAATGGGAACATAGCAATCAGCAATAATGGGAACATAGCTAACCAGGAGCACCAGCAAGGACAGCCAAAGAAGCAGTGGATTTCCCAGCCCCAAATGGGTCCCACCTGAGCTCAGCCTGACCTGGGCCTTGATCTTCAGCAAGTCTCAGCAGCAGCAAACTTTGGCAAAGCATTGTCTGGAGTCTTTCAACGTGAAATAGCGATGAGAAGCTATGAGAAGCAATGCCAAGTAAAAAAAAAAAAAACCCTCCATATTTACATTTCCTTCAAATATGTACAAGGAGGCTTTCATGCCCTCTACACAAGGTACTTCCTGTTGACCAAGATCACCTGCTCTCCAAGGAGTCTGTCTACCAAAGGAATATATTTCTCACATGTTGCAGTTTCCAGTTGGCAAAAATCATGTGGTCTACATCAGGATGTTTTGGATACTCCTTTCAGGAGTCTGTTTTTCAGGAGTGAACAAAGCACCCCCACATCCCACACTTGAGACCAAACTAAAATTCACATTCATTTAGCACAACAATGTTTCTACAGAAATCTAAACTTCCACCACATATAAACTAAGCAGAGAAATGCTGGAGCTAACTGACATTATAAACCAAATGGACATAACAGTTATTTTCAGAACATTCTACCCAAACAGAAAAGAATATATATACTCTTTTCACAGCATCTGACAGAACTTCTCCAAATGTGAATGTATACTCAGACATAAAACATGTCTAAGTGAATACAAGAAAATTGAAATCACCCCTGCATCCTATCAGACCACCATGGATTAAAGCTGGATTTCAACAACAACAGAAACAACAGAAAGCCTATAAACTAACAGAAACTCAACAACCCTCTTCTGAATAAAACAAATATTTCAAGACAGAAATGAGGAAAAATTAAAGACTTCCTAGAATTCATTGAATATGAATACAGAACATAACTAAACTTATAGGAAACAATGAAGGCTCTCTCTAATCCAAACTAATTAAAATATGGGAAGAAAATATCTATACTAATAAAAACAAGAGAGGAAAAGCAGGATGTAACAAATCACACCAAGAAAATTCAGCAATTTGTATTTTTGGTTGTGAGCCTAGCCTCTAACGGCTGAGCCATCTCTCCAGCCCGAAAATTCATCAATTTGTAAGGGCGTATTTAAAAACCTGGTTTCCAACAAATCAGAAATTCTTAAAAAAAGAATAATTTTCTTGATATATACAACTTACCAAAGTTAAATGAAGATCAGGTAAACATTTTTAAAAACCTATAATCCCAAATGAAATAGAAGTACTCACTAAAATCTCCCAAACAAAGCAAGTCAAGGGCCAGTTTTAGCAAAAAATTCTACCAGATTTAAAAGAAGAATTAACACCAATACTCCTCACATTATTCCACAAAATGGAAACAAAGGAAACATTGCCCAATTCATTTTAGGAGGTCACACTTACACTGATACTGAAACCACATAAATACTCCATTAATAAAACAGAGAATTAGAGACTAAATTTCCCTTATGAGCATAGATGCAAAAATACTTGTGAACTGAATACAAGAAATCAAAATCATTCACCATGATCAAGTAAGCTTCATCCTGGGAATGCAGTTATGGTTTAACATATGAAAATCTGTCAATGTAATTCACAATATACATAAACTGAGTGAAGCAAAAAGCTCATAATCATCTCATTAGATGCTCAAAAAGCTTTGATAAAATACAATACCCCTTCATGATGAAAGTAATGGAGAGATTAGGGATACAAGAAACATACCTAAATATCATAAGGCAATTCACAGCAAGCTTATAGCCAACACCAAATTTAATATAAAGAAATACAAATCAGTTCTATTAAAATTAGGAATAAGACAAGGTGTTCACAATCTCCATATCTATTCAATATAGTACTTAAAGTTTTAGTTAGCGCAATAAGACAACTAAACATAATAAAGAGGATACAGATTGGAAAAGAGAACCTTTATTTGCACAGGATATGATAATATACATAAATGACTCTTTAAAAAATTCTGTCAGAGAACTCCTACAACTGATTAAACACATTTTTCAATGTGGCTGGATTCAAGATTAACTGGAAAAAAAAAACAGTAACATTCAGTAACCATCCTATGTACAAATGAGGAAAAGATTGAAGTAGAAATAAGGGAAACAACATTCTTTACAATAGACTCAAATAATATAGAGTATCTCTGGGTAACTCTATCTAAATAATGGGGGACTCATATGATAAAAACTTCAAGTCACTGAAAAAAGAATTTGAGGAAGATATCAGAATATCAACAGATCTCCCATGCTCATGGAACTGTAGGATTAACATAGAAAAAAAATGGCTATACTACAGAAAACAATGCACACATTCAATGCAATCCTCCACAAAATTTTAAAACTATTCTTTACAAACCTTGAAAGGAAACTCCCATCTTCATTTGAAAAACAAACATGTAAAGAACAACAAAACAAACAAACAAAAAAGAGAATGGCTAAAACAATCCTCAACAATTAAAGAATCACTGGAGGTATCACCATCCTTGATCTCATGCTACACTACAGAGCTATAGTAGTTAAAAACTGCATGCATTGCATTGGTATAAAACAGACATATTGATTAAACAGCATCAGGCTGAAGACCTAGATGTAAATTCAGACACCTATGGACACCTCATTTTTGATAAAGAAGCAAGAAAGATACAATGGGGAGAAAAAAAGCATCTTCAACAAATGGTGCTGGAATAACTAGATGACTGCATGTAGAAGAATGCAAATAAATTCATATATATCATCCTGAATAAACCTGTCCAAGTGGATCAAACACTAATCACAAAACCAGACACACTGGACCTGATAGAAGAGAAAGTGGGGAACAGCTTTGAACACATTAGCACAGGAGAAGACTTTCTGAACAGAACACCAGTATCACAGACACTAAGATCAACAATTAATAAGTGGGACCTTGTGAAACTGAAAATCTTCTGTAAGGCAAAGGATACCACCAATAGGACAAAACTGCAGCCTCCAGAATTGGAAAATATTTTCAGCAAGCCCAGATCTGACAGAGGGCTAATAAACAAAATATGTAAAGAACTCAAGAAACTAGACATAAAAAAGCAAACAATCCAATTTAAAAATGGAGTACAGCTCTAATCAGAGAATTCTCAATAGAGAAAACTTAAATGTCTGAGAAACAATTAAAGAAATTTTTACCATCTTTAGCCATCATGGAAATAGAAATCAAAACAACATTGTGATTCTATCTTACTCCTGTCAAAATATCTAAGATCAATAACAGAAGTGACAGATCATGCTTGTGAGAATGGAACAATGGAAACACTCTTCCATTGCTGGAGGGAGTGCAAATCCGTACAGCCACTATGGAAATCAATGTGGAAGTTCCTCAGAAAATTGAAAATGAACCTATATCAACACCTAGCTATACTACCACTCTTGAATATATATCCAAAAGATACTCCCTCCTATCATAAGGATACTTGCTCAACTATATTCATTGCAGCTTTATTTATACTAGACAGAAATTAGAAGCAAGCTAGATGTCCCTGAAGAATAGATAAGAAAATTGTGACACATTTACACACTGAAGTATTTTACTCAGTGGGTACAAAAAACACAAATTACTTTATGAAATTTGCAGGTAAATGAATGCAACTAGAAAAAAAAATCCTCAGTGAGGTAATCTAGAAGCAGAAAGGCAAGTGTGGTATGTAATACTTATAAGTGGATTGTTAATCAGTTGTTAAGTAAGCTATAATCAAGCTTTAATCCACAGACACAGAGAAATTAGGTAAAGTGAAGGGCTATAGCAGGGAAGCACTGACCTTCTTGGGAAGCAGAAATATAAAAGATTCTGCTGGTGCACTGGAGGTTGGTGGGGATGGGAGCAGGAAGGATCAGGTAGTAGGAAGGATGGAGGAAGAGTGCAGGAGGGACAGCTGGAACTGAGGAGTATTTGAGTATGGTGTGGGAGTCTAGTGTAGTGGAAGCTTTCCGTAATCTATGAGGGTGACCCTAGAAAGGAGTCCTAGTAATGGATGATACAGATTCTGAACTGGCCATCTTTTGTAGCCAGACAATGCTTCCAAGGTGAAACTGTGCTGGATTCAAATGAGTTTTTGACTAAAGAAGTCTCAGGGAGATCCCTAAACAACCCCGACTGATGCTAAGACTACAAATCACTCTTTCTAAATTGACAGTAGGATTCCATTGCTGAAGACAACTTAGACTCAGTTCATTGAAAATTGAGAGGTCAAGAGTTTGAGGTGGTAGCAGTTGGGCCTTCTCCTACACATTCTAGTGTCTTTGGAATGAGAAAGTACTCTTCAGGATTTAGAAAGAAAAAATCTGGATACCAAACAAGCCACAAAACCATCCACTTTCAGTCTGTCCTGCCTTCAAGATATTCTGGGACAATGTAATGCAGAACATGTGGGAATGGCCAAATAATGTTTGGTTTAGATTGAGGTTCTCATCACATAAGAGGAAGCCCATGATCTACACTGCCTGGATGGCCAGGAACCAGAGAGTGTTAGCTCAGAGTCCTAACGTAGTGCCAAATATGATTGTAAAAAATGTATTCCCCTTGTTCCTCATCCTTGACAGCATAAGCTGTCATTTGTTTTTATCTTAGCCATTCTGACAGATATGACAGTTATAATATGGAATATCAATTTAACTTTTATTTGAATCCCCATGGTTGCTAAGAATGCTGAACATTTCTTTAAGTGTTTCTCAACCATTTGAGTTTCCTCTAGTTGGAATTCTTGGGTTAAATCTGTACCCTATTTTAAAATTGGATGATTTGCTTTTTTATGTCTCATTTCTTAAGTTCTTTATATACTTTAGATATTAGCCCTCTGTCAGATGTGGGCTTGATGAAAATCTTTTCTGATTCTGTGAGCTGCTATTTTGTCCTATTGGTGGTGTCCTTTGACTTTGTCAGAGGACTTTGTCTTTGACAGAATCATCTCAGTTTCATGAGGTCCCATTCATTAATTGTTGACCTTAGTGTCTGAGCTGTTGGTGTTATGTTCAGGGTGTTTTCTCCTGTGCCAATAAATTCAAGGGTATTCCCCACTTTCTCTTCTGTCAGTTTGGAACCCTTTTCCTCCTATGGGGTTGCTTTGTCCATCCTTAATATGAGAATTTGTGCCTAGTCTTATTGCATCTTGCTTTGTCATGTTTCAGGAGATATCCCTGAGAGAACTGCTCTTTTCTGAAGGGAAGAGGAGGAGGAGGGGGAGGGAATTTACAGGAGAGGGAAGTTGGTGGGAGAGCAGCAACTGAGAGGAGTGGGGGGAGGTTAACCCGTAGTTGGGATGTATTGAAAACAAACAAATACAAAAATATCAATGAAAATGATTCCCTTGAGATTTGTCCAATCACTATCAGAGGGTCTTCTTCTGGCAGCAGATAAGAGTGGGTGGAAAGGCCCATAGCAAGACATTATTACGTGAAGAAAGAGTCTATATTTAAAGTCTCTGTTGGGTCTCATTCCCTGGAGATCAGGGGATAGCATGACAAGGGGGATGAAAGTCTGTACCAAGTCCTCTGTGTATATGTTATGGCCGTCATCTTTATGTTCTTGTGAGACAACTAACCGTGGGAGCACGTGTATCTCTAAATCTTTTGCCTGTCCATGAGACTCTTCTTCCTATTGGGTTACCTTGCCCATCCTGGATATGAGGGTTTTAACCTTGTCTTTTTGTATCTTGTTTTGTTCCGTCTGACTATTGTCTCTTGGAGACCTGCTTTTTTTTTTTTCTGAAGAGGAAAGCAGAGGGAGTGGATCTGGAAGAAAGAGGATTGGGGGAGAGCTAAGAAGAGTGGAGGGAGTAGAAACTGTGGTTGGTATGCAGTGTATGGGAGTATAATCTATTTTCAGTAAAAATAAATAAATAAATAAATAAATAAATAAATAAATAAATACTATTCAAATGTTTACTATGCTGCCATTTGCTTGAAAGTATCTCCCACATGCATGTGCTAAAGGACAGGCTATTGGGTCATCAGGGCTCTGATCTCATCAATGATAAACTAGTTGTTTCATTATCTGATGAGCTATTGTGAGAGGATGAAACTTAAGAAGCTAACACCTCACACTTCAGTTAAAGAAGTGGTCCATGTGAGCATTGTCTTGGGGTCTGATTCTTTTTTTTGTTGTTGTTGTTTATTTATTACTTCAGTTTATATCTCCATCACAGTCCCTTCCCTCCATCCCTCCTGAGCCCACTCTCCCACTCTCTCCCACTTCTTCCACCTATCCAACTCCTCTGGTATGGGATGCCCTACATATCAGCCCCCTTCAGTTCAGCAGCCATATGAGGGCTAAGAGCTTCCTCTTGCACTGGGGGCCTACATGGCAGCTCCACTAGGGCAAAGTATCCCACTAACAAGTAACAAAGTCTATGTTCCTGTTCCTTTCAGGTTGTAAGATAGTTCTTCTGTACTATATGTCTACAGTCCAGTTATAGGTGAATAGATGCCATGTGCATCTTTCTGGGTCTGGGTTAGCTCACTCTGGAAGAGCTTTCCTAGTTCCATCCATTTGACAACAAATTGCATGATATCCTTTTTTCTGAGAGTTGAGTAGTATTCCATTGTGTAAATGCACCACAGCTTTTTTTATACATTCATCGGTTGAGGGATATCTGGGTTGTTTCCAGTTTCTAGCTATTACAAATAAAGCTGCTATGAACATAGTTGAGGAGACGTCCTTGTGGTTTGGTGCGGAATCATTTGGATGTATACCCAGGAATGGTATGGCTTGGTCTTTAGGTAGAGCTATTCCAAGTTTTCTAAGATATCACCAAACTGACTTCTATAGTGGTTGTACGAGTTTTCACTCCCAAAAGCAATGGAGGAGTGTTCTTGAGGCTGATTCTGATCACTGTCTCCTTTTTTCTCTCTTACCTCAGGGTTCCTACTTCCCTTTGTCTTTCAAAAGGGAAATGAATGGACATCTCTGAAGCACTGCAATTTTAATTTGGTTTCTCTTAGGTATTTTTTAAAATAGCATCTCAAAAAGGGACTAACACAGAGAAAATGCACAAGTAAATTATGCAACTAAACATAAACTCTGGAGAAAGAAAATAGTTCTGCCTATTTAGAATATAGCGGAAAATATATTGTTTGGGAAAATTAATGTAGTAGCTTCTCCTGTTAGGTCAATGACATTCTCAGTTACTGGCATTTGGCTACATTTACAATACCATTCATGAGTGTGTGTGTGTGTAGGTATATTTGTGAGTTAGTTTCTGTCCATTTGTTTCATTCATATGAATATCAATAACCACAATAAGATTCAGCTGTATATCAGTAGTCACAATAATCTTTTGCAGTTGTACATACACAAATCCTCTAAAAGACATAATGTGAACAAAATTTAATGCTATGAATTTAAGATTCCCTAAATATATTGAAAATAATAAAAAAATTACTCCTTACTATATATGTTTACAGCTGTGGAAATTTGTGGGAAACCCTATGATAATTTAACTTGTCTAAAAAAGGTAAATAAAATATCAAATGTAATTTTGAGTGTGAGAGTTTGAAAAAATGTATCTTCTTTATTAAAGAAATTATGATACCAAGGTAAATAATTGTTGATATCAAAATTATTCATAATTGGACATATTTAACATCTTTTAGATTTTTTATTTTTATTATTTTTTATGTTATGTGCATTTTGCATGTATGTATGTATGTATGTATGTCATATATAGGTATGAGGATGCACTATGTGCATGCATTGTTTTCAGAGGTCAAAAGTGGGCACACAATCCCCTGTGTATGGAGTTTCTGAATGACTATGTGAGTACCATGAAACAACTCTAGTTACCTTCAAGAACAGCCAGTGCTGTTAACCACTGATCCATTCCTCCATGCAGAATTTTAATTTTTAATCATCACGTAGATACTTAGGTTCTTGAGATTTTAAATCTGATTATTTAATAAAAATATATATAACTACCACCAAGAAGAAAAAAGCCATATATCTTTTCCAAAGTGACAACATATTTATGCTATTTACTATTTCTCAATATGCTGTCAGTATTGCTGAGAGTTTGTAAACAAGCTGAGTGAATTTTATATCAATCATTTCTTTCATCTTCTGTTAATGTTCCCAGGGACCCTTTTAATAGTAACTGTACTTTTTTTTGCCATTGATCAAGAAACAAATCTCATTGTCCCTAAAACAACATCTGCTGAGGCAGATTTGTCCTGTGGAGAGACTTTCCAGATCTGAATTGCACTGTTCAAACCATTGTCAGTATCCAACTAATAGCTAGTTCCATTTCTGGGACTATATTTAAGTATTCATTCTTGATTCAAGTTGTCTTATTCCAAACACAGAAGTGAATTTTTAGATGTCCTAGCTAATTTTCAAGCCCAAATTATAATAACCCACTGTGCAATCCTACCAGAACTGACCTCTACTTAGTAACCTGAATAATGTGCGTAATATGTTGTTTTAAAGACAATTTCCAATAGTTCACTCATACATCCTTCATAACTGAAGTAACTGTGGGATGCCTTGATATAAGAGATCTTGCTTCATCTCAATTATTACTTTGCTGTGTGTAAAAATGCAATGCAAATATTGAATACAGTATTGGAGCAATGTTTACAGTAGGAGAGGGTCCTGTCCTTCAGTGCCCTGAGTTCAGTTCTGAGCACCTATATCAGGTTGCTCACACCTGCCTGGAACTGTATTTCTAGGGGATATACTGCCCTTTTCTGACCTCTATCAACACCTGCACTCATGTGGATGTATATCTACACAAAAACACATAATTGAAAAAGAAACAAATCTTTAAAAAGGATACATAATATGATAATAAATATTACAGAGGAAGCACTGCAGACATTGATTTATGACCATGTCATCTAATTTTATCTGTGACACTCTAACTTTCCCTCATGTTGCATAATGTCCAGAGTGATAACAGACAGACAGTAAATATGAATGTGAAAGAAAGGATAATTTAGCTTTATGTAGGGGCTGCCTAACGGGCTCTCTGAATAATCATCATATTAAATTTAACAGCCTACTTGAATAAGGTAATTTACTTTAATGGCGAATACTTTCTTGGTTCATCTGCCTTATAATATGTTCATTCTAAAATTTGTATTCTTATTTTTTCACTAAAAAAGGTATAATTACTAAATTCATAAAATCCACAAAGAGTTCTCATTTTACCATGCTCTAAAATGAGTATTGTGAGTTATAAATGTAAAAAGAAAGCTCTATGTCCTTTTTTGAAGTTTTCCACTCTCAGTATCACACTCTGTATTGGTCTGCTGTGGCTGCCATAACAAAATACAGACTGGGTGGCTTGCACAACAGAAGTTTGTTTTCCAACAGTTTTGGAGGCTGGAGACTGAGATCAACACATGAGGATATTTGAGTTCTTCTGAGGTACCTCTCCTGCACATGCAGATATATAATCCTAATATGTTCCATTAACTTATGTCACTTGTAAACCACAACAATGAACAGAATGATGTGTGTCCTCTTACACTCTTCTCTGAATTTCTGCCATGTGCTTCTTTGCATCCTCCTTTCTTATGAAGATAGAAGCAGACTGCATAAGGATACAACCCCATAATCTAACTTTAACTGAGCATTTAAAGGTATGATAAACAAACAGTAACCATGTGAAAACTTGTGCACTTTGACAGTGGTCAACACACAGACCACAACACTCCTAAATATGTACATTTAAAATCCATGACAAAAATATGTAAGTGGTCTTCTGGCTCTTCCAATCCTTCCAACAACCCCTCTTCTTCAAGAATCTCTGAGCCTTAAGTACAGAAGTCATGTTGGAGATGTATTAGTTGAGACTGGGCTCTACAACTTTGGATTTTGATTGGCTGTGGCTTTCTGTAGTGGTCTTTGTCAATTGCAAAGGGAAGTTTATTTGATGAGACATGATAAGTATACTCATCTCTGGGTTTAAGGTGAAATATCTGAATATAGTTTGGGATTATGTTGTTTTAGCAAAGTAGCACTTGTAAGTTCCTCTCCAAGCTCACAAATTCACTAAACCTGGATAGTTACTACATTTTCAATATTAAGCTTGATTTCCTTCTTGCTGAGGAGGTCTTAGGTCCAAGGAGAGAGCTGTGGTAACTTCCAAGGTATACATGTTACTATTATATCTTTAAGATTAACATATCATTCTATTCATTGTTGTCGTTCATCAGTGACATAACGTAATAGAACTGATGATAGACTCTCTCCTACATCTGCTTGGATGGCACCTACTGTATCATGGAACCATGTCCTCTGAGTGGAGACATTCAGGCCTTCTCTGAGACAGGTATATACAAGTAACATTATATTGGCTTACCAGATTATATTTCTCTATTCAGTTAGGAAAAAATATGTATATATGTATACATACATATGTATATGTATGTATGTATATATATATATATATATACATATATATATGCCTATCATCCTATCATCCCCCTTTCCAGTTGAAGTCCTCTCCACAGTTTTTCATCTTCCTCTTCATATCATATGTATCATGTTCTTCCTCTCCTCATCCACTAGAATGTATTTTATTGGATACTCTGATTATTCTGTTTTATACTCACATTTGAAGATTTGGGATAAGAAGCACAGATGAGAGGAAAACTGTGTCATCTGTCTTTCTAAGAGAAGGAAGGTAAGGGGAAAGTGCTGTAATTCTATTTTAATAAAATATGTATTTTAAAAAACTACCTAAAAGGAAGGCTAGCAGATCTCGAGTTTGTCCTCATGTAAAAAAGATGGAATCTTTAGTTGGTGGTTCAGTCTCTGTGAGCCTCCATGGACCAATTTATTTGGCTCTGTAGATCTCCTTGTGGTGTTCTTGACACCTCTAGCTCCCTCAATCCTTCCTCTAACTGTTCTCCAAGCTTCCCTGAGTTCCACCTAATGTTTGACTGTGGGTCTCTGCATCTGTTTCTATTATGTGCTGGATGTAGCCTCCCAGATGACATTTACGCCAACTTCCTGTGTGTAGAGTATCATTGACAGTCTCAGGAGTTGGCTTACTCCCATGGGGTGGGTCTCAAAACCCCTGCACATATGAAGTTGATGGTTTGCTTGGTCTTCAAAAGGGTCCTCAAACAACTGGAGGAGGACAGTCTCTGACCTGGACTCTTTTGCTACCCTCTGGATCCCTTTTTCCCTAGCAGAGCTGCCTTGACTGATCTCAGTGAAAAAGGAGGCACTTAGTCCTTATGTTACATGAGGTGCCAGGGTGGGTTGGTATAGGGGAATGTAATGGGTGAATGGGAGGTGGGTAGGAGGGTAGGACTGGGAGAAGGGGAGGAAGTGGGGCTGCAATTGGTATGCAAAATGAACAAATATATAAATTAAGTAATGGAAAAAAAAGAGTGTGAAGAATGGATTGCAGGTCACTGCCTGCACTGTAGTGCATGCCTAAAATTTCAACATATGGGAGGCTGAGGAAGAATTGTTATATGTTCATCACCAGTCTTGTCTGGCTGGTCAATACAAAGTGAGACACTGTCTCAGAAAAGAAGAAGAAGAAGAGGAAAAGGGAGTAAAAGAAGAGGAGAAGGAGGAAATGTCACTTTTAGGTAAATTTTATAGGACAAATATATTATTTCCTGTGTAAATTAACTATTCAGTTAACTCAGATTTTAAGTATAAACCTATCTTACAAGGATTATCTCTTATAGAGTTTATGCTTTAATTCTGCCCACGAGTCTTTATAATGATATGAGATGATACTGTCTTGCATCATTCATTTCCTTAATTCCCTTATTTTGTGTTTCAAATCTTCTTATTTGGCACAATCAGTGTTATTAACAAATCACACTTTATCTGCCTACCTAACCATGATTAAACTTGTCAATATAAGTAATTTTCACCCAGGGTTTGGAAAAGAAACTCATTCATAATTGAATCTATAACAGTATAAATGAATGTATTGTATAAAATGATACAAGTTTCAGGAGTGTCAATCATAAAGTATTTATCATCATCTGTATACCTTATCATCACTGTGGATATATAGATAATTTAACAAAAAATACAAATCAGCTTATACAATGTTCTGTATCCTTAAATATTTATTATTCATTCAATAAGTACCTTGAAAACACCATCTTCCTACATTATTTTTTTTCCAAAAGTCTTAATTATAGTTTAGGATATATGCCTCTCAAACTTTGCCTTTCAGTGTACATTCCAAAATAAGCATTTTATTGAAAAAATCATTATGGTGAGAATGTATTTTTCCTATGTACAATCTGATATGCAGACTTAGAATACAACTAAAAAGAATTAGAAAGAATATTAGGTTTTATCAAGAACTGTACATGATAACTATACTACAACCAATGCACCAAAGGGAACATGAACATAGACTGTTTTTCCTGTCAATGAGACACTTTGCCCTAGTGGTGCTGCCTTGTAGGCCCCCAGTGTATGAGGAGGCTCCTGGTCCTCATATGATTGCTAAAATGGTGCGGGGTACTCTTACGTAGGGACACTCCACTCCAGAGGAGTGGTATGGAAGGGTTAGGGGGTAGAGGGTGAAAGGGTGGGACTGGGAGGGGAGGAAAGAGGGCACCGTGATGGAGATGTAAGCTGAAGTAATAAACAAATATATATATATATATATATATATATATATATATATACATACATACACAAAAGAAACTCAAAGTTTTAAAGAATGGATGTTTAGAAAAGAGGTAAAAGAAAAGAAAAAGTTTAGGCAAGGTTTCTGAGAAGGAGGTATACAGTATTCCCTCAAAGGACTAATTGTTATGCCTGTTTATCATGGCATGAGGTGAGCTGCCTTCCTAAGGGTGCTCCCTTGGCTAAATGATTGATCTACCTAAATGACATAATAACAAGACATTCTATTCTCTTGATAAGAAGGAGGTTTGTTGTAGCTGTTGGCACTTACTATTAACAATGTTGATCTAAAAATACATGGGGTAACTCTAGTCAAGCAAGTGAAAGATCTGTACGACAAGAATTTCAAGTCCTTGAAGAAAGAAATGGAAGAGGCCATCAGAAGATGGAAAGATCTCCCATGTTCATGGATAGGTATGATCAACTTAATAAAAATGGCCATCCTACCAAAAGCAAAATACAGATTCAATGTAATTCCTATCAAAATACCACCACAATTCTTTATAGACCTGGAAAAAGCAATTCTCAACTTCATATGGAATAACAAAGAACCCAGACTAGATAAATCAATCTTGTACAATTAAAAAAAATCTGGAAGTATCACCATCCCTGATTTCAAGCTGTACTACAGAGCAATAGTAATAAAAACAGCATGGTACTGGTATAGAAACAGACCAGTGGATCAATGGAATCGAATTGAAGACACAGAAATGAAGCCACACACCTATGGTCACTTAATTTTTTACAAAGAAGCCAAATCCTACAATGGAAAAACGACAGTATCTTCAACAAATGGTGCTGGTCCAACTGGATGTCCACATGTAAAAGAATGAAATTAGACCAATACTTATCACCTTGTACAAAACTTAAGTCCAAGTGGATCCAAGACCTTAACATAAGGCCTGACACACTAAATCTATTAGAAGAGAAAGTGGAAAAAACCCTGGAACTCATTGGCACAGGTGACAACTTCCTGAACAGAACACCACCAGCTCAGGATCTAAGACCAGCAATAAACAAATGGGGCCTTATGAAACTGAAAAGCTTCTGTAAGGCAAAAGACACTGTCATTTGAAGAAAATGGCAACCTACAGATTGGGAAAAAATCTTCACCACCCTACATCTGACAGAGGGCTAATATCCAAAATTTACAAAGAACTCAAGAAGTTAAATGCCAAGAAACCAAATAATCAAATAAAAAAATGGGCAACAGAGCTAAACAGAGAATTCACAAAGGAGGAATTCCTAGTGGCTGAAAGACACTTGAAGAAATGTTTAGCATCATTAATCATCAGAGAAATACAACTCAAGATGACTGGACTCTGAGATTCTATCTCACACCTGTCAGAATGGCTAAGATCCAAAGTACAAATGACAGCACATACTGGCGAGGCTGTGGAGAAAGGGGAATCCTCCTCCATGGCTGGTGGGAGTACAGGGCTTGTGAGAACATTTGGAATAGCTCTGCCTTGGGACCCAGCCATACCACTTCTGGGTATGCATCCAAATTATTCCTCACCGAATCACAAGGATGTTTCCTCATCTATGTTCATAGCAGTGTTATTTGTAATAGCTAGAAACTGGAAACAACCCAGATGTCCCTCAACCAAAGAATGGATTAAAAAACTGTGGTACATCTACACAATGGAATACTACTCAGCTATCAGAAACAACGAAATCATGCAATTTGCAGTCAAATGGATGGAACTAGAAACTCATCCTGAGTGAACTAACCCAGACTCAGAAGGATGCACATGGCATCTATTCACTTATAGTAGGATTTCATCCGTATAGTACAAGATAACTATACTACAACCAATGCACCAAAGGGAACAGGAACATAGACTGTTTTTCCTGTCAGTTACCCTAGTGGTGCTGACTTGCAGGCCCCCAGTGTATGAGGAGGCTCTTGGCCCTCATATGACTGCTGAACTGGGGTAGGGGACTGTTATGTAGGGACACTCCACTCCAGAGGAGTGGGATAGAAGGGATAGGGGGTAGAGGGTGGGAGGGAGGGACTGGGAGGGGTGGAAAGAGGATACTGTGATGGACATGTAACCTGAAGTAATAAATAAATATTAAAAAAAGAAAAAAAGTTGATATAATATGGTTGACTTCTTCAAAATTCCATAAATGATCCTCAGGACTCTCAGCATCACCTGTTTTAAATCATAAAGAGGATCATTTATGGAATTTTGAAGAGATACCTGGGTAAATAAACAGATGACTAACTTCTGTAATAATGATTTTTCAAGTACTTTTCATCTTTTATGAGGCTTACAATGTGTACACACAATATCCATTAAACTGAAACATGTCATTGGTACATTCTGAGACCTCTAATCTGGGAAAATGTAGACTATTGTTTACAGAATCAGGAGCAGTGACATTTTGACAAATTTCAATTGCATCATTCATACAGACAATTTCATCATTCTCATTTCACATACAGGATTTGTTCATGTCATCCTTTAGCTCAGCTACCATAGCCATGTTCTCACTGTAATCAGTATTTCATTCATAAGAAGATTGCATAGAGCGTAGTGATGTCTTGAGGTAGAGCTATTCCAAGTTTTCTAAGATATCACCAAACTGATTTTTTTAAATAATTTATTTATTGTTTCTTCAAGTTACATCTCAATCACAATCCCCTCCCTACTCCCCCCTCCAGTCCCACCCTTCCACCCTCCTCCCCCTCAACCCCCCCCCCCCCTCTCCCCTTTTTTTTTTTTTTTTTTAGTTTAAGGTATTTCTTTTTTCCCCCCAACAGCTCTCCCTTTCAGCCCAAAAAATGGTTCTTTTTCTTATAACTATAAATACAATACAAAACAACAGAAATAAATAGGCCACAATTATAAGAGTTATATGGCTTAGCATACATTCCCAATGTCCAGTCCATATGTATTTGGCACCTGACTTTAACATTCTACTATCTAACCATCTCCATGAGTTTAAAGTTCTATATCTAACTCAGCTTTCATACTAACTTGCCTCATAATTTTATAGTGGTTGTACCAGTTGGCACTCCCACCAGCAATGGGGGAGTGTTCCCCCATTTCTCTTCAACCTCGCCTAGTACATGAGGAACCTCTTAGCTTTCATATGACTGCTGAACTGGGGTAGGGGCTGATATGTAGGGACACCCTACTCTGGAGAAGTAGGATAGGAAGGAGAGGGGTGAGAGGGCAGAAGGGTGGGACTGGGAGGTATAGAAAGAGGGCACTGTGATGGAGATATAACTTGAAATAATAAACATTAAAAAAAAAAACAGATACACCAAAAAAAGAGAGAAATAAAAGGAAACAAAGTTCCTCATGTCTTTGTTTTTAAACTGGATTTCATATGTTGATTTTTACTGACATTTCATTGCCTCAGGAAAGAAAAATTTATAAACAAAACTGATATCCACATTATTCTCTTCCACATCACATGGCAGAGAATATGTCTATTGATTGAACAGGCACAAATCCAGAAGTGCCTCTTGAGATATGTGTTAAGGTTTGTTTGGGGCTAGGGTGGCTCAAGAGGGCAGAGAGATGGATAAGTGGGAATCAACATTTATTATTGCTATTAACAGACCAATTTTGCCTCTTAACTCCTTTAGAGATTTGCCTCTCAAGTGTTCTAATTAAAGGTATATACCACTGCTTTTATTTATTTATTTATTTATTCATTTATTTATTTTT
The DNA here is from genome assembly GCA_907164525.1 of Lophiomys imhausi. Classification (NCBI taxonomy): domain Eukaryota; kingdom Metazoa; phylum Chordata; class Mammalia; order Rodentia; family Muridae; genus Lophiomys; species Lophiomys imhausi. The sequence continues at coordinate 9,664,575 of CAJQZJ010004856.1, read as the reverse complement.
AAGGTTCTGTTTTGTTTTGAGGCAGGCTCTCACTGTATAACCCAGGCTGGTCTGGAATTCATAGCAGCCTTTCTCCTTTTGCCTCCTGAGTGACTCCTACCAATCCCCCAGCACATCAGGTGCCTTCAGGAGATGTCAGGTTCCATCATCAGAGTCAGACAACAAAGGAGAGGTTTAGGAAGAGACTCTGGAGCTCACAAATAGCCAGGCTTTTTTATTTCCATGCAGAGGGCAGGGAAGGGATGGATGTGGCTAGTCTTTGTTATGAATTCACTTCCTTGGTGAGTGCAGCATCCTGGGGTTCAGAGTGTAGCTGCCTAGATTTCATAATGTGTCAGTAGGGTGCTATCAACATCTGAGAGAAGACTTGCTCAAAGGCTGTATTCTTCTGTGACATTCTTTCCATTCTGTCTTCCACTTCTTTAATCTGTCTTCTTCTGAACCACTCCTTGACGCTAAAGTGGGGAGTAAACCCTGTCATTTTAAAGGGCAAAATACAAGTCTATTTTCCATATAGTCACATTCTAAGAAGATACTTCCTAATAGCATGGAGGTGTATTCTTTTCAGATTGAACTATTAAACAAAGAACAGAAAATATTAATATAAATATATAAATTAAATTGTAGCTACAGCACAACTGATATATTTTAGCCATTAACACAATTAAAAAGAAAGGATTTTAAGCAACTATTTTAGTTAGGTGAGCTCATTCATTGATCCAAACAAATATCTATTTAGCAATTATCTATTGTCCAATTTTATTATAGACACTTCAGCTTCAAATGTGAGAAGGTAATTGGTCTTTACGTTGGTTGAAAGTCACAGAGAGTTTGGAAACACCAAAGTTGTTATTGGAAATAACTTGTAAAGGTTATATAAAAGTGAATGGAAATGATTGCTTCAATGGCACTTATTAAACTGGGGCAAATTTGATATGTGGTACGAATGGAATTGTGTATGTCTATGAAATGAATCATTGATTTCTAAAATTATTATTATTTCTATCTTGGAGAATGTGAATGTGTAAAAAGCTGTATATAAATTTAAGAGAAATTATTTTGAGTGTAGATGTGAGCTTCCATTTTATATATATATATATATATATATATATATATATATATATATAGAGAGAGAGAGAGAGAGAGAGAGAGAGAAAAGTTCACATGTAGATCCGGAATAATTAAGTAGTCCATGATAAGACATCGCAAAAGAGATTGGGGTCGATGATGGATACTGAAGTAAATTGACTGTTCATTGCTAGAAGTTAAAGTTATGAAAGTAAACTCTACTGGGAGGAGAGTGGAAGGTGCAGATAGGATTGTGTTTGGACTCACACTTTGACTTGCACGTATTTGAGCATTGGTTGTTGCATAGGTAATATCAAAAGGCGGGACTGGGAGGGGCAGAAAGAGGACACTATGATGGAGATGTAACCTGAAGCAATAAATAAATAAATTTAAAAAAAGGTACTGTTGAAGCCTGGAGATGGCTCAGCAGTTAAGATCACTTGTTTCCCTTTCAGAGGATCAGAGATGGGCTCCCAGTGTCCTTTAGGAGGGTCATAATTACCTGTAACTTCAGATGCAGGGCTTCCAGCACTCTGAACTCCAAAGGTATCCACAGGCACATGAACACACAAAGACACAAATGCATACATATACATGAATCAAAAAATAAGGCATTTTTTAAGTGACGAAAAAGGAACAAACAAATACATTTGTACATTAAAGCCAGAAATAAATGAATTTCAAGAACTTGAAATGTGTCAGATTTGAAAGTCACTGTTAGAGTGATGCATTAAGGAGATGAGAAAACCTGAATTCCTGAATTAGTCGCAAAAAGACAAAAATTTAAAAGATCAGTTTCAATGAAGTGGTAACAGTTGACTGTGACAATTTTACTTTACAGAAAATTTAAGTAAGCTTAGGTGTTGGGGCTTTATTTATTTATTTATTTGATTCAGTAAACTGTTAAATTGAATTCATATGGAAAGTCATCCTTGGGAAATGTGCCCTGATCAGACAGGTGGAGTTGTAAATTGTAACTTTTATTTTCTCATCATGAAAGCCTTTGATATAAATAAAAGCTTCATTGATCAGATGTAAAATTACAACATTAAATGTCAGGTTCAGTTAAAAAAAATGGTTTTGGACAGGCATAATGGAATGAAATAAAATTGTCTTTGCCAGACATGCAGATCTCTAGGGTAATATATTTACCACAGTATTGTCTCCCATATTTTATGATTCATCTAGAGCCATGAAATTATTTTTAGGTTTAAAATTTTGGGAGGTCACAGAAGAGCAATGAAAAACTTAGATTTATCTGAGAATGCACAGTGCAGGATTGCTGAAATAGGTTTCCTTTCAAAACTAATTGTCAATTTTCAGTCTTTTACAGAAATAAATGAGACTATTGATCCAGACTACACAAAATGTCAGCCTCCTCTGCATGTCCTCAGTCTTAAGAACCTGAAGATGCTCTCTAACTGTGCTTGCACTTAAACACATTTCCAGCAATTTTTTGAACAAACAAGTACACCCCGCTTATGAAAGTGAGTAGCACCTACTTGCAGGTTTTGTTGTGATCTGCCCCTTCCTTTGCCCCCACTCTCATATCACACCCTCTTTTCCACAGTCTCATCTCTGAGACACTGGACACAGATTTTCCTCACAAGCTTGGGTTTTGTGGGTCTCAAAAAAAAAAACTATTTTGAAGAGAGCAGTGAGTTTCTTGGAAAACACAGCTCAATCTCAATGATGGATAAATGCTGATCGAATTGTTTTAACATAAAAGTGAGTATCTAATAGCATACTGTTAACAGATGCAATAATAAATCCTGATTGATAATTTAAATAATTTAGTCATGTTTCATAATCACATTATTTAGATTAATGTACAGTTTATACATTTCAGCAATTATTCTGGCTAGGTCGGTAAGATTTACCTCCTAATGTATTTATAGATGCTTGAATTTATTTTCACTATGATTATTTTGTAAAAATAACATGAACAAAAAGTAAAAATTTCAAACTGGAGATAGAAAAACAAATAACTTAGAAAATTTTATTATCAACTTGGAGACCCTCTCTCCAAATGCTTTACTACTTTTTAGTCTTAAACATATATCTTTGGCTATCATGCAAAATCTTATATATGTGTGTGTGTATACATATAAACACAGTATGTATGGTTTTGATATAAAAATAAAAGGCATAATGATTACATCAAGCTGTTTCATGTATGCATTATCTCACATAATTTTTTTTCTGCTTGGTGACAACACTTAAAATCTATTGATTTAGGAAATTTCTACTATTTGACATACTACTTTTTTATATTATAAAGAAGTAAATATTTTTATTGATTAAAAATCAACATACAAAGTAAAGTATCTCCTTATAGCATTTTCATACATGCTATATGAGTCAGAGTGACAGAACTTATAGAATGAATTTCTAAATATATATAGAAAGGGAATCTATTAGAATGATTTACAGGCTGCGGTCCAGCCATTCCAACAATGGCTGGCTGTCAGCAGAAAGTCCAAGAATCTAGTAGTTGTTTAGTCCATGAGGCTGGATGTCTCAGCTGATCTTCATTATACACTAAAATCAGAAAATGTAGGCTCCAATACCAGTGAAGGGATGGACTTGCTAACAAGACAATGGCAAGTGGGCAAAAAGCAAAAACTTCCTTCTTCTATGTTCTTTTTTTTTTCTTTAAATAGTAACTTCTTTTTTTTCCTTTTTTTAAAATACTTTATTTTTTATTTCTTCAAGTTCCATCTCAATCACAATCCCCTCCCTACTCCCCCCTCCAGTCCCACCCTTCCACCCTCCTCCCCCTCAGCCCCACCATCCTCTTCCCTTCTTTTTTTTTTTTTTTTTTTTAGTTTAAGGTATTTCTTTTTCCCCCCAACAGCTCTCCCTTTCAGTCCAAATAATGGTTCTTTTTCTTATAACTATAAATACAATACAAAACAACAGAAATAAATAGGCCACGATTATAAGAGTTATATGGCTTAGTATGCATTCCCAATGTCCAGTCCATATGTATTTGGCACCTGACTTCAACATTCTACTATCTAACCATCTCCATGAGTTTAAAGTTCTATATCTAATTCAGCTTTCATACTAACTTGCCTCATAATTTTAAAAATATCTTCTTAGATCCAGAACACCCTCTTGATTCCTAAACAACTCAAAATTTAACTATGAGACTCTAGCTATCTATTCTTCAACCACCTCAGAGACCTGAGAGGGATAAATATATCTGACATACTACTTTTAACTGTAGTCTCTACAGTGTTCAATAGATATCTTTAATCCCATCCTCTCTTTTAATTTCAATCTGTTTTTGACCCGTCACTTAACAACACCCAGATACTTCAGCCTGTCATAAACACCATTTAAAGCTCTGTTTGTATGTTGAATATTTTTTCCTCTACCAATAAATGACATCATTGAAGAATTTTCCTTCGTTGCCTTGCTTATAAGCAAATGTCTTCTATTTTCCATCAACTGTAACAAGTGAAAAGATGACCATGTTTTTCAAAGCTGAAGAAAATCCCAATGTGTTAAGAAACTATATAACTTTATTCATTAATCCAATGATGCACACTGAAGTGGATACATACGTTTATGACTGTAAATGAAATCATAATAAAAAGTGGAGAACAGGCCACTCATTGGCACATTGATTTAATGGATACACTTATTTTTACACACTTATGCATATTGACTTTAAAATGCGTGCCTTTTTGTTATTATATGCTTTCATTTAAAAAATGTCTATTGGTCACCTTTAAAAAACTCACTTTGATTATTTGTTTATTTATTAGTGACTTTGAAGCTCTTATATATTATAGATGTTAACCTTATCTCAGATGTGTCATTTAGAAATAATTTATCTTTTGTTGTGCCCCTTACACTTTGCTTTTCTGTGCAGAAGCCTTGAGTCTGATGCAATTGCATTTTCAAAACCTTTTTATTTGCCTTGATTTTGAAATTATATCCAAAAAGGTTTTGCCCAACCCAATATCAAGGAAAATCAATTTACTATGACAAATATGTAAAAAATCCCAGAAACAGATAACATAATGCTTTACTAACACTGAATTTTTTAAAATGTTGGTGAAAAATGAACCACTGCACCTGGATGACACTGGGTTACAGAAAAATAAAAACTGAGGAACTAATTCAACCAATATACTATCAGGATATTTTGACATCAGAGTGGAAATCTGCAGTAGTTTTAAGATGGGGACGTGATTATGTATATGTGTCTACAAGGAATGAAAAGATATGGTTACCAACAAAACTTATAAAGATTAGATATGATCAGAGAAAATCTCCTGTTAGCTGAGACATCTCTTCTCATGGTAAGTGTATCTTATTTTCTATTTGTTACTAATGATTTTCCAATCTTTCACCCAGTATGGAGACTATGCTTCAAATGTTCTTATAAAGTTGATAGATACTTTTCTCCTCCTCAAACTTAGAGCAAAAAAATATTTTCTGCATAGCTGACATTAAAGACAAAGCAAATAGACAAGGTGATTCAGCCTTACAGACTGCCTTAACCACTATTTTCTCAAAAATATGCATGAAAATCAATTTCAAAAGGACTAGCCCAAAATTGATTGATCATGCAGAGTGGACAACAAAAGCTATAACTAACTTTCCTGGGAATTGGCCAATATCTCAATTTTTTAATTGAAAATGTTTATTTTGTGAATTTTACATCATGCACCCTGTTCCGGCCCATCTCCCACATTACTGGATCTCCTCTTGGATATGCTGTAACTCTCCTGTGTCATGGAGATCCTGTAGTCCTGGGATGTGGAACTGACCTCTTCTTGCACTCCAACAGTTCATCCATGGGGTAGATGTTGGGGTGGGCCAACTCAAAGCAGCCAACTCCAGGTTCTGGACATGCAACACCCACTTGCATGGCCAGTTCTACTATGGACAGGTGCAGGGTCTGCTTCCCCAAGCGCTGCAGCGTGTGAGAGGCAGGGACAGCTCTCCTGCTTTTGTGACCCCTTCAGGGCCAGATCTGCTGTCAGCCTATGGTGGTAATATATCAGTTGTTTAAAGGGGAACTCAAAAAGGGTTTACACCTCCATTCCCAAGAGGTAGAATGAAAGTTTTTTGTTGTGTGATATGTAATATGTTGTAATAGTTTGATGTCATCTGTAAAATCAAATAATTAAATTATTTGCAAGTATTTAGATTATATTTAATTGGTCATCATTGTTAATCCTTAACCCACCATTATATGTATTTTAACAAGTCGTAGCCTGGATTATGCAATCTTAGCCCATTTAAGCTAGCCCCTAATTCTATTCCCAAAATATGACCCCATATATACATATGTCCCTTGGCCTATTTTCTCCACACTCTGCTAATGTTTCAGGCCATGTGAAATGAGGTTCTTTTCTGAAACCCATGGCATGTGTCCTCTTTCTTGTTCCTCTGGCTTCTTCTCCTTCTACCCAAGATTCTCTCTTTCTGCCCCAGAAGCCAGCAAACCTTTGTTCCACCTACCTTTCTCTCTCTTCAATCACACACCTTGGCATTTTATTAAGGCCAATCAGAGACAATGAATAGAAGGCAATGTAACACAGCATTACTTGATGTACAGCAAGAAGGTCTCTGGGAGCAAGGTAATTAACATTTAGAATCCATAACATCACCCCATCAGTCATCTAGAATGAATGGTTATAATTTTCTGTTGGAAAGGTCAGGAAAAATAAAATGAGGGTTAGATTTAGGGATTTCTTTCTTTCTCCATCATTAAAAAATTTTGATAAAAATTTAGGTTATTTTGTATATTGGTAGAAATTTAAAGTTAGTTTGTTTATATCTTGCTTTAATATATTTTGATTGTCAAAAGATGTAAATGCTACTATCTATGTACTGATAGAAATTACAGGCTATTTTGTTTATATCTTTCTCCAATCTATATTGATAGAAATTGAAGGTTGTTTTGTTTATGTATGGTACATAAGAAATTCATTTATATTGTATATGTAATTCTTATGATTATTCTTATTGTAGCTATATTATTAATATTAGAGCAAACATGTTATTTTACAAAAGGAGGATATGTAATGGTAGTTCTTTAGGGAATTAGTAAGGGATTCTGAAATGCAAACTCTGAAGGGGTATGCAGATCCACCTGGAACCTGGAAGCTTATGGACCTTTCCAAAGCTCAGGAAACTGAGAAAGGATTTTTGCCTCTCTTCAAAAGACATTGAGCAGAGCAGAAATGGGTAGAGCCCAGTTGAAGCCATGCCTCTGGACAGACACTCAGCAGAGCTTTGTTGAGGGGAATGGCTAAGGGCTGCCAGTTATCATGAGAGAGCCAGGGAGCTTTTAGTTACTTCAAGAAACATGCCTTATTTAAGCCCGAGCCTGAGAGAGAGATGCCTGCTATAGTTGGAAACTTGTGAAGCAACATATGACATCTGTCAGCCCCAAGGCCATGCTAAAATAGCAGGAGCCCCGAGCTTCGGCATGAAAGTTGAGACCGGCAGAGAAGACAGGAGGCAAGGCCAAGAGAAAACCACAAAGATGAATCGCGGCAGAACCAGAGCAGCCTAAGGTACACTAATGAATGAGCCAGACATGAGGCACAAGGTGAACACAGGCTGAGGAGATGGAGGATATGACAGTAAGAGCAGCCCGAGGAAAGCAGAGATTGACTGACACCACAGTGGCAGGAGCTAAGCTACTGAAGTGGGCTGATGGGCAGCTGCAGCAGTGGCACAAGGTGCGAGGTACATACAAAGTATAAAGCTGTGGCAAATGCATTCAGAGTAGACTTCCAAAACAGGTAGGAGAGCAACCACTGTCCTGAGAGGCTGTGGCAAGGCTTTGAAGTAAAGGACTAGGCCACCTGACACAGCATCTGCGCTGAGAGGTTCAGCTATTTCAAATGGTGGCCTGAGGTGTCTGTGTACAGTCTCCGCTGACTGAAGGCAGCCCCAAACTGAGTGGCTGAAGCAGAGTGATTACACAAGCCTACAGGTAGCAGAGGAAACTTGAAAGGAGAAGGCTTCAAGAAAATTGCCATAATAACTCCAGAGCCAGGCTGCTGAATGCTGTTTGAGGTGTGCCAGCAGATAGAAAGCTGACTAGTTGCCCAAAAAGACCCACGGCCTTAATATCCTTTCAAAATGGCTACGGTAGGGTTGTTTAAGTGTTGTTAAGTATTAGGTATTTATAAGTTATAGGTGTTTATTAGGTATTATTAAATATAGTTTAATAAAATTTTCATTTTTATATTTTTGTTTTTATCAAAGGAAAATGCAGTGTTTATGATATACTATTTATATTATCAGTGATTCACTTTGAATGATTTTCCTGCTGTAAATGATATTGTATGATGATGATTAAAAATAAATTTGAGGAAAAATATTCTAATTTTTAGCTACATTTGGTAAAGATGCAGAAGAAATAAAAAGTGATCATCCTGTCTCATGAAATCATTGGTGTTCTTCATTAATTCTAAAGACCATTTGCATTTGTGTGTAAATGTAAGTGACCTGTAATTTAGTTAAGGTAAATTATTCTCTAGGAGAGTATTATTCAGAACATATAGAAAACCATATATTGTTTAAAAATTAAAACTATGTTAATAAGTAAGCCAAACAAACCATGTAAGGCCTGAAATCTTGTTAATAGGACTAACCAAATAAACTTTAATTTGATTAATGTTAAATAATCTGAGGCACTAACGTCTACCCTGTCATTAACTACCACTCTAAATAGTCAAGAGAATAATTTATTTAGATAACTTTCTAATGTCAAGTTTATGGTTTTAACTTTTTTATTTACATAAAGGAAAGACAGTTTAATACTTTAAATTTATTTACTTCAAATTATTTTTTTAATATTTTTGAAGATAAGCCTTTACATCAAGCATTCTATGGATAGTATCATTCATTTTTCGCAAAGGTTATTTGTGCTCTGAAATCAAAGAAATTTTTCTTTGATTCCTCATTTTCTCATTATTAATCTGTATGTTGCTACAAATTATAATGATATTTTCCTATTAACTACTCAAAAATTGTCTTCCAAAATTATGTACTTTTTTGAGTATTGTGTATGCATTCATTGTACAAGGTATTGGACTACAGAAAGAAGTTTGCCTACAATACATGTAATATTTTGACCATATTTCTGGCCATAAGTCTTACCTTCCTTTTTCTCACTTTTCTGTCATTTTGTTAGTCCTGTTTGCTCATCTAGGCAGTTTTACTTCTACTTTTCATAATAGATAAATCAAAGGCTCCTGAGAAATCATAGCTACTGAAGGTTGAAGAGGATAGTGATCAAGTCACTGTCCACTGGACAGTGTTCTATATAAAGAGTCAAAAGAGTTCCCAGACAGTGTAAAAGCTGGGCCTTATGATTTCAGAGATTTCTGAACAGGATGATTTTCCTTATTGCTGGACTTTATTGTTGGATTGACAATTTCTTCATTTTAGGTAGAATTTTATTATTTTTATATTATTTTTGGCCCCTACATGTTTACTGTCTCTTGTATTATAAAATAATTCTATAATTAAATTTAGTTACTTATATATTTAAAGATAATTATTTCCATGTTGCATTATCTGCAAAAAGTTCCATATTTAATGGAAATCAATTTTACTTTTCCATGTAAACAAAGTTCTTAGAACAGTAATTTGGAGGGAAAGTGCTTAATTTGATTATGATGTAAGTGTACAGCCTTTATTAATATACAGTTGTAACTGTGCTCTAATCTAGTATTGAAAGTCTTCATAGGATGTCTTGAATGAATTCTTCATTTTGTTCTACCAAGCTTAACCCCATTCCTTCAATTATTTTAACATATTATTTTCTGTTTCATTCTTTGAGGTACTAAGAGCTATCATAGTATGTAATACAAGTTGCCATATAAGTAATATCCTGTGGATATATATATATATATATATATATATATTTAATTTCTTTTCCCTTGGGAAACTAAGTATTTCAGTGTTTTGGGAGGTGGGAAGAAATATCTTTGTTCATTTTCATATCTTTTATGAGCTGAATGCTGTGGACTCTCAATCTTTAATCACAGGCCCCCCATATCATATGACAATCAAGTCTATTGAAGTCTAAGGCAATCTTAAAAGTGTATGTTATATGATTTCTCCTTAAATAATAGTTGTACCTAATCATTAGAGGATATGATGCAAGCTGCCCAGTGAATGACTGACCCAAGTATTACAAAACCTTATGTTCAATATGTTTTCTTTCTATACATTTATGTGTACACAATAAAATTAAATTTATAAACTAACCATAGTATATTTCTAAAATAATAACTAACCTACAATAGAATAATTATGCTGATATTTGGCTTATACAAATTTGGCCTTTTTTTGGTAAAACATTTTATGTTGCTATACATTTACAAACCTGTTTCTTTCCTTGTTATATAAAGAATCTTTTCCCAAAGTTAAACACTGAAGCTTTTCTTGTTGTATCCAATCCTCAAGGATCACTCTTCAAACACTGAGAGACATTCTTAAGTAGCATGATAGGTGCAAACTGATGTCATTTGATAATCCAACATCCAACAGTTTATCTTATATCACAGTTTATCTTATATCAAAGATTACTTCTAAGCTACAAAGGTATTAGTTGGCAAGTAACATGCAATAATGACACTATAGATGATTGATACCACAGGCATCAGGACAGGCATTATGAAATAGGACAACTCAAAATTTTGTCATTATTCTGGCTTTCATTGCTGGAATGAAGTGTCTGAAGCATAAAGTTTACTAAGAATAAAAATAATAATAATCTCAAATTCCAAGAAGTTTCAGGTACCTGGAGCCCAAGTAGCATAGTGGTGACTCCAACAAGGGTTAAAACACATGGTAAAGTATCTTTGGGGAAAAATATTCCATTCCAAAATAGGAAACTATGGAGAGATTTCATCCACAAGATCCAGAAAGCTGAAGATGCTGTTATGGGTTTCCCACCCTTGTAAGTACCATCACATCCCATTACTGTCACACTGGAGATTAACTTCTTATATGAACTTAGCATCCAAACTTAGAGGGAACAAACATTTGAATCCCAATTTATTGATAATACACCCTTGTTGCCTTGCAAGAAACGTGGAGAGCTAAGGCCTTGGCTCTCACTATGTACTAAAAAACTGGCACCATTCTAGACAGAGCTTAAGAACGGATTTAACCACCTAGATTAAAAATGGAGGAATTCACAATGTCTCAATCCATGTGGATTCCAATTGAATTTGTTTCTCTTAGCATACAAATGATTTTTACACTGACAGTTGTGGTTCTGTGTATAGTTTTTGAGAAAGATTGGACTAGAATAGGCTTAGAAAAAGAGAGAGTTTATAGATGGAATGCTAAATTACCAACAGTGACAATGATGGAAGGAGAGAGGCCTTTTTCAATAGATAAGACAAAATTGATGGTAGCTGGAGCTCAGAGCTCCCTGACTACTAGGTGCTTGTCAGGGCTATCTGGTATAGGCTCACTAATGAAATACAGTTGAAACTAGATTCTAAGAAAGGATGAAAAAAATTGTAACATAGGATGGTACAGCTAGACCAAGACTTTTAAAATGTTCTTGTTTATTTGCTTTAATTTTGTTTAGATGTCTTTTGATTTTTTTGTATATCGGGAGGTAAAAAGGATATTTTTGTCATTTGATAGTGTTACATGAGAGATTTTTGAAGATTTTGGACAGATTTAGAATTGCCACTGCAGTTAAGAGCTGCTCTCTGTGCTACAGAGTTACTATTATTTGAAATTTAGTGAAATATTTGAGCAGGGTGTTAATGGGACAAGCCCTTAGTCCCATCACACTGGGATCTCTGAATTCTAGACTAGCCTGATCTCAACAATGAAGTCAGGGTGGGAACACTGCTGAGAAGATAAGGCTGGTTGCTAAAGACAGTCTAGAATTTAAAATGACACATTTTTTTTTCCTTGAAGGTATTATGTAAGTTTTTGCTTTAGTAATGAATAATAATGTCCTTACTGGTCTAATGAATAAATGCACATAATTTTAAATTTATGTAAAGAGAAAGGGGTTATGGAAGAAATGGTTTTAAGAAGCATTTTGGTCTTAAAAGAGATATGTCAGACACTGGGCATGGTTGTGCACACCTTTAAACTCAGCTCTGGGAGGCAGAGACAGGGTGATTTCTCTGAGTTTAAGGCTAGCCTGGTCTACAAAGTGAGTCCAAGACAAGGATACACAGAGAAATCCTGTCTCAGAATAACAACAACAACACACATACAAAAACAAAACAAAACAAATTTAAAAAACCAGAAATATGTCAGTCAATGACTAATCCAGAGTTAGACTAGGGGTAGAACATACAAACTGCATGTCTCCCACCACAAACAATTATATAAAATAGTTTATCAAGCTACTCTAAACCATTTTCCTCAAGAATGTGGCTTCCATGAGAGAATTGGAAATTAGACTAATACAAAATGGTTTAATTAATATTACTGTTTAATAAAGGTAATTCAATTATTTAAATTCATACCTTGATCCCAAAACTTTGGGAGACAAGGAAAAAAACAGGTTGCTTGTGTGTTCAAGGCCAGTCTAATCAAGACAGTCCAAACTATAAAGAGAAACCCTGCCTCAAGAAGGATAGATATATCCACAAAGAAATTAAATTTCCAAGGAAAGGAGAAAAAGGAAAAAAAATGCATATCTTTGATCCCAAAACGTGGGAGAAAAAGGCAGAGACAGATAGGTTCCTTTTGAGTTTGAGGCCAACCTAATCTACAAACATCCCAAGCTACACAGAAAAAGACCTGTCTTTTTTTCTTAATAAATAATCAATTAATAAATTTATATCAGTTGTAGAGGAATATAATTAAACTCCACACAGTCTTATGCTAAATTTTCAACTTAAAAATGATTATATATGAGACATATATATGCAATAATATTTACTGAAAAAAAGAGTCTTTCATCCAAACTGATAGAAATCAGTTTTGACTAGAAAGGCCTCCTACAGATCTTGGCTACAAACAAAAAAAGAAATCAAACAGGTAACTTATATTTATTGGTTCCACTATGTGGGCCCAGCTCAGACTGGCTAAGACATATATATAATCATTTTTAAACCACAAGGACATTTCCTCATCTATGTTCATAGCTAGAAACTGGAAACAACACAGATGTCCCCCAACCGAGGAATGGATAAAAAAACTGTGGTACATCTACACAATGGAATACTACTCAGCCTTCAGAAACAATGGAATCATGCAATTTGCAGCCAAATGGATGAAACTAGAGAAGCTCATCCTGAGTGAGCTAACCCAGACTCAGAAGGATGCACATAGATAGCATCTATTCAGTTATAATAGGATTTTAGCCATATAGTTCAAGATAACTCCACTACAACCAATGTACCAAAGGGAACAGGAATATAGACTTTGTTACCTGTCAATGAGACACTTTGTCCTAGTGGTTCTGCCTTGTAGGGCCCCAATGTATGAGGGGGCTCTTGGCCCTCATATGACTGATGAGCTGAGGTGGGGGACTGATATTTAGGGACACTCCACTCCAGAGGAGTGGGATGGAAGGAGTAGGAGGTAGAGAGTGGGAGGGTGGGACTGGGAGGGGTGGAAAGAGGGTACTATGATGGAGATGTAACCTGAAGTAATAAATAAACAGTAAAAAAGAAAAAAAAACTATGTGCCATGGATGTCATTCAAAATAATTCATAGCAGTTCTGGTTATCTTCACAAATTCCAAGACAGTTAGAATTTTCAGCATGAAGGAAGAAGTAGTCATGAGGTCCTCCCCTACATAAAGAACTATTGATAGTTCATTGTCAATGGGAGAGAGGCTGTCAATTTGCTTTGCTAGTGTGGCACTAGTATGTTTCCCATGTCCCATGGGATGACTCCATACCCACATACAAATGGAGAACACTAATTCAATCTGATGGAATTTTAAAATACATATAATAAAATAGGATATGAATTTCAGAGGAAGAAGGACAGGGTATCTTTTCTTGGAAAATAGAGGATGAGAATAAAGGGTTCATATGGTCAAGCTATATTGTATATACGTCTGAAAATTATGAATAATAAACTAAAATATTGATTATAAAGGGGTATACTCTGTGCCTTATTCATCTATCAAATTTTCCAATTAAACAATAATCATCAAACTTTTAAAGATTTATTGAAACCTTCTATAGAATACATTATGTGGAAATTTTTATAATATTGAAGCAGATTATAAAATAATTAATGCTTATGCCATTTATGTTGCAATGATTCTTAAAATAGTTGCCTGAATTATATTGTAAACATATTGTTCTGTTACATTCATAGATGAAATTCAATATTTTACTGTGTGCTCATTTTTCTTCCTGCTGTTTATTTGATGAGATTCATAACATATATTGGGATTTTTAATAATATTATTTTATTCAAAAATTATTAAGTATGAAATAATATATTCACTTTTGTTTTGGAAAAAACTGTCCTTCAAAAGTTCTTCAGAATATTATTTGTAGTGCAGACAGCTGTCACTGTAGCATTCATAGTTGCCTTCTTTATCATTAGGTTGTCTGATTTTGTGTACTTTTACAAACTGAGGTGTATAAAATAATTTATTTTGCAGAGTTTTTCAAATATAGTTATATAAATTTAAGAAACATTCATTTGCAATTCTACAATATTTTTCATTTCTGGAGTGATTTTTATATTTGTTTTTTTATTTAGCATATATTTGTTTTTCTATTGTCATCTTATTATTTTTATTTCTTCCTCATGTTAATTTTATTGCTATGTAATATTTTCTTTGTATTTACTCACTATTGACTGGGTTACTTTCACAAGTTGCTTTGAAATTATCAGATATTTTGCTCTTTGGCACAAAAGAAATAAACATGAATATCATTTTTTTAAAAATAATTTCTGCATTTGTTAACTCTTTTACTCTTTGGTTCAATATGTTTTCCTTTGCCCATATTTCTCCTGGGTACCATCTTGACTTTATGTTTCTCAGTATAGTGATAAGTATTGTCCACTTTGGATGTTATAGAGATGGATTTGGTTATCATTTTCAAAGAAGCCTCCCAGGCCTCAAATTTCCATTTTGAGTATCTTTTTTTCTTTTTTCTTATTGAGACAGGTCTCTGGCCATCTTGGGATTAACTATGTAGGTCAGTCTGGCCTCAAATTCACAGAGAATCTAATCCATGCCTGTGCCTCCTGAAGTCTAAGATTAAAGGTATGCACCACCACATCTGCTTCATTTTGTGTATCTATTAATGGCAATCAAATTTGCCTCATTAAGTTAATATACCTTAGTAAATTTATAGATATTGCTTCAGTGCTCTTTGCTATTGGTCGTGTAAAAATGAACCAGAAGATTGATCTCTATATATATCAGCTCTGCCTTTTCGGATCATGTGAGCATGCCTTCCTGTTTTCCCTAATGTGTGTTTCAATTTTTACATTTGTATCTGAAAGTCTACTTCTGTTCACTTATTACTTCACCTTACATGGCATCATTCAGTGAGTATACATATATGATCTCCAGTGAAGGCTGGCTTTCCATACTCTGTGACTCTGAGGGTGATCTTGAACTTCTGATCCTCCTGCCTTCAGTTCCCTAGTGTTAGGATCATAGGATTATGTCACCAAGACCTATTTATGGGGTGCTATAGATTGAAACCATATCTTTTTTGGTATGGAAAGCAAGCAATTTACCCACCTAGCTACTTGCCCAGCAACAATATTTTAATTTAATAAATAAAATGATCAACCATATATCTATAAAATGAAATAGTTAGTAAGGTAAATATTCATGGAAAAAAGAGGAATTTCATTTTTGATATTTGTGGTTTTGGTTTTTTATGAATGAATGAATAGTTTTTATTAAACAGATTCTTTAAAATTGTTCAAGAATGAGAAAAATCATCAGATACTTTTTGCTAATTTCCTAAAAACATGCTATGTATCCACAGGACATATTTGATGTCCATTAGCAATCTTCTGTTATCTTTAAAAATACTAATTAACAGTTCAGTGTCCCAATCATATTAGCAACTTTGATACTATTTAGATAAACTATATTCTTACTGTATTGATGTGAAAATGACTTTTGTTAGATTAGGAAACAGTAAATTTATATAAATATATTTTTGTGTCATAATCTATAAAATATTATCAAAATCATACTTTCCCATTAAGTTATTATATATAATATAAACATATTTTTAAAAGAGATGGTACTCTAGCTTCAAAATATCCATCTATAAAGCTTGAAGTTATTAGAATTCATTTGACTTCACAAATAAGATTTACATAAAGTCAATGGAATTAGAGAAAATGTCTAACTATGACACATGCTTTTCTTGTTATATTTTGATGGCTTTTAATGTTGTTAATATTGTCTATAGATTTTAAAGAATCTGTTAAAATTTGACAAAGTGTTGTCAAGAGTTCATTGACCATAGAAAAATTATAAGCACATTATAATTCCCTGTTTACTAAATTTGCTCTTTTATAATACCAACTGTCAGCATATATATATATATAATGCAAATAAACATTTTGAATAAATATATTAAAGAGACTATCATAAAGTTGTTTTTAAAATGGAATTCTTGTAATTTTAGCTTTTGTTAAAATTTCCCATAGTCCATCAAAAGGATCTTGCAATATAAACTATTTTTTCTGAGTGTGTCAGCAGAAGAGGAGTTCACTAAGTTGGTATAGATCTTTTCCCAAACTTAACCAGACTCACAAGTATAAGTTTAGCAGACTATTTATTTATGTGGCAAATTCACTGAAACTGCTTACCTAATAAAATGTGCCATTCATGCTATCTATTTCAAATTGTATGTTTGAATTCCAACACAGCCTAAAATTCAATCTCCTTTACTACAATTTAAGCAAAATTTACCTTTAAATATAAATCTGGAGAAAAGAAATAGTCTAGATTTTGAATTTCCAATACCACAACACAAAAAGAATATGATATGTGATATGATGGCCACCATAAAAAATTAACCAATTTGAATAGTGAATAAAAATAGTAACCTTATTTTAAAGTAGGTAGATTTTATTTTTTATGGTACTAAGAACACAATGAAGAAATCAATGTTTATTTGTAGAGCATTTTACTACTCTAATAACAATGGACATGTAATTTGCAAATGCTTAACCAAATATTTCATGTTCACCTATTTATTTTTAAAATGTACTCATTATTTTACTTAAAATATCTGGTCATTAGCTTCTACATTTTGTCTCATCTTTCTGATGAAAAATATAGAAAAGGCAAAATGACCCAAATCCCACCACATTGTCTCATGTTATCTATGAGTTTGATCATTGTTACTTGTAGTTATTTTCTTTTTTCTCCATTGGAATCATTCTTAGAGTAATTTTTGACATAAATAATCTTTGACTAAACACTTATTCTTTGTATTTATTCCAGGATCATGAATGTTCTAATATTTTTAAAGAAGTAGAACCAATATAAACTACTAAGTTCTTTTTCTCTATACTGAAGATTTGTAATTCTTCTGTCAATATTATACAATGGCCTCGGTAGAAATTTTTATAGATAGTCCATAATGTCATTGAATTTTTTGACTCATGGTTTTTACTCTCTGTTTTGAATTTTGTGAATAGTAACTTATGCATCAAAACCATTTTTGTACTTTAGTGGACTATCTTGAGGTAGATAATTTCCTTATTTAAATATCGTATTGATTATAAAAAAGATTTTCTTTAATGTCCTTTCCAGATAGAAGCATGTAGAGTAGCTTGCTAACATCAAACCTAATGGTGAATTCTTGGAACTATGGTGACAGGATTGCAAGTTTTTTATATAGTAGGGAAAAAAAGGGAAAGAAAGGCTTGAAAAGACAAGGACTTTAAGAGTTTGAATATACTGGATCTGTTTTGGATGAAAGGAACTTTGGGAAGGTGTAAATCTGTGTCTTCTGAATTGTATATGACTGCAAAACTCATTGCAATTTGAGTCTCCTTTGCATACTGGAAATATATTTTTTATTTACATGAAAACACAGATTCAGAAATGTACTTTGTGTGTGTATAATCCTGTATGTGAACTTGTGAGTGACAACTTGTGTGTGGGTAAATGTGCCCAAGGACATCACAGAAAAATTTATGGCATTTTTTTCCCTGGCTTTCAGCTTCATCGAAACAGAGTCTTTCTGTTGTACCTACCACACTCAGGCTTATGAGCTTCTGGTGGTTCTCCTGTCTCTGATTCCCATCTAAGTACTGACTGTTATCATGGATACTTGTATTCACATCTGACTTTTCATGGTTTGGAGGGAACCAAACATCATGCATGACAAGTGGCTTATCTACTGAGCCTTCTTCCCAGACCTTGGACTAGACAGTTTTGGAAAAGAAACAGACAACAGAATTACTGTGCCCCTATAAAACATAGTGTCTAAATAGGGAAGTAAGCATCAAGGAGCTAGTAATTGGGAATGGGTTAATTTACTTGGCACTGGATATACTGGATTTGTTTGAAACAACTAAACCTTAGAAAGTGCAAAGTCTTCTAAAACTTTCTCTTCCTCTCTTTCTTTCATAGTAAAAAAATACTCTAGTGACTTAACTTCTGAAGTATTCAATATTAATGACTTCAAATCAAAGACTTTACAGTAATTACATTTATTGAACATTGCTTTGGGGTGAATTTACTTTGAATTATTTCATGTAAATGAAAATTCTTGCTATTTTTATTGTTTACAAGGAATTCATTTAGTGTTCAATTAGATGTGCAGTACAAATAAAGAGTTTAGACAGTTGTGTCAATTAAGGTTTTTCACCATTTTGATTTTTTATCCTTGTGAATCAAAAAACAGATATTTTTGATGTGTTTTATATTTATATTTTCTTCAATATGCATAATCATGTTTCTTAAAAACAATTTAGGGTGTATGGGAATTTCAAGATTCTGTTTTTGGAGATTCCATGTAGTGTGAACCTTCTCATGCTTGTGAAGGAAACCAGAGCCAATGAAAGCTTTTACACATTGCTGAGATCCATATGGTTTCTCATCTTTGTGAATGGCTTCTATAGTTATTGGAAAAAAGTAGGCTTTCCACTTATCTTGGAGATACAGGATTTCTTCTCACTGTAAATCAATTAATGTTTTCCATAATATGAATTTCTTTGACACTTCTTACCTATATAAAATTTTTCTTCATTATGAATTTTTTTCTTTCTTTTTTGAATTTATGTTTTATTTCTTCAAGTTACATCTCAATCACAATCCCCTCCCTACTCCCTTCTCCAGTAACAACCTCCCACCCTCTTCGGCCTCAACCCACCCAACCCCTTCCCTTTTTTTTTAAGTTTAGGGTATATCCTTTTCCCCTGACAGATACCCCTTTCAGTCCAACAAATGGTTCTTTCTCTTATAAAAATCAATATAATACAAAACAAAAGAGATAAATAGGCCACAATTATGAGAGTTATATGGCTTAGCATACATTTCCAATGTCCAGTCCCTATGTATTTGGCACCTGACTTTAACATTCTACTATCAAACATCTCCATGAGCTTAAAGTTCTATATCTAATTCAGCTTTCATCCTAACTTGCATCACAATGTTAAAAACATCTTCTTAGATTCAGAACACCCTCTTGATTCCTAAACAACTCAAAATTTAACTATGAGACTCTAGCTATCTATTCTTCAACCACCTAAGAGACCTGAGAGTGATAAATATTTCTGATTATATAGGAAGTGTAGGGCCTGCCACTTCCAAAACTAAGAAATGACATACAACTGGCTTCCTGGACAGTTCCCATTTTCTCTCCATACATTACAACATCAATCTTCAGCCCTTTGGCCCTGTTTCTCTGACAGACATTGATTGTAAAGCAGTAAGTATGAAGGACTTGCCTACCCTGTCTTGGCAGAGCTAGGCTGTCGACTTACCTGCTTCCAAGTTTTGTCCTTTTCGACAGCAGTGTGTCTACAGTTGAAGGAAGGGGATTTTCTTGCCAAGAGATAAGCTTGCCACTAATTCAACCATCTCCCACTGGAGATTCTTTGATGCTAATGTTCTACTTGGAGTAGAATAGGGGGTGCTGTCAGGAGCTGACATGTCTCGATATTCTTTTTTTTTTCCTTTATTTTTTATTTCTTCAAGTTACATCTCAATCGCAGTCCCCTCCCTATTCCCCCCTCCAGTCACACCCTCCCACCCTCAACACCACATCCTCTTCCTTTTTTTTTAAGTTTAAGGTATATCTTACTTACCCATACAGTTTCCCCTTTCAGTCCAACAAATGGCTCTTTCTCTTATAATAATAAATACAATACAAAACAACAGAGGTAATTAGGCCCAGTTATGAGGGTTATATGGCTTAGCATACATTCCCAATGTCCAGTCCCTATGTATTTGGCACCTGACTTTAACATTCTACTATCTAACCATCTCCATGAGTTTAAAGTTCTATATTTAACTCAACATTCATACTAACTTGCAACACAATTTTAAAAGCATCTTCTTAGATCTATAACACTCTCTTGACTCCTAAACAACTCAAAATTTAATTATGAGGCTCTAGCTATCTGTTCTTCAACCACCTCAGAGACCTGAGAGGGATAAATATATCTGATTTTATCGGAAGTACAGGGCCTGCAGCTTCCCAAACTAAGAAATGACATACCCGTGGCTGCCTGGATAGTTCCCATTTTCTCTCCATACATTACAGCATCGATCTTCAGTCATTTGGCCCTATTTCTCTGACAGACATTGATTGTAGAGCAGGGGTTATGAAGGACTTGCCTACCCTGTCTTGGCAGAGCTAGGCTGTCGACTTACCTGCTTCCAGGTTTTGTCCTTTTTGGTCAGCATTCTGTCTACAGTTGGAGCAAGGGGCTTTTCCTACCAAGAGATATGCTTGCCACTAATTCAATCATCTCCCATTGAAGATTCTTCGAGGCTCATCTCCTACTTGGGGTAGAATAGGGGGTGCTGTCAGGAGTTGATATGTCTTGATATAAAAAAATCTAAAGTTACAAAAACATCTTTGAATGCCATATTCTGCGGATCTCTTGAGGTTTTTGAAGAGGCCCTATCTTTCTCTTATATTAGGATAAGCAGATGTTGCTTGTCTCTTAGCAGCTTTATTTCTGATTAGCTTAGAAAATAACTATAATAGGCTGTCATAGTACCTAACTGAATGACTGGCTTGCATAACTATTAGTTTGCATTTCAATTATCCTAAACAGTTTATGACAATTAGTCGTAAAAGGCCAAAACTTCACATTTCATTTTTTTTCTTTACCTCCTAACCCTTCCATCCCATTTCTCTGGGGTAGTGTGTCCTTATATAACAATCCCTCATCTCAGTTGAGAGGTCATATGAGGGCCAAGAGCCTCATTCATTGGGGGTCTTCGAGGCAGTACCATCAGTGAAAAGTGTCTCATTGCCCGGGAAAGAGAACTAAAAAACAAACAAACAAATAAGCAGACAAATAGATAAAAAGACTAAAAAAATATAAAAAATATAGTAAATAAATAAACAAATAAAAATAAAAAATAAAAAGTCTATGTCCAAGTTCCCTTTGGTGTGTTAGTTGTAGTATCGATACCTTCTAATATATAGCTAAAATACTACTATAAGTGAATAGATGCCATATGTGTCCTTCTGAGTCTGGGTTAGCTCACTCAGGATGAGCTTTTCTAGTTCCATCCATTTGGCTGCAAATTGCATAATTTCATTGTTCCTGAGAGCTGAATAGTATTCCATTTTGAAGTTGTACAAAGAACTCAAGAAATTAAATGCCAAGAAACCAAATAATCCAATCAAAAAATGGGGAAGAGAGCTAAATAGAGAATTCACAAAGGAAGAATCCCTAATGGCTGAGAGACACTTGAAGAAATGCTCAACATCCTTAATCATCAGAGAAATGCAACTCAAGACGACTCTGAGATTCCATCTCACACCTGTCAGAATGGCTAAGATCAAAAGCTCAAATGACAGCACATGCTGGCGAGGGTGTGGAGAAAGGGGTACCCTACTACATTGCTGGTGGGAGTGCAGGCTTGTGCAACCACTATGGAGGTCAGTCTGGCGATATGTTAGAAAACTTGGAATAGCTTTGCCTCAGGACCCAGCCATACCACTTCTGGGTATACATCCAAATGCCTCTTCACGGAATCATAAGGAAGTTTCCTTATCTATGTTTATAGCAGCCTTATTTGTAATAGCTAGAAACTGGAAACAACCCAGACGTCCCTCAACTGAAGAATGGGTTAAAAAAGTGTGGTATGTCTCTATATTCTTAATGGCACTGAAGTAGTTATGTTTCGTGAGGGATTTCCCATACTGTTTACTAATATACTAGTTTTCTCCACTGTAAAGCGTTTCATGAAATCAAAGAGAATTGTGACAAATAAAGACTATGCCTCGATACTTAGAGACTTGTTTTCTCTCCACTGTGAATCATTTTGCAGTATTAGAGGGATTTGTTCTGTGTAAATCGTTTCCCACATTGCTTACATACTTAGGATTTTCTTCATTATCAATCTTTTCATGATATTGAAGGGAACTGGGAATAGTGAAGACTTTTTCTTAGAGTTTACACCATAGGGTTATCTCCAGTTTGAAGCCTTCATGGTATTAAAGGGAACTGTGGTCAATAAAAGCTTTCCCATATTCCTTGCACACATAGGATTTTACTTAACTATCAGTTTGTCGGTATATTTGAAAATTACCCAAAGAACAAAAGGCTTTGTTACATAAGGCTTTTTATTGGTGTGAGTTACCCTCTTCCATAGGTGTATTCTTTTTATTGTTTATACATCACAAAGTTATCAGGCTTGAAACCATATACACAAAAAACAAAATAGACTAAGTAGGATATTTGGGATGTAGGAAGTTGGCACTCTCTCTTTTTTTAAATTATAAATAAATTTGTTTGTTTGTTGCTTCAGGTTACATCTGCATCATATTGTCCTCTTTCCCCCTTTCCCAGCCCCGTCCTCCCAACTTCTACCCCCTAACCCTTCCATCCCACTCCTCTGGAGTGGAGTGTCCCTACATAACAGTCCCTCGCCCCAGTTCAGAAGTCGTATGAGGGCCAAGAGCCTCCTCATACACTGGGGGCCTACAAGGCAGTACAACCAGTGAAAAGTGTCTCATTGCCAGGGAGAGAAAACTAAACAACTACAACAACAACAAAAGTCTATGTCCATGTTCCCTTTGGTGCATTGGTTGTAGTATAGATATCCTGTACTAAAAAGCTGAAATCCTACTATAAGTGAATAGATGCCATGTGCATCCTTCTGAGTCTGGTTTAGCTCATTCTTGATGAGCTTCTCTAGTTCCATCCATTTGGCTGCAAATTGCATAATTTCATTGTTTCTGATAGCTGAGTAATATTCCATTGTGTAGATGTACCACAGTTTTTTAATCCATTCTTTGGTTGAGGGACATCTGGGTTGTTTCCAGTTTCTAGCTATTACAAATAAGGCTGCTATGAACATAGATGAAGAAACGTCCTTATGATTCAGTGAGGAGTCATTTGGGTGTATACCCAGAAGTGGTATGGCTGGGTCCTGAGGCAAATCTATTCCAAGTTTTCTAAGATATTGCCACACTGACCTCCATAGTGGTTGCACAAGTCTGCACTCCCACCAACAATGGAGGAGGGTTCCCCTTTCTCCACACCCTTTCCAGCATGTGCTGTCATTTGAGCTTTTGATCTTAGCCATTCTGACAGGTGTGAGATGGAATCTTAGAGTCCTCTTGATTAGCATTTCTCTGATGATTAAGGATGTTGAGGATTTCAAGTGTCTCTCAGCCATTAGGGATTCCTCCTTTGTGAATTCTCTATTTAGCTCCATCCCCCATTTTTTGATTGGATTATTTGGTTTCTTGGCATTTAATTTCTTGAGTTCACTTGTAAAAGAATGAAATTAGACCCATACTTACCACCTTGTACAAAACTTAAATCCAAGTGGATCAAAGACCTTAACATAAGGCCGGTCACACTAAATCTATTAGAAGAAAAAGTGGGAAAAGCCCTCGAACTCATTGGCACAGGTGACAACTTCCAACACAGAACACCAAAAGCTCAGGACCTGAAACCAACAATCAATAAATGTTACCTCATGAAACTGAAAAGCTTCTGTAAGGCAAAAGACACTGTCATTCAAACAAAATGGCAGCCTACAGACTGGGAGAAAATATCTTCACCAACCCCACATCTGACAGAGGGCTAATATCCAAAATCTACAAAGCACTCTCACTTTCAATGGAAGAGTGTTCCCCTTTGTCTACATCCTTGCCAGCCTGTGCAGTTACTTCAGTTTTTTATCTTAGCCATTCTGATGGGTGCAAGATGGAATCCCAGAGTTCTTTTGATTTGTATTTCTCTTACGGCTAAGAATCCTTAGCATTTAAGTGCTTCTTAGTCCTTAGAGAGTCTTCTGCAGTGAATTCTCAGTTTAGCTCTGTACCCCATTTTTTAAATTGGATTATTTGTTTTGTTGATGTCTAATATCTTGAGTTCTTTATATATTTTTGGACATTAGCCCTCTGTTAGATGTTGTGTTAATGAAGATTTTTTCCCCAATCTGTGGGCTGTTGTTTTACTCTATTAAC